>JANBXA010000726.1:54972500-55532500 GCA_030556225.1 Cricetiscus sungorus | reverse complement strand
GAGAGAGAGAGAGAGAGAGAGAGAGAGAGAGAGAGAGAGAAAAGAGAGAGAGAGAGAGAGAGAGAGAGAGAGAGAGAGAGAGAGAGAGAGAGAGAAAGAGAGAGAGAGGGTAGGGAGAGAGAGAGAGAGATAGAGGAGGGTAGGGAAGGAGGGAGGGAGGGGAGGGAGAGAGAAAGAGAGAAGACTGTATAGTAAGACAGTAGACAAAAGGGTAGAAGAAAATGATAAATGAAAGAACAGATGTAAGAATTTTAGGAAAGATGATCTACATAGCCATTGAATTACATTTGAAAGGTAATTATAGGAGGTATTATTTAAATAAATCTTCCAAGATGGACAATATTTAAATTATATAGACTAGAAGGTCATCCAATTAAAGGTGGTGGTAGTGATGTAAGAAGCAAATTTAAAGAATTGTTCAAGCAAAATTGTTCAAGAAACATTGGGGAGATATAATGAAGAATAAAGTAAAATAGGCACTGCCATTCAAAAGGACTAGATTAAGATTTTTGCAATCAAGATAGTCTGGATTGGAATAACAGACAATAGGAAGTCAAGAATATTCTTGTAAGAGAAAATATATTGAAGTTTTATTTGGAGCAAATATGTATACTGACTAGGAAGCTCCTTTAGTTACTAGAGAAGGAGTAATGAGATGAATTGACTGAGGAGTAGGCGAAGAATGGTGCGAGAAGACAGTTGAAGGAAAAATTGCCAGTATCTGACAAGCTCTTCTCTTTAAAAAGTGGAGAAAAATTCAGATTTTCCTATAAAACAGGAAAAATGATGAGATCAGGGTAGAGGAGTAATAACCCTACTAAAAAGTCTTTCATCGAGAACAGATGGGCAGATTATTCCTCAAAACTGCTGAATGACATGGCCCTTCCCAATGAAGGGATGCTAGACAAAGTCTCTTAAAATATAGACGCTTCTAGCAGAAACACAGGAAGAACAAAGCAGGAAAGGATCAAATATAAGGTAGATTTATGAGATAGGGCTAAGATGAAGAAAGACAGGCAGGTGAGTAAAATGTATTTCTCTGAATCTCCAAAGTGACAACTCAAAATTATGGAATGTCTTTTCAAATCAAAACTCTTTGAAGGTTGAGAGTTGAATTTATTTGAAAAATTATTGTCTTCCCCATCCTAAACAGTTTGTTATCTGAGAATTTTAGTCTGCAAATTTTTCAAGCTCATTTCTTTTACATAGAACCTAAGTATCTGAAAATTAAGAATTTGCTTTCTCAAATTTATCACACTTTTTGGTGCTGAGTACACTCAGTAGACCAGATGCAAAAACCAATGGCATATCCTTGCACTTCAAATGGCACTTCAAGCATCTCAAGACCAAATCCCTAACCTTTCTCTTACTCAGTTCAGACAGAGCTCAGCCCCACCCCCTCCAGCTAAAGTGGAAAGGCGCCTGCGCAATCTCCAAGCTCATTCTCCCTGCAGTGAACCGCCCCCTCCCTCTAATCAGAGTGCTTATGCGCAGGCGCAGCGTCCTCGGTGCGTTTGAGTGGGGCTATGAGAAATCTACTGTCCAGTAAAATCTAGAAGTGGTAGAATTCAATCTCATCCATTCTTCTGAAGCAGAGGCACCAGTTTCTCTTACTATCGGGCCAATAGTATTCCCCAGCCATCGCCCTCTTTCAGAGCAAGGTCTTGCACTGTGTGGCAATACCCACAGTTTTCCCATCTTCAGCTCCTTTCTAATCTCACGCACTTACAAGGTTTTGCTGGGAGGGCAGTTGGCTTCCAAGAAGCCACACCAATTTATTGGCTTTATCTTTAGGCCACAGACCCTACGGCCCCCTACTGGCACATTATCCCAGTGTCTTGAAAGTCCTCCTTTGCCCTTCACAGCCACCCAGGATAGGCGCTTACCTCGGGCGTGGTGCGGTCACGAAAGAGATCAAAGGATCCAAGGTGAGACCAGGGCCAGAGCAGGCGAATTCCGTGAGATTTTTCCCTGGGTCTCCACTGCCGCCTCAGACAATGAAATCAGCGTGTCCGATCATCAATTCTCATCATGATCGTGACGTCACAAAAGACAGCGGCCAATGGGAGCCCGAGATCAGCTCCGGACAGTCCCTGGCCTCAGCCCAGAAACCAAGAGTGGGGAGGGGGGAGGTGAGATGGTTTCCTGTAGTGAGGCTGCTTCTTCCTGGCACTTACCTGCTGGAACTATGGTGAGGCCTCTCAGTACTTCTCTTCCAGTTAACTGTGAACATTCAGCATCCCTATGTCTATAGTAGTTTCGGGACAATCATTTGAGTCAAGTAATGCCTTGTCTTCCAACTTAAGATTTGCTATGAGCAAAATTATTCCCCATTACCAAAACTAAATGATAGCATAACAGTTCAACTGATAGGTATATAAGCAATGTTACTAAAATCAAGAAGGTTCCCAAGGACCCTTTGGAATTTTTCCAATAAAAATGAGTGTACTCATTTTTGACTAGTTAACAGTGGTGACTAAGGCAAGAAATGGACTCCTTTCACTTTATTTCAACTAATTTTGCCAGAAAAACGTATTTGGGTGATCATTGTTACAGGAATAAACAAAAAGTCAAGCTGCATGTTATATCAGCAACATTTACTTAATACATTACACAACTTTCTGGGTGTCATGAAAGATACAGAATTTATTGATTGTTTGCTATTGCAGAATTTGCAGCACCATTTGGAAGATAGAGTTGGGATACAATAAACATGACAACGATAAGATAAAATACAAGATCGTATGTTTTGTCACAAACTAAAGACAGGATCTACATTGTTTTATGAATGAAGGCATCAGAAGGATGGGAAAGTTGGGGAAACATTGTATGTTAATGTTGTAATTTGACTGTTGGTTAAAAGAAGATATAAGCAACTGTCTTAAAGTGGAAGAAGAATGGGAAGAATAGGCAAGAGTAGAGAAGACACACACACACAGAGTGGATGAAACCAGTTTGACCAACTCAAAGTCTATACTGAGAACTAGTGTGAGATTGGATAGGCTGATAATAAAAACCTTTGAAAATAGACAGAAAGATTTGATTCAGTTAAAAGCCACCAAAAGCTATCTCTTTAATCAAGAATTTACAAAAAGTTTTGATAATTTTTATCAAACAGAATTCAAATTACACACAACTCTAGATTTCCCAATGTCTTTCATTCTTGTATATTGTAAAATGAAATTATTATCAACCTTACAGGAAAGTATTTGTAGCATTTCAACATATATGTAGCAGACTTGAACATTTACCTTGATTTCCTTTGGGAAGCACCTTGAATATTACTGTTATTGTAAAAGAAACTTGTTAGTGAATTAAGTTTAATAATGTTTATTTAAATTCTAAAGTGGTTTGCAACAAGATGGGAGAACTGTGGATAGTTTTGATAATGAGACAAATGCACTTTCTCCAGACACATTCACCACAGGAATTGAATAGTAAGTATATATTATAGAAGGAGAGATGTGAAAGATTTCCTAGGAAATTTTTGGAATTAATAGATTCTAATGGAATAAATCTCATGTTAAATGACTTCAAATTTTATACATAGTGAGTTATTTAGTCATAAAAGTGTTATTGGTACAGAGCCATTGTCTGGGTAGTAAGTGGTTACTTATTATGCTCTCCAAAGAGTGGGTCATCTCAGAAGATTTAAATCATCCTCCTTAATCTACACCAACATATAACCCAAATATTTATAATTTGTTCTGACATACCATCTATCCATGAAGGAACTAGAAAATCTCAAGTATTCAAGGGGACCAGTAGTTCTCATTTCAAAAGAAAAGTGTTATAGTTGAGATACTTTGGGCCATAAAGGAAAATATATCTGAAGAAGCACCCAAACTGATACTTTGTCATTCACATGGTTAGCAAAGAAAATAGCAAGACACTCCAATGATGACTCAGTGGCTAAAAGCACTGGCTGCTTTTTCATAAGATAAAAGTTTGAGTTCCAGCACCAATACAATGGCTCATAAATGTCTGTTACTCTGGTTCCAGGGAATCTAATGCCCTTCTCAGGGGGTACCAGGACACCCTTGGTAATCAGAAGTCATGCAGCAAAACAGCCATTCTTATAAAATAAGCTAAATATGGGGGAAAAAGAAGAGCAAAAAGCTAGTTGTGCTAAATTGTGTGTAGAGTTAAGACAAGGTTGGAGACAGAAAGGCCAAGTATAAATAAGTTTTTATCCAGTGATGGTTGCATCAAATTCAGAGCCCTCCACATATTAGACCAGTGCTGTACTAGCTATATACACGTCTAATCCTTCTTTTGAGATAGGTTCTTTCTATGTATCCCATGCTGCCTTTGAACTCTCAATCCTTGGGTCTCCACTTCCCAAATAATGTGATTAGAAGTACCTTAACCGGTTAAAATAAAAGTTGTGAGTCATTCTAACTTTTGAATGTACTGAAAATATGATGTGTTGAAATAGCTATTTTTGAAGTACAAACCATTATATCTTTTGGACCTATTTTGCATCACTATTTACAAGTGGGGAAAAGTACAAGAAAGTACAAAGTGAATTACTTACTTAAATTCAATGGATTAATAATGAACTAAATCATATCTTTCAATCAGATAGAGTTGATGAACATTTGAAAATGATTTTAAAACCATGCCATTTCCAGATAACAGGCAGTAGATGCAGGGCGAAGAGCCAAGGTTCGGCAAAATGAGTTGGGGCTTCAAGACCTGAAGCTAAGCCAAGAATTACTGTCCTGAAATCCCTGGAACAAAGTAAGTGCATTATAGAAAAGTCTCAAGAGCCAGAATCAGAAAGGAAAGTCAAACTTATAGGTAGTTGGGAAAAAATAACAGGTGGCAATATTCAAGATTGTGCATCAAGAAATGTTTAGGTTGGGTTACAAAAAGTAAGAACTTAAAGAGACTAAGCATCATGTAGTAGACAAATTCCTAAGAGGACAGACAGTATTAGGATCTACATTGGTAGAAACAGGCAGACACAAAGATCAATGTAAGAAGAAGGGAATCAGAGGCTCAAGAAAATAAATGCAGATGAGGTCAGTTTGATATATCTAACAAGGAAATGATTAGGAGTCAAGGCAAATCAAGACATAAATAATAGAAAATCAAAGAACAAAATATGTGAAAGTAAAAGGAACATATTGATGCCAAAGTAAATTTAACAACTAAGGAAAGCTAGTGAGATTTGAGCTGCAACTATAATGCTCCCAATACAGTCAGACTGAGTCCTAAAGGTGGGAGAACATAATCAGAAACACCTGTCTACAATAAAATTCATGCGGGCAAAAAGGAGAAGCTTGTAGCAGTCAGGTTTCAACAAGAAAAAGGAGTGTTTTTAGATGCCTCGTAAGAATTAATAAGATAAGAATCTTTTTTTCAAACTTGAGCATCAATTTTTCCATTAGAGTAAATTTTCTAAATGACATGTAACAAAATTATTTGGTAATGAATACATTTTAGAACTTATACTATCAGAAACATTACACGAAGCATGTGAAAATGTTATAGAAACTCTCCATTTTCTGCTTCTTGTAGCCAAGGTTTCATACTAAGATCTGCATAACCTTGGAGAAAAGGCAGCATCTTCCACAAATCGTGCTAGAAAAACTGAATATCTACCTGTAGAAGAGTGGACCTAGATTTCTTTTCACTTGCTATGCACAAAAGTAAATTCTATGTGGACCAGAGGCTTCAATGGAAAACAAAAATCACTGAAAATACTAGAGGAAAAGGTAAGCAGTACACTACAAAATATACAGGTAAATAGTTTCTAAATAATATTCTAGCTGTACAGTAAGTAAGGTAAAAAATGACAAATGGGACCCCATGACATTAAAAAGCATCTGTTTCTCCAAGGAAATTGTCAGCAAAATGAAGAGCAGCCTACAAAATGGGAAAGGATTGTTGATAGCTGTCCATCTGACAGAAGATTAATATCTAGAATGCACAGAGAATTAAAAGATCTAAACATCTAGAATACAAACAACAAAATATTTGAGACAGAGCGTCTCAAAATGAAAAGTAAATAGCTAATAAATATCTACAAGTATTCAGCCTCACTAGCCACTAGGGAAATGGAAATTAGAACTTCATTGAGATTCTGTCTCACTCAAGTCAGAATGAGAATGGTTGCTGTCAGGAAAACAAAGAATAACAAAGACCAGCACGTATGTGGGGAAAAGGCAAATCCTTACTCACTGTTTGGGGCCATAAATTAGTGTAAAAATCAGTGTGGGTGCTTCTCAAGAAGAAAGCTTAAAACAGAACTACATTATGACCCAGAAATACCAGTAGTGGTGGCTACTTACCCCAAAGGATGTTACACCTGCATATCCATATTCATTGCTCTCTATTTGTAATAGCTAGGGAATTTATCAGAATTGATGTCCATCAACTGATGAATAGTAATGAAAATGTGGTACATGTGCAAAATTTAATTCTACTTACCATTAAAGAAAAAATTATTATGACAATTTCAGGCAAATGAGTGTGATTGGATAATATTATACTGGTTGAGGTGACCAAGGCCCAGAAAGACAATCACCATACATATACATAGCCTAACTGCAAACTTTTTAGAATTATGTATTTATGTTGGAATGAGTACTTAGAGATGTCAGGAACAAATAAATGGGGCAGGAGAGATGTGTGTTGTCAAAGGTCTAATGGCAGAATGAAAGGAAAAAACATATTAGATAAATGAATATGATATGCAAGTAGCTATTAGGAAATAATAGGGTTGTTTTAAATACAGAGGGGCATATAGAGCATGAGGAAAAGTAGAAGTCAGAGAAAGGGTCAAGAAAATCTAAGTGTATATGAAAAATATGGAAAATTGCTTCTGTATAAGCCAAGTAAAAATTACTTGGAACAGAAGTACCCTCCATGGGTTGATAATACTGTTCGCTGAAGCTACAGAATTTTAAACAAAAATTCCAGTGCTAGATGTGGGGAACCTCTCTCTATGGGTGGTTGACTAGAGAGTCCCTGGAAGATCCCAAAGCAATACTAATTATTGCCCTTGCTCATTGATGTCCACTGTAAATAAATGATTAAATCTTATTGCTGGAAGCACCATGAATCTTGGATACAGGATAAAGAGAAATTAAGGCAGAACTGAGCTAGAAGTTTCCTGTTTGTTGGCTAGTGTTCATAGTGTTGGGATGTGCTGTGCATGCTGCTGGGAGAGAAATGTCATCAATGGGTTTTCACATCTGTGGACCCTTCATGCTATAATTCTGATCTACAATACATAAGTTAAATTCTCACCACAAAAAATCCAACATAGAGGGTAGGAAAATAGCTGAGAAGAATATATATATACATATATATTACAAAAATACCTTTAGTTACAATGAAAAACTGCAGTTCTTTGTATCTTTGTATCTACAGCCTGTAAAATCTTCTACTTGAAGTAAATTGACATTCCATCTTAAGTTTTAAATATTAATATGGGTTAATCGATACCTATCCTTCCCTATAGCTAACACATTTTTTGTACTATTGGGCAGAGTTTAAACCACCCTTAAAAACATTATATCCAAAAAGAGAAAATAATTTTACAGGTATACAGATATAGATTTTTTTTTTTACAGAGAAGTGCTTTTTAAATTAATTTTACATACCCACCACAGTTCCCATTCCCTCCCCTCTTCCCCCTCCCTTCCCCACCTCACCCAACCCACCACATCCACTCCTCAGAAAGAGTAAGCCCTCCCATTGGGAGTCATCAAGGCATGGAGCATTCAGTTGTGGCAGGCCCAAGCTCCCACCCCACACCAAGGCTGGGTAAACAGAGTAATGTTTTGATATTTTAACCTAAATTTCCTTAACTTTAATTCAGTTACCATTAAAATATGAAGTACAACTGAAAATGCATTTGTGGAAACATACCACTGTGTGTCACACAAATTCACCATTACAACCTTTAAGTAGAATGCTTTTACAGAGAAAATATTTTGATTTCAAAGCATACATTTGAAGTGCCCGATTTATTTGGTAAATATAATTTGTCTTGCCCTAGTTAAATCTACTTATGTTCTCTTTACTTAACTCTTTATTTAAGCAAGAATTGAAACACCATTGAATAAACATGAATCCAGTTTTAGAAGGTGTTATCTTTTAAGAATGGTCACTTTAGATGGGTAATAGTGGATGGTATTGATCAAGTGATTTCAACATTTGAGCCTGATGAGGAATACATAAATAAGACAGAGTTATGCCTAAAATTTAAAAACAAGACTTCCATCCAATTTGGTGATTATATATATGGAAGCAATATCTGAAGTCAAATAAAGTAGATACTCATGCAATATGTGAAGTGTGGAACTGAAGTTAATACTAGGTCAAAATGGGTATTAAGATTGCAACAGAAATTCATGACCTAGACCTGTTTTTAAATCACTACTTTCTTAATAGTGAGATGACTTTGTGTGCTCTGCACAAACTCAGTTGAGAACAATGACCAAGATCCTCAAATTTTAAAGGTAGTTTCTATCTGTACAAAGCATAACAGTGATATTCTAAACCTCCAGGGAATGTTGTTCTATATAACAGAATTATTGAACTATTGAAGTCCCCAAGTGTTCATCTAGTATTGTAGTCAATTATTCACTTTCTAAATAGACTAGTCCCTAGATAACATTCCCTATAATATTTTTAAACTGTGTATGTCATGAACAATAAAAGATGAAGATAGCCTATATAAATATTTTAGTGTGATAACAAAATAAAACATATATGGTTAGATAAATTTAATTTAAGTCTAATTTCTGTGTATTAAGTTTCCATGACATTACACTGTAATATATATACTAACATATGTCATCTCATTTAATCTTCATAATTTAGAAAAAGGGGTTTGATTCTGTATTACAAATAAGAATAGTGAATATGAATGATCAGTATGAAAATAAAGAAGAAATCAGTAAATATTTCATATAAATGAATTAAATTAACATGAGGTTTGGATAGACAGTCATGTTTTTTACATTTTTAAAAATACTCATTTAGATGTATTCCATCCTCTTTTTAATAAATCATCCAATATTTTAATACCTGCCATTTTATCAAATGATGGCTCTTTGCTACATGCAAAAAAATAAATTTGTTAATATTGACTCTACAACAACTTTATATTTTTACTCCAATTTTAAAATAGGAATCAAGTCTTAGATAGATTAACATCATAAAACGTATTTGTGTGAGAGCCAATATCCAAATGTCCAAATAGAAAAGCTCAATTATTCCTAGCTATATTGTCTTCTGTGCTCATGGGATAAACACATTACTTTTAACAAGAATTACAATGGTGAGATTTAATCATGGACTGGGTAAATACAGAATTTAGGAATAACTCAGAATTATCTATTGAAATATAAGGGAAGGAGGAAATATGTAGTTTTCTTTGAAGTATTCAATCAAAGAACACATTTAAAGTAAGAATTTGAGGCAAAGTACTAACCATTGTTGAATCTGGTTATATGGACTTGCTTAATTATTATTCTTTCTTCAGTTTCTTGTATATTTAAATATTAAATAATTTGTTTAAAGAAATCAAATCCTCTATTATCTTATACTTCCAAAATGCCCAAAGAAGACATTCTCATATTACCTATATCATGCTTTCTTTGTAAAAATTCATGCACAGAACTAAATGGTTCTTATTTCTTATTTCCTACCAGGAGTTAATGACTTTGAACTATGGGCCACATGAAACATCCATATCAGGATACAAGACTACTAGGCAATCTGAACCCACAGTCCCAGACTTCTTGCTAAAAAATAAACAACATCTACTTAATATGATATAGTGATAAGTTTTACAAGCAACTAATAGGACTGTGTAAAGTTTTCTATGTCTTCTAAGCCTTGAACACGTCATGGTCATGGGATGTTTTAATATTATATTTCGATCTCCTTTAGATTTACTTTTAACAAAATGGTCAGTGGGTAAAAAATATGCTACTTTGATTCCACCCTCAAAAAGAGAACACATTGTCTCTTAATGTTCTTACTCAGCCTCACATTTTTCTCATATAACTTTTACATAACATTAAATCATACATTACTTACTTGCTGTTTTGTTCCATCACTAGATGGTATGAGGGAAGTTTTCAGTTCAGGGTTTTTGTTTTGTTTTGTTTTTCTGTGACAAAACACAGTGAGCAAAGGCAGCTTAGGAAAGAGAGAGCTTATTTTATCTAATTCTTCCAGGTACCAATCAGTGCAGGAACTCAAGTAAGGCAAAAAACTAAAGGAAGGAACAAAAGCAGAGGCCATGAAGGAACACTGCTTACTTCTTTTCTGCAATGGTTTACTGAACATGCTCTCTTATACAATCCTGGATCACCTGTCAAAAGGAGGCACCACCCCCAATGATATGGGCCCTTTCATGACAATCATTAATCAAGAAGTTACACCATGGGCTGGCCCACAGACCAGTCTAGTGGAGGAATTTTCTCAGTTGAAATTTCCTTTTCCAAAGTGACTGTAGCTGGTGTCAAGTTGACAAAACACTAGCAAGAACAGGTAACATATCCCACCTTTGCTGTTTATGGTTATTTCAAAAACTAGCACAATCCCTGGTAAATAAGAGACACTGGTTCCATACTTGCTGATCACATGAATAAATGGATAGGTTTGTGGGTTTGGCATCAGGCATGGGAAAAGATTAACAATCATTTTATATATTCAAGAAATGATGCATTGGAGTTCAGGAAGAAATGACCTTCATCCAGCAGCTTGCTGATGGTGATAAAGATGTGTAAAGCTCTCAGGATCCCAGAGCAGACTTGAGTAATACAACTCTCATACATATACAGAGGAATGTTTTCGGTGATAAAGACAGTTAGGTGCATTTCATCTTTGATGCATATCAGTTATAGTTAATATTTACTAGTTATATTTTATCTTTAATATAGACCAGTTATAGTTCATATTTGTCAAATTGAAAGAACAAAAATATCACTTGTACACATACATGTGAAAGATTATATAGATTAAATGGGAAGATTCCCCTTCACTATGGGAAGCATAATGCTATGGATTAGAGTCTTGGGCTGAATAAAAATGTGAGTGGAGCACTAACATTCATCACTCTCTGCTTCCTGATTGAGGATTCAATGGGAGCAACTGCTTAATTCTCCTACTTTCCTATTATACATTGTATCTTCCAACTGTGAATCAAAATGAGCCTTTATTTCCTTAAGCTGTTTTGCCATTCATCTTGTCACAACTAATACAGCATCTGTATGCATAAAGAGTGTTATGTTAAATAAATTATAAGTTTGAGGGCATGTCCAATCTGTGGTGCATGGGATGTGTGTGCCCTAGGATAGATGTAGATATGTCCAAACATATTCATAATCTTAAACTATTAACCATAGTCATTTTAAATTATAATCATGAATTTAAAATGTTATGGTTTGTGTGTTTTTTTGCTTATTTGATTGCATGATTCTCACATTATATTGCAATGTCAAAAAAGTGTGGCACATGACACTTCTGCCTGTTATAGTCTCAGAATATTTGAGGTCTCAAGAATTAGTTGAGAACAGTGAAAACCAGATAAAAGAGTTAGAAGTCCCTTGTTCATAAAGGAAATAGAGCCATTCATTTAGTACTCATTGCTGTACTTTTGTGATCTGGTTCTGGATTCGGAACCAACACCTTAATACAGTATGGGTAGAGAAAGGAGGAATATGAACCAATTCATTTGATATTTGACATTGTGAGTAAATTTAACATGAATGGGTCTTTTGTTGAATTAGTATACGGGAAAGAGCTGATAGATACAAATTATAAAATGATGAAAATGAACAAGAGTGATAATGGAGAGAAAAAGATGGAAGAAAAGATAAATTTTGCCTACCTTTCAGTTGGGAACATGTGTATTTGAAGTCTTAAGTGATTTTATTCTGAGAGTGCCTCTCCAAAACAATATGATTTTAATGTCTATGACAAATTTTAAGTTTAAGAAAGCATTAAACTTTTAATAGGAGTAGATAATGACCAAAGAAAGCTTAAAACATAGAAATATAGAAGGGAAATAGACATAGTATATTCCTTATTTCATAAGGATGAAGTGGTCATACTAACTAATACAAGAAAAATACCTTGAAAATGTGAAAAAATTTAAAAGTCATATATAATTAGATTAAGTATTCTCCTTTCTAAGTAGCTAGATATTCAAATTTATGTGGTGACTGAAATGTATAGAAAATAATGAATTTTAATGTCCATATTTAATGTATGTGATTATTTTATCTGAATTATAACATCATCTGAAATATATCTTACTATACATGATGCTGCTGCTTTATAACCCATAATTTTGTTTAAAAATTATTACCACATCTTAAGAAGAGAAGAAAATATTTCTGACACTTCAAAAATGTGTTAAAAATTTATGGAAACAAAAATAATTAAATGAAGTAAAGACTGAAATTAAAGTCCATTATGGAATGTATTGTATGAGAAAAAAATCTATTTTCAATAAAAAAGAAAAGTGATAAACTATTAGGAATAAATTATAGGAATATTTATAAACTTTTATTTGGTACATTATTGTTAAAATATGATAAATTACCCAAACACCATGAAGTTATCTCTTAACAGTAGTTAAACATAATAATTTAAAATTTCCAAGCTACAGAACAGGAATTAAGTGCTTACACTTGCCTACTGCCACCAGCACACTGCCACCCACTTACCTGTAGCATTATACTACCTAGCAAGAGAAATAATGACAATGATTAAGACAAAATAGTATGTGCAAAAACAGACAATTAGGCATAATAAATAGTTACACAAAGCTGTGCTAAGAAAGGAAAAGCTGGTGTGGACAACATAAACAAATTGTGTTAGGGCAGAGTGTGCAATGCAGTGGAAGATAATCTGGCTAACATGTGAATTCTCTGAGTTAGGTAAATAGAACCACAAGGAAAACATCTGTTGCAGAGAAAGGAATCAAGAAAAAGTAGACCCATCATAGGCATATACAGGCACTGAGCTGGAGGAACACACCTGAGCCTGAGGTCAGATACTTTGGCTTGGTTAATTGAAAAATCTTTTTAAAAAAATTCTGTAAATGTAGTGTTAGCATACTTATACAGTGAACAGGAGACTTTCTTTTTTTTCAATTATAATCAGAAACATGAAATTTGTCTCACTAAAATATACATAGAAATGATGGAAAAATAAGAACATACTTTTGAATGCACAAATAGCTGAACTTAACAAAAAATGTTTTGTTCCTCTGCTGAGAATTCTCTCTTCAGTTCTGTACCCCATTTTTAATAAGGTTATTTGGTGTTTTGGTGACTAGTTTCATGAGTTGTTTGTATATTTTGGAGATCAGCCCTCTGTCAAAAGTAGGGTTGGTGAATATCTTTTCCCAGTCGTTGGAAAAAAAATAAAGGAATCTTGAAATTTGCAGGGAAATGGATGGAACTTGAAGAAACCATCCTGAATGAGGTAACCCAGTCAGAAAAAGAGATACATGGTATGTACTTATATATAGATTTTAGACATAGAACAAAGGATCACCAGTCTATATTCACACTACCAGAGAAACTAGGATACCAGAAGGAATCTAAGAGATTCATACAAGGTCCCTCACAAAAGGGGAAAGGAATAAAAACTCCTGAGCATATTGGGAGTGAGGGGACAGTGAGTGGAGAGGGAGCTAAGAGAAAGAAAAGGGGAGGAGAGGAAAGCATGTGGGACTAGGAAGATTGAGTCAGGGAAGGAATAGATGAGAGAAAAAAAGAGATAGAGAGAGAGATACCATAAAAGAGGGAGCCATTATAGGTTTGAAGAGAAAACTGACTCTAGAAAAATGTCCAGAGACCTACAAGAATGACCCCAACTAATAATTTGAGCAACAGTGGAAAGGCTACCATAAATGACCTTCCCTGATAGTGAGAATAATGACTAACTTATCCACCATCATAGAGTCCTCATCTATGGATGAGGAACAGATGATGGAAACAGAAGCAGACACCCACAGCTAAATACTGAGCCAAACTGGAATCCAGATGCAGAGAGGGAGGACAAGACCAGGCTACAGAAACAGCTTACCTGGAGCTAATGGGCCCCCAGACTGATAGCTGGGAGTCCAGCATTGGACTGACTCAGACCCCCTGAACATGGGTCTCAGTTAGAGGGCCTGGGCAATCTAAGGGACCACTGACAGTGAAACCAGGAGGTATCCCTCATGCACAAAAGGACTTTGGGAGCTCATTCCCCATGGAGGGATACTCCCTTAAAGTAAAGGCAGGAGGGAGGGCCTAGTCCCTACTCCAAATGACTTGACAGATTTTGTTGACCCCTTCTGGAAAACACCACCCTTCCTGTACAGTGGGGGGTGGGATGGGAGGGTTGTCAGGGGGCATGGGAGGGAGGGAGAGGGAGAGGGATAGGGAACTGGGATTGGTATGTAAAATAAGAAAGAAAGAAAGAAAGAAAGAAAGAAAGAAAGAAAGAAAGAAAGAAAGAAAGAAAGAAAGGGAGGAAGGAAGGAAGAAAGAAAAAAGAAAAGAAGAACAAATTGTGAAAGGACAGTATACATTTTTTCAATATAAATTTTTCTTAATACAAGAACTTCTTTTTAAAATATGTTTTAGATGTGAGTGTGCTCATGTGTACATGTGCTCGTGTGTGTGTGTGTGTGTGTGTGTGTGTGTGTGTGTGTGTGTATGTGTGTATGACAACATATGTATGGATGTTGGAGGATAATTTGTGGAGTAATTTCACTACTTTCATTTTATGTGGTTTCTAGAGGTTTAACTCATGTGGCCAGGTGGCTTCCAAGGAACAAATTCAAGTCATCATGCTTAAAAGGCGAATACATTTACCTACTAAGCCATCTTGTCAATCTAATTGAGAAGTTTCTTAAACATATGGAACTTGTGAGATGATGTGAAAGGGGTTCTTTAGGTAAAATATGTAATGATAAAATGTTTGTTAAAACAAATATGAAAATAATCATCCACTCAACAACATAAATTTATGTTGTGGGGAAGAATAAAAAGTCAACTTTGAAAGTAGGGATAACATTAATAAGAAAGACTTGGCTGACAGCATGAGGAGAGACGTCAGATATAGGAAGGAGGGGAAAGGAAACAGAGAAGAGAGGGACAGTGAGATATACAGATGTTAAAAACAAATATGACGAATTAATATTTGGTTTTAAAGGCAGAAAATAGACAAAAGTATGCTGAATATTTTTACATCAACAGTTTTTGTAATCTTGAGGAAATGGTTAAACAGTCTACCAAACTGACTCAGAAGAAAGAGACTACTTAAAATAAATCTGTAACTAGTAAGAATATTTAACAGTAATAAATCAAAACAAAACAGAGGCTGGAAAAGTTTACTCAACAGTAAATGATTCTTATTGCTCTGACAGAAAACCTGAGTTCAATTCCCAGTCCCCATAGTGAGTCCAACAACACCTAGTAACTAAAGCTTCAGGGGATCCAATGCTCTCTTCTTTGTATGCATCAGTTACCCTGTGCATACCCCTACACAGACACATACAGACACAAACCAGGGGTAAGGAGATGCAGGCAGACAGAGAGCACCAAACAGACAACCTTCTATAGAAAGCCCAGGACAAGATGAAATTACTGGTGAAATTGTGCACGGTATTTCAAGAACTGACATCAATTTCAAACTTGTATAAAAATTGTAACTTAATGTTGCAAAGAAAGCCAGATGAAAAGTATAATTAAACTACAGAACATTATTTGCTACGGGCCTCAGGTTATGGATAAGTATTTATCCCCAGTGCACAAATAGACTTTGGAGCCCATTCCACATAGAGGGATACTCTATCAGCCTAGACAATGGGGGAGGGCCTAGGCCCTGCTCCATATGATATGACAGACTTTGAAGATCCCTCATGGAAGACCTCACCCTCACTGGGGAGCAGAAAGGGGATGGCATGGTTGTTGGTGGGGGGAACAGGGGAAGATGGGAGAGTGAGGGAACTGGGATTGACGTGTAAAACAAGCTTGTTTCAAATTAAAAAAATTATCAAAGAAAAGGATTAACCTGAAGGAGTTCGGAGGATATGGGAGGAGGAAGGGAGGAAGAGGGAACTGGGATCAATATGTAAAAGAAGAAAAAATTATATATATAAAGATATATATATATATTATATGTTAAATGTTAGGGGCTAAGTAGTTCATCAATATTTATCTACATGGTGAAGATGTAAATATTCTCAGTAATTTCTCAGTGTGTAGAAATATCTCAGTATGGGGTGTTGAAGGCCTGGAAGTTTGCTGGAGAGTCAGTGATAGTGAGTTCACATTAGAAGGTCAAAAAGCTGGAATATTTTATCAGCTAATGATGCAGAAGCAGTGATCGAAGCACTTATTCAGGAAGAAGCAAAGGCAACCATGTGTACATTGTATTTGTCTCGTATTTCTGTTTATCTTGGTCTCCTGTTGAAAAGTGATGCTTATTTTGAGGATAGGCGCAGTAAATCCTCTCTAGAAACACTCACAGAGACACAAATATGGGTGTTATTCTAAATACTAACATGTTGAAAAGCAAAATAAGCTGTCACAGAGTAGATATCATGACCAGGTAAGATTTATTTTTGAAAAGCAAGGATAAATCATGAAAGTTAATTAGTATAATATATTGTGTTCATAAAAGAAAAATTATGACCTCTCACTTGATATAGAAAAACCCCTCATTTAACAAAGTATAACAACTTTATTAATTAAGAAACAGGAATTTAAGTGATCCATATTTAGAAAACTCACAGATAGAAGCACTCAAGGGTGTAAAAATGGAAAAGTTACTGCTAAAATCAGTAAAGGAACAAATGTGCCCATTTTGTCAATTCTGTTCAATATAGTATCAGATGCCCTAGCCAGAACAACTTGGCAAGAAAAATAAATTAAGAAATATTAATTTAAATTAAGAAATATATCTGTATAAGCAAGTGCCAGAATTTATTTACTTATATAATGTGTGTATGTCAAAAGTGGAAGTGTGTCTGTCTTAGTGTATGTATGTGAATGTATGCAAAGTTGCCAAGTTAGGCCAAAAGAGGGCACACAATCCCTTGGAGGTGGAGTTATAGGCATGTCACTATCACACCAGTGACCACATCTTTCCAATATTGCAAGATACAAGTCACTAGCTTAGTAAAGTATTGATGTTATCTACTACAGCAACCTGTATTGAACTTTCTAACACCAGGCATACTAGCCAGGAAAGAGGGAGCACCCAGTTCAGTTGAAGCATCATTTACCTTTCATGCAACCAAGATGTTTGATCTTCATCAATAGGATCTTACCATCAAGTCTGGTGGACAACTAAGAGTAACAGCAATATTCCATGTTGTTTTGGGAAATCTCTGGAGCCTTCCTGGCTAGCAATTCATAGGGATACATGCTACATCTGATCCTGGAATTTTTGTTTGATCACTCTTGTATTTTTTGGATCAATATTATCCATCCATGTAAAATAACTTTGTTCAAACTATTCTGTAAGAAAAATAATTAAAAATTAACCTATAGATGAAAGTTATATTAATATGCATCCTCTTTATGACTGAGGATGAACACTCTGCTTAGTTCTGTAGCCCACTTTTCAGTGGGGATTGTTTTGTTAGTGTTTCAGTTTTAATTAATTTGTGCATTCTAGACATGAATCAGATGCCAGGTATATAATGGGCAAAGATTTGCTTTTATTACTTCCTTTATGTTGTTATTATAATATAATTACATAATTTTTCATTTCCTTTTCTACCCTCCAAATCTGCCTATATACACCTCCTTGCTGTCTCTCAAATCATGACCTTTTTTTATTCATTGTTGTTCATGCACATATATGTATATATGAATATATGCATATATGTATACACATACACACATGTATGTTTCCAAATACAACATTATTCAGACTAAGCAGATTGACAAAGATTTTCTTCCATTCTGTAAGCTGCATCTTTAGTCTGTAGGGCAGAAATTATTATTATTGTTGTTTTCCTTTTTTAAGGAAGTAAATGTTTGTTCTTTTAATAATTCCAGGTGTTCTACTTTGTTTCATTTCATGAAGTCCCTCTTGATTACTGTTTCTGTTTCCTGGACACCAAGAGTACTTTTCAGAAAGTTTTTATCCAAGCCTACATTATAAAGTTTACTCTATACTCTTTCTTTTGGAAGTTTCAGAGTTTTTGTCTGGCTTTTAGATCTTTGATCCTTTTAATATTTATTTGTATGTAGGGTGAGAGAGAAGGGTCAAATTTCACCCTTTTTATGCATAAAAATCCAGGTATTCCCAACATCAATTGTCTTTTCTCCAATGTGTACTTCTGGCATCTTTGTCAAACTTTGGATGGCTGTGTGTAGATTTATATTTGGGTCCTTGATGCTATTTTCCTAATCAATGCGTGTATTTTTAAGCTAGTACAATGCTTTTTATACTACTGTGGTTCTGTAGTATAACCTTAAATTAGAAGTATTTATAACTCCAGTAGTGCATTTTATTGTTCTACATGTATTTATTGGCTTTCTGAATCTTCCGTAATTCATGTGAATTTTACAATTCTTTTTTTTTCCTATAAAGAACTGCATTGAAATTTTTTGGTTATTATTTCTCTTTGTTTCCCACAAGACTTGTTTGTAAGACACTATTGATGAACATAACACAACATAACACATACTTTGTCCACAGAATATAAAGAAATCAAGTTGGTACTAGCCAGGAGGCTTTCTCCATGTGGGTTATTTCATGGGCTTGAAAGGTTCTACTCAGGATGCCAGCAGAACAAAAATGTGTGAGCAGTCTTATACAGCTGAGAATCCTGTGAATGAAAATAATGACAAGCATAGCAAGATATGCTCATGGGTACAAAGGTGTTATCTTGAAAGGTCATACCATTATTGATAGTAGAATGTATCTCTTATCACAATACCACAAGTAGGGACAGAAAAGTATCAGCCCGTAATTTTGGAATAAAGCAACTAGAATAAAATTTATAAAAGAAATTTCAGACTAAGGGACCTCTGACAGTGGAACCAGGATGTATCCCTGGGGCACAATAGGACTTTGGGAGCACATTCCCCATGAAGGGATACTTCCTTAACATAGAGGCAGGAGGGAGGGTCTAGTTCCTACTCCAAATGACTTGATAGATTTTTTTGATCCCTTCTGAAAGGCACCACCCTCCCTGTGGAGTGGGGGGGGGATGGGATGGGAGGGTGGTCAGGGGCATGGGAGGGAGGGGGAGAGGGAGGGATAGGGAACTGGGATCGATATGTAAAATAAGAAAAATAAATAAAAAAGACATTTGCAGAAATTATGATTTATTTTTGTAGGGTATACTCTTTCAGTTGCAAGAGGAATATGTTCTAATATACATGATGGTAACCATATTTAACATTACTATTTTTTTCACTTGAAAGTATATGAGAGATTTTGTGTCTTTATTCCTATACTTACATACCAGTGGTTACTATTGGTTATAGTCTTACATCCATTTAACTGTTATAATGGGTACACAACTGATCTGTACATCAAATCATCACATAACAAACCTGAAACACAAACCTGAAACATATACAATATATACTAATTTGAAAACGGCAATTTTGGAGTTAGAGAGATGGCTCAACTGTTAAGAGCATCTGTTACTCTTTTAGAAAACCAGAGTTTGGGTCTCAGTGCCCACATTAGGAAACTCAAAACTATTATTCCAACTCAGAAAATCAAACATACTCTTCCATACTCATGTGTGCATGCATGATGTATACGCACATGCATGTGCTCACGCATGCACGCCCGTGCGCGCGCACACACACACACATACACACACACACCACAAATAATTTCTTTTAATTCACTGTTTAATCATTCAAACTCAGTGTAGTTAGGCAAAGATAGAAGATCTTAGGATAATGTTTAAGTGATTATCAATAACCATGCAAAAAAGTCAATGTCTTAAAAAAAAAGTCAATATCTTGAAACCTCTGCCCAAGAAATCAGTCTAAAACTTTTCAATTTATCCTCATGTAGATTCTTAAGACAAGGGCAAAAAGCAAACAAAATATCACAAGAATTGTGTCTTGCCCAATTGCTAATATTTTTCATCTCTGAAACCTCTGATTCAGGCCTCATACTTCACCTGGATCTTGGTATTACTGTCTTCCAAGCTCCTGCTAGGATGGTCCATTAAGCCTCACTTACAGAGTTCAACCACTTTTCTACTCCAAAGTCTCCAATTCTTCCATATTCTTCAAAAAACAAAACTGAAAACAAAACCTAGCATTGTCAGGCCTGCTCCAGTAATATCCCATCTCATGGTACCAACTTCTGTCATAGTTACTTTTCTAATTGTGGTAAGACATCATGACCAAGGCAATTTAAAGAACATATTATTGGGGTCTTGATTACAGTTTCAGAGAGTTAGAGTCCATGAACACTACAGTGGAGAGCATGACAGTAATCAGACTGGCATGACACTGGAGCAATAGCTGAAATCTTACATTTTGATCCACAAACACAAGGCAGAGAGAACTGAGAATGACATTGGCTTTTCTCTTTCTCTTTTCTTCTTTTCTTTTTTTTTTTTTTTTGGTTTCTACAATAATTTCTTCTTCTTTTTTTTTTTTTTATTGAAAATTTTTGTTCATTTTGCATAGCAACTGCAGCTTACTCTCCCTTCTCTCCTTCTGCTCCCTAACCTTCCCCCAACCCATCTCCCATCCACTCCTCAGAAAGAGTAAGGCCTCCCATGGAGAGTCAACAAAGCCTGGGGAATTAAGGCAGGATGAAGCCCTTCCCCCACTGCATCAAAGCTGAGAAAGGCATCCAACCTTAGGGAATGGGCTCCAAAAAAGCCAGCTCATACACCAGACAGTTCCTGCTCCCACTACTAGGGGTCCCACAAACAGGCCAAGCTACACAACTGTTGCCCACATGCAGAGGGCGTAGTTTCGTCTCATGCAAGCTCCCCACCTGTTGGTCTAGAGTCCATGAGCTCCCACAAGCTCAGGTCAACTGCCTCTATGGGTTTCCCTATCATGACCCCCTTGGTCACCTTATCCCTCTTTGTTTTCTTCTTCAACTGGATTCCCAGAGCTTGGCCTAGTATGTGACTATTGATCTCTGCATCTGTTTCCATCAGTTATGAATAATGGTTCTATGATGTTAGTTAGGATAGTTCCCAATCTGATTACTGAGAAGGGACTGTTCAGGCACCCTGTCTACTGTTGCTAGTTTTAGCCAGGTTCATCCTTGTGTATTCCTGGGAATTTCCCTAGCACTAGGTTTTTCCCTAACCCCATAATGGCTCCCTACTGGTTATTCAATCATCAAAGATTGCTCTCAATAATATACTTCCTTCAACCTGACCACGCCTTCTAATGCTTTCCAAACAGTGCTATCAACTGAGGACCAAATATTGAAACATACGATACTAAGGGGGTCACTCTGTTTCAAATCACTGCTCTAGTTTTACTTCAAATATTCACACTTTGATAAGAAATATGTCTTTTAAAATAATGTGCTATTTTTCTGCTTATTACTATTTTAAATTTGGGGAATTTACAAGGGAAAGAACACCAAGCTGAATAAAATTGGTACACTCTGTGTAGACCAAATAAGTACATATGTATGTATGCATATGTTCTTTGTAAATAAGAAAATTTGAATTACACAAAAAATAACTTAAAATTTCACTTCTTACCAAGTAAAAATTTTTGACAATGTGGCTTTAATGACTACATATCAGTTAATTTTGCACTCTCATAATTTAAACAATCCTCAATTGCTAGATGTGTTAATTGCATTACATTTTGTGATATTTTCATTCTGCAAGAAATACCTTTGTATTTCCTGCTGAAATATTTGCCAATTTAAAACAAATTGTATGTTAATATCTGGGTCAAAGATTATGCACATTTTAAGACTTTGAATACGTATTAGTAAATTTCTGTTTAGTTTTTAGTAGCACAAGCAAGAGCTTTTTAAATCTTAACTTTTTTGACCCTGAATATTATTATTATAAATTGTTGAACCTTCAAGAAAAAATGCCATCTCATTTTAAGTTGTATTTCTGAGGTTACTATAATTATTTTCTTCATTTATGAAGTGCTTATCCTTGACCTTAGTTCACTTCAAAAATAAGATATTTTTATCTAATTGGCTAATAAGATGTATTACAAAATTATAAATTAATTATTTTAATAAAGATAGCCTCTCGTGTAGTCAATATGGGCCACCAACTCAATATGTAATTTTATACCCTGCTACTTCCAGTGCTGTGATTATAGATATACACCACCATATTTACCTAAATGACAGCTCTTTATCTAAAATATATGTTCCAGATAATTTCCAGTCCACTAATGCTTTTTGGTGATATTGTCAAATCTACTGTTTCCCACACGTTTTAGTTTAAACACTTAGAAACATCTTTAATCTTACAGAACAAATAATCATTCATGTTTTCCTTTGATATTTTATAGGTTCATAGTTTTTCAGCTATTATATTATTTTTCAAACTTTGAGCATTACCTAGCAATTTAAATATTTTTAAATAGTTACCATAATACTATTTCTCAAATAATTTATCCATTCTCCCTTTATATGTTGTTTAAACATAGGTTTCCTTTTGACCTCACTTTCACTATGTGAGTACATATTTCATATGTACTTTACATAGGGAAAACAGGAATGTCAAAAATGTTGGGTCATTTTCCTCAGGCCAGCCAGCTTATATTTAGCATACCTGAGACCTGGAAATCAAGTGATCTGACTATTATCCAAATTATCTTTACTTTGCCACTACCAAAAAGGATCAAGCACTTCAAATTAGTATTGGAACTAGAGCAAATTTCATGTCATTTACAAGTTTATACTTTTAGATAAGACCTTCATATTTTAATTTGATAATTTAAATCACTAAAATGCATTTGTTTGTGTGTACTAAAATCAGTAAACATTCATCTAGACACCAAACACCAGTGACTGCTGAGAAATAGAGAATTAGTTTTCCTCAAAGATGAACATGTAATAGGCTTTCCAATACTAAGTTGTCAGACCTGAAACCACATACATCCAAGCAAAACTAAACAGACTCATAGAATTTATTCATTTAGTTATACATTTATAAATTTAGTTATAAGTTAATTAATTATAAATGAATTATAAACTTATATGTGACAATAACAATGAAAGATATTGTGGTCATGGATTTGAGAAGGAGTGAGGGGGTACGTAGAATGGGCTTCAGGGAGGAAGGGAAAGGGCAAAATGATGTAATTATGTTTTAATTAAACGTTTAAAAAGAAAAGACCTCATTTTTCTTTTACTATAAAAGATTGTTTTGACTACCATTATTGAACACTGAAATATTTCTACATATGTGATAAAACAATACTGGTAAGATTACATTATTTCACATTCACCCATTCAAATGCCCTTTGGTGTTGAGATGGTTATACTAAATATACTTGTTATTCAGATCAGTGTTGTGCAACTCAGTGACACCTGAAATTGCTCTTAGCCTTTTGTCATGATGAGTCTTGATATATAATGCAGAATTTAGAAGAAACTGGATTTTCAAAGAAGATGCTTTCATTTTTGAGAATAACACTTGTTTTGGACTATGATATCTGGAATTTGGGCCTGAGTATCATAGGGTTGTGATACTTTTCCTGGACTGACTTGTAATATGACTGCTCTCATCATGGAGTTTATTGCTGTGGTCACTCCAGAGCAAAGGTCTAGAGAAGAAAATTCAATTTTCAATTCCTCCCTGCTGTCATAGCCGCATGACACTCTTTCTTATGTTCTCACTTACACATGAAGGCAACAAATCTAGACTTAACTTCTTATATTAAAAAACAGAAATACTTTTTTCAGTTACTAACACCTTGCTTACTCATCCACTTTACCATTCCCTTGGAAGTCAAGGAAATACACCATAACACATAACACCAGCAACATAATTCTGTAGCTATTTTATTTAATGTAAGCTCTCTCCAGGGTTTGAATTTCAGTCCTGTGCACATCTGGAAATTTAACTTAGAAGATTGATGAAATACTTTGAAAAATTAACCTCTAAGTAAATGAGAAACTTACATGTGATTTGGTGTTAAGCATTTAATTATATGCTTCAAATGAAATCAAATAAAAGGCAGTGTAATTAACCAAATTCTAGAAGGATTGTCCATGAAACATTTGTGTACCCATTTTTGTTATACAACATATACTTTTAAACCTCCAGTCTAATATCCGATTCATTATTTCAAATGTGACTTACTTTAAAGTCATTCCTATTTCTTTCTCTCAAATAAGAAGTTGCTCTCCTCCCCTGGTCCAGATATTAGTGATTAGCTAGAGATACTAACTGTTGTTTCTTATGATATATATATATATATATATATATATATATACATATATGTATATATATGTGTGTGTGTACATATATACACATATATTTATAGGCACATAAAATAAAATTAAAATATTTAAAAATAATATATTTAGGCATAGCAAGATGGTTTCATTGGTAAAGGCACTTGCTACTAAGTCTGACAACCTGAGTTGAATCCCCAGTATCCACACTAGTTGAAGATGACCAACTCCCCTCAATTTTTCCTGTTATCCACATGTGTTACCCTATACAACCAACAAATGAATAATTGTAATAAAAATAATGTGTCTACTGAGGGAACAATTTTGTTCTTATCTCATCTTGTGGCTTGATATCCTGCTCAACTCCCCCCCCACACACATACACACTCACATACACATGCACATGCTCACACACACACAAGGAAAGAGAGATAGATACATACACACATACTTCCACTTTCATTCTGAATGTTTATTGGCACTTCAAAATTTACACATCAAAAATGAAGTTCACCTTTTTCATATTTATCTTTTTCCATCAACAAGTCTCTATCAATGGAATTGGATATGTATAGGAACCTTGAACCACTAAATATTCTTTTCTCAGTTTCTCATATTTAAATTATTGTTTTTTATTTTGCCTTTCAGATATGTCTTATATATGTGTATTTCATTAAACCTGTACTAACATAATTATTGTCTAGGAAGTATTTCATGAAATATCACAATGCTTACAATGTTCCATGGCATTCATTTCTTTCGACCACAATATAGTGACAACAGGGTTTGAAGAAAAAAATCTATTTGAAAAATGTGACTCCACTTATGTTTCTCTGAAATTCAAGTTTCCTCAGTATCTATGGCATAAAGCCCACACGTTTTATTGTTCAATACTTAAAAGTATTGGAAGTCAGACAATCTGTTCTTAGTCTGTATTCTATTTTCTCTTGTTTATACTCTCCATTTTGAACTCCCACACATCTTACACTCAAGCTATATCACATAGCACATCAAAATTAAATAACCTTTCACTCCAGAAGTGCTGTCTTATATTTTGTTCCTGTCCTATTATGCTCTCATAGCACTTTGTACTTTGATAATGTGTTTGGCAGTTTAATATGTTCCTCTTGGTCATCAACACAGTGAACTGAGTTACAGTCTATTTTCTGGAAAATTCAAGTTGAGACTTTCGATATTTGAGACAGCTGTAAGGAGTATACTAAAGATAAAGTTCTTTATGGGTTTCATACACTATATTACTATTCTAAGTTACAGTCTAGAAAACCATTTATCTAAAGAAAAATATTTAAACATACTTCTATGATTTCATTACAGAGGTACATTGACAAAAATATTAAATATATTCAATAAAAATCATGAATTTCACATACGAAAATCATATGACAAATGCTGTGCATTCACAGCTAAACTTATTTATTTTGTGATATCCCCAATTAAAATCTAAGCAATAGTGGAGAGGTTACCTTAAATGCCCTTCCCCAATAATGAGATTGATAACTACCTTATCTGTCATCCTAGAGCCTTCATCCAGTAGCTGATGGAAGCAGAAACTGACACCCACAGCTAAACACTGAGCCGAATTCCTGGAATCCAATTGCAGAGAGAAAGAAGTGATGAACAAAGATGTCATGCAAGACCAGGCTGGAGAAACCCACAGAAACTGCTGACCTGAACAAGGGGGAGCTCATGGATCCCAGTCTGATAGCTAGGAAACCACCATAGGATCTACCCAGACCCCATGAATGTGCATGATAGTTAGGGCGACTGGGCAGTCTATGGGGCCTCTGGTGGATCAGTATTTATCCCTAGTATACAAATGGACTTTGGAAGCCCATTCCACATAGAGGGATACTCCCTCAGCCTAGACACATAAGGGAGAGCCTAGGCCCTGCTCCAAATGATATGACAGACTCTGAAGATCCTCCATGGAAGACCTCACCCTCCCTGTGCAGCAGAAAGGGGATGGGAAGGGGGTTGGGAAGGGGACAGTAAAAGAGGGGAGGGTGAGGAAACTGGATTGACATGTAAAACAAGCTTGTTTCAAATTTAAGTAAAAAAATATCAAAAATGGTAATTTATCTGTAAATTTTTGTTCCTAAGTATGTCACATAAAATTTCTCACAGGGACATATTCACATTTTACTTTCAAGAAACTTCTACTCAGAAAAGAAATGCACACATAAAATATAGGATTAATCCAAGTTGGAATGATGGCTGGATCATTTTTTGGATTGCCCAGTCATCCATTCCCTTCCATTAAACAAGTTAATATAAAATGAAGGATTTGGAGCCCTTATCTGTGGCATCCTGCTATTGCTCTATAAAGTAGCCATCCATTTATAATTTAAAGTTTCAGATAGAATTCATATCCTATTTCTCAAAAATTATTAATAAATATTTCTCAAACAGTATCTTTTATTTCATTGTTCCTTTAAACTTTAAAATGTATTTTTGTTAATTTTGCTAAGCTATTGTACATTCTGAGAATTTTAGTTTGTTCTCTTATTACTTATTGATAACAGTGGCTATCAATATAAGACATGGGGAAATGATGGACATTCATACTCTCACAGGATGCAGTCATAGGTAGCATGCTACTAGTTTCTCTCAAATGTTGAAGTGGTGATAGTCTAAGCTTACCTAAACCTTATACGCATGAATGCATACCCAGCCATATAGCAGAAGCAGTGATTTCTAAAAACATTTTATCTTTAAGCCTCCCTGGCTTAATGCCTCCTTTAAAATCATGCTGGTGAAACATGGTTCTAGTATCACAGTAATAAGAAACAGAAAAGTGATAAGATACCAGAAATTTTAAATAGTTTATTTTAAAATAAAAGTTTAGGATTGAGAGAGTAGCTCAATGGTTGAGTGCTTGCCTCTCATCTGCAAAGACCTAGGTACTATGCCTTAGCACCAGTGTGAGAATAGAAAAAGAAAAGAAAAATAAATATCTCTTTTAAAAATGAAACTTTCATTTATTTTAGTAAAAATATTTTCATTATTGCCATATGGCATATATAATAATCAGTTTCATAGATGTAAGTAATGTCTTAAAGTTTATGTCTAGTTTCAATTGTCATAATACAATGCAATAGTGAAGCACTTAAAAGTTGATTATTTTTATTATATGTAACACATAATGCTATTTTCCCCTTTCACATTATGAATTAAAATGCTTGCCATGGATTTCATGCAAAGAAACATTTTATGACAAATGAGAGAAAATATTTCAGTCTAAATGTTTGAGGTATAGGTTAATTTCCATTTTCAAAACAAAAGTGTAAATCAAAGAGCAGTGGCACAATGAAGGTCTAACACATAATCTGCCTTTTTTCTGCATTTGTCTTTCTAGGTCTGAAAAATAGCCTTTTCATTTGAAGCCTTAACTTAACAGCCTTTCTTGACATTGTGCAGCTCGCAATGATTTCTCCCTTTCCCGGACTCCTACTGCAGTGAGAAGCAGCACCACACAATTTTGCACTTAATTGTTATAATAGTTTCATGAGTCAGTCTTCTCAACTAGATTGTAAGCTCTTTAACTGCACAAATCATGTCTTACATGTCTTGCCTGGCACAAAATTGGATAATTGTTGATTAATAAATGCAGCCAGCAATTTTCTCCTTTTTGAATGTTTCTACTCCTCTCATCAGAGCCTGCTTGAGAAAGGTCAGGCTCCAACAAAAATATATTTTTTTAAATCATGCATTCAACAGTATTTTGTAATATTACAAACAAGATAAACAAGATCTCCAGGAAATCAAGATATATTGCATATGTAGTCTGAATTTTATAAGATACCTTAGTATATGCCTTCAAAAATTCTTTATAAAAATAAAAACATTCTGTATCAAAAATTCAGCACCATGTATTGGGCAGCTATGATGGATTGGGTATTATTTAGGGAACACAAATGGATGCAAAAGGCCCCTGAACAATAAAGAAGACAATTTACTCACATCACTGTGCTAGTTTCTTTACATAATAAGGTTTGCTTTCACCCTCCCCATTAAAAGAATCGTGCTCATTTTACAGGGAAATAAACTACAGTTTAGAGGGGTTAGGTTATTTCTTTAAGGGCATAGCATCCAAATAAATAGTTGAAGCAATACTAAAATCCATGTTTGTGTATCTTTAAAACCCAATATTGTTATCTTCAATGAGTCTAAGTAAAGAAAGAAAACTATATAAAGCTGTGAGTGGTATGGTAAAATATGTATCACATCATATCCCATCATTGCACTTGTATATATGTTATTAAATGTCACAATATATGCTGTTAATATATTCAATTAAAATTGTTAATTAAAACAAAATAATATAAAATTAGCTTGCAGTATGGTGAATGGTTTTAATACAAGTATTCAGAGGTAGAGGCAGGTGGATCTCTATGAGTTCAAGGCCAATCTGATTGATATATATATATATATATGGTTTTGGGCCAGCTACTGATACACCAAGTGAGATTCTGTCTCAAAAACATATTAAAATAAAATAAAATGAAGATACTGGTACATGTATACATAATAAAACAATAACATTTATCTCAAATCATATGGGAGCAATGGAAAGTAGATGATACACAGAGAAAAGAGTGGCTAAGTCTGCTTTTTAAAAATTGAGGTAACATTTTTCTAGAGGAGAGTTAAAAACATTCTAGTAATAGATGATAATATAACTTTTTAAACTTTCCATGATTGCAGTTGCTATTTTTAAAGATTTATTCACTTTGATGTGTATGAGTGTTTTACTTGCATATATATATGTGCATCATGTGCATGCCTGATGGCCAAGGAGGTCAGAAGAGGGCATTGGATTCCCTGCAAGTGGAGTTATTGATGGGTGTGAAGTTGCTGTGCAGGTACTTGGAATATTACACTGGTTCTCTGTAAGAACAAGTACTCAACTGCTGAGCCATTCCTCCAGCCACCCATAAAGATACCATTTTATATTTTATGAGTAATTTTGATTGTCTTCCTTGAAATTTAAATTAAATTACTTCAGAAGTTTGTTTTTTGAGACAGAGTTTCCCTGTGTAACAGCCCTGGCTATCCTGGAAATCACTTTGTAGACCAGGCTGGCCTTGAACTCAGAGAGGTTTGTCTACCTCTGCCTCCTGAATTCTGGGATTAAAGGCATGTGCCACCATTGCCCAGAAAGAACTGTTTCTTGAATGACTGAGTTCATTGATATTATGATAGCTGACTTGTGTGCTAAATAATCAATAGAGTAATACAAGGTGAAAAAGAAAGATGAAAAATAGTTCCTCAATAAGATATAGCTTGAACAACTAAGTTCTTCAATGATTAGATAAACTCAAGTAAGTATTTTTAAAGTCACAACCTGTACCTTAAGTGAGTAAGAGCATTTCCAAAGATCAAAAATTTATACCAGATATTAAGAAGGCACATTTTACATGCAATATTTTATTTCTCTCTGAATAAGGATACAAAGCAAACCAGTGACAACAGTAGCTTTTTCAATGATTGACAAGAATGTTACTTCTCATATTTCCATACTAGAGTAGGGTGTTTATATCTAGCATAATAGTGATTGGAAACCATAACAATGCATTAAATACTGTATTTTTACATGACAACAGATCCATTTCTCATGAGATTACTCTAAAAGTAAATATGGAATACCAGTGTCATTAAATAGCCAAACGGTAATAAAGATAACCTGATTTGAAGAATGATTGCAACAGAATTCTAGAAGATTACTATTGGATCAGAAGCATGTTTTCATATACTTACAAGGGACAAGCAAATTTCTATTTCATCTTCTTGGAGGACATGGTATCTAATAGTGGGATTATAATAAACCTATCTTAGAATTCAAATGAGCACTGTTATTTGTTCTATGTAATCTTAGATCATCAATTATAGCCAGAGGCCAGAAGTGGTAGTTAATATCAGTAAGTGCAGCTTGGCATACAAAGGCAGGAGGATTGTCGTAAGTTTAAGGCGTGCTTGGTTTATGTAGTGTGTTCTAGGCCAGCCAGGACTACATAAAAACTCTGATTCAAACAACAATAACAACAACAAAATTACAGCTAGAAGTATGAATATGATAAAAAAGAACATTGATCTTTGATACCAACACTATAATTGATAAAGTATCTTCCAAAGTGAATCTTGTCTTGCTTACATCATTAGAGTTATGAATATGCAACACATTTGTAGATATTAATATCTGTGACTCAACTAGTTGCATAGAACAGGTGAACATAATTTTACCAGCAATGTTTGAAAGCCTGAGTTGCTTTTTTCTTTTTTAATTAAACATATTTTTTTATTTTACATACCAACCCCAGTTCCCCCTCTCTCCCCTTCTACCACCCAACCTCCCCCTTCCCACCCCATCCACTCCTCAGAGAGGGGGGTCAGGCCTTCCTGGAGGAATCAACGAAGTCTGGCATACCAAGCTGAGGCAGAACTATGCCCCTCTTCCCTGTATCAAGGCTGAACAAGGTATCCCACAATTGGGAATGGACTCCAAAAAGCCAGTTCATGCATCTGGGATAGGTACTAGTGCCACTGTCAATACCACCCCCCAACAGATCAAGCCACATAACTGTTACCCACATTCAGAGGGTCTAGTTTGTTTGGTCTCATGCAGGTTCCCCAGCTGTTAGTCCATAATCTGTGAGCTCTCACTAGCTCACATCTCATATCTCTGCGGTTTTCCTCATCACCCCTTATTCAACTGAACCCCAGGAGATCAGCCTAGTGCTTGGCTGTGGGTCACTGCATCTGCTTTCATTAGTTACTGGATGTAGCTTCTAAGATGACAATTTGGGTAGCCACTAATCTGATTACAGAGGAAGACCCCTTCAGATCCCTTCTCCACTATTACTAGGAGTCTTAGCTGGGGTCATTCTTGTGGACTCCTGAGAATTTCTCCCTAACCCCATAATGGCTCCCTCTATCAAGATATCGCTTTTATTGCTCTATCCTTCTATTTCTTCCCTAACTCAGTCTTCTTGATCCCTCATGGTCCCATCATCCTTTCTTATACCCCTCCCAGTTTACCCAGGAGATCTTAAGTATTTTCCCTTCCTGAGGCCTCCATGTGTGTCCCTCTTAGGGTCCTCCTTTTTACCTAGTTTTTCTGGGGTTGGGGGTTGTAGCCTGGTTATCATTTGCTTTACATCTAATATCCACTAATGAGTGAATACATACCATGTTTGTCTTTCTAGGTCTGGGTTACCTCACTCAGGGTGGTTTCTTCTAGTTCTATCAATTTGCCTGAGAATTTCAAGATGTCTTTATTTTTTACCATGGAATAATATTCTATTGTGTTAGTGTGCCACATTTATCCATTTTTCTTTATCCATTCTTTGGCTAAGGGGCATCTAAGTATATCCAGGTTCTGGCTATTACAAATAATGGTACTATGAACATAGTTGAGCACATGCCATCTGTGGTGATATATTGTTTATTATCTAACAAAGCTTTCCAGGTTATCAGAATGCAAAGCTAGCAACAGCCATAAAACCCAAGCAGTGGTGGCACACACCTTTAATTCCAGAAATCAGGAGACCAAGGCAGATGGATCTTTGTGATACCCAGTCTAAATGGGAAAAAAAGAACTCATGTCTTTAATTCCAAAACTAGAATGATACTTAAGACAGAAGCATGGTGTCAGACCTGGAATTCAGTATTAGGGAAGTAGCTTCCAGTCAAGTTAAGGACAGAATCACCTCAGCCTTGGTAGAGGTGAAAACTCTCTGGTGACTTGGCTGCTTTGCTTCTCTGCTCTTCAGCTTGAACCCCAACATTAGTCTCTGGGTTTTTATCCACACTACACACATCCTTTGAGCATATGGCCAAGAGTGGTAATTCTGAGAAACTGCAATACTGATTTCCAAAGAGGCTGGATAAGTTTGCATGCCCACCAGCAATGGAGGAGTGCTCCCTTTACTCTACATCCTTGCCAGCATAAGCTTTAATTGGTGTTTTTGATCTTAGACATTCTGAAAGGTGTAAGATGGTATGTGAGTCTTTTTGATTTGCATTTTTTGATGACTAAAGATGTAGAACATTTCTTTAAATGTCTTTCTGCCATTTGAGTTTCTTCTGTTGAAAATTCTATGTTTAGATCTGCACCCTTGCTTTCTTCTTTATTTGGTGCTTTTACACAATAAATAGATCCCTTTCAAAGCTTTGTGTTATAAAGCAGAGGTAATTAGAATACCTCCTATTTTAATTTGTTACAAGTCCTTCTGGAGACTGCCATTACTTTTGTTCTTTCAAAAGTTTATTAATCTCAGACTGAAAGACTCAGCAAAATAGATATATCCTTTATTCAATTATCTAAAAAACAAACTCATTATTTACTGTGACATATGAGGCATGTAGAACAAGTTAATGAAATCTATAGTATTAGAAGCCTTCTTGGAAGTAGGTATTGATGAGTTCTAAAATTATCCTGTAGTTTCTTTATGCATCATGTCATTGAAGTAAATGTATTCAAGATGGTGAGAAATAGAATTGATTTAAATTCATGAGAAAAACCTGCCTCTTGTTGCTAATAAGCAAACACTAGTAAGAAAAAACAAGTGTTTTGCTCTAAGAAAGCTGTATTATTGTGTATGTGTGTGGAGACATTTTTTAAACATTTAAATTGCCATGTTATCCAGTTGAATACTATGAATACAAATGGGAATATAACAGAAAATTTAAGCAGCAAATTGAATATGTGTTGTCCAAACTCTTTTTTATTTCTTTTCTTTTTATCATTTTAATATTAAAACAATCTTTTCTCATTTTACATACCAATTGTAGTTCCCATTCCCTCCCCTCCTGCTGCTCTCCCCACCTTCTTCCCACTACAGTCCTCCATCCACTCCTTAGAGAGGATAAGGCTACCCATGTGTAGTCAACAAAGTCTGACATATCTCTTTATCTTCATAGAACCTTCATCCAGAAACTGATGGAAGCAGATGCAAAGAGCCACAGCTAAGGACTGGGTCAAGCTCCCAAAGTCCAGTTGAAGTGATGGAGGAACAGTAATATGAGCAAAGAGGTCAGGACCATTTCAGGAATACACACAGAAACAGCTGACCGGAGCTAGTGGGAGCTCACTGACTGGACCGACAGCAGGGGAACCTGCATAGGGCCAAACTAGGCTCTCTGAAAGTGGGTGACAGTTGTGTGGCTTAGGCAATCTGTGAGAACATTGGCAGTGGGACCAGGATTTATCTCTAGTGCTTGAACTGGCTTTTGGGAGCCCATTCTCTTTGGAGGAATACCTTATTTAGTCAAACACTCTCTACAGACAAAATATTTCCAAACAGAATATCTGGATTTAAATTGTTTACTTGTTAATTTCTCATGATTTTTTCACAAATTGTCTCCATATTCATACTGTTCACATTGGCTTCAGTTCAATAAACATTTATTGTATAGTTAGCATGCTAAATGTGTATAATGGAAAAGAGATTACACAAACATGAATTAAACATCATCTGGTCCCAGTTATCAAAGAGGTTAAAATATAACGTGAGAAATGATACAAGCAATTAACTTATGAATAATAATATCCTAAACAAGATTTTGTAAAATAATTTATCAACTATTGTTAAACTGTAAATTTAATGATATGATTCTTTTGTGTTTATCATAGTATTGAGAGGAAGAGGGAAAAGACAAAAGATATTATTGACAATCCTGCCACCAAACTTTCACATTCTTATCTAGGGTGGGTTTATATAGATATAGCAACCAGTTCTCATTGTGTAAAAGTTAAAAACAACTGTGAAGACATATGTCAAAAAGAAGAAAATATAATATTGAATACATAAATTCTAAGGATATACAAATAATAAAAATATAGAAATAGTTTTAGAATAGTCAAGGTTTCTTCTAGTTTTATAATTTTGCTGGAGAAATCACATAATAATTCTGAAATCCCAATTTATGTTCAGAACATTGTTTAATATTGATGTGAAAACAAATCTTACTGGTACATACATAGTAGAAGTCTTATTTGTTCCAAATAGCCTTATATGACTTCCAGATTCAGTGATTACCTCCTCCAATGAGCTACTATAGACCTAATTATGTGTATCACTCATTTAATACCTAATGATAAGGCCTGTGTCATTGTTTTGTGTTTTTTAAGGATTCACTACTGTCTGTCTCTGAATGAATTAATTGTAATTGTCTGGATAACAAGAGATGTATCTTAAAATATTTTAAAAGAATTAACTCCTAGTACATTTCCATTCATATTTTGAACAGCTATTCAATAAACATTTATTCTAAGACTAAAACTTTTCTAATTCAAATCAAACAACAGCTAATTAACACTTCTAAAATGTTTGGGGTTATTGATACAATCTTTTTTTTTTCTACTGAAATACTCTTACATGATATGAAATGGCTAGTTTTGGCTTCTTAAGTATAAAAATCAGTGTTTCTGGGAACTTTGAGTAATGCCAGAATAACAAAATTTAGTAGTGCAATCATGCAAATACAAGGAAAAGAGAGAGGAAAAGTAATGGCTTTGTAACACTGATGACAAAAGAGAGACTTAAGTGCAATTAACCCTAACCCCTGTCTTTGTTATGCATCACCAGTGAAGTTCAGTGTGATAGATGTTGTTGCAGGTCTCATCAAAAATAAGAACAAATATGGGAGTACTCCTTTCTTAAGGTTCACTACATGGTCATATAGGGGAATATGCTTTGAAATTTGGGAGTATCTTCTTTTTTTCTCACTTGGTTCTAAAAAGATCCATACCACTGTATGGTTTCTGAGTACTGTTTTTGATGTTTTGCGTATAAAATGAAGATAGAAAAAGGCTTGCAGCACAATAAACTTTAGGTACTGCACAGCAGTTGTGGTTGCATCAAACAAGTCTTTCAAAGTAAATGGGTCAAGTAGAGTATACAGATTCAGAATTCTCTAAAAGCAGAATTATCAAATGACTAAGACATTATTTTCCCTTTCAAAGTTTTATCTTCTCCAGAGTTGGATTGTGTCCTGATAGACATTGTTAATAAGTGAGGTAAACACTTATTTATATTTATATTTATTTTTTATTTATATTTGTTACCATAGGAAATATTTCTCCTTAGGTACCATTTTTAAAAGAGACAAATTCTAGAAATAGTTTTGAAGCAATGTAAGAAATCAGAATAAAACTACTTTCACTTTGTACCCTTTGATAAAAATGCTAATCAACTACTGAGGAAAAAAGATTACTTTAGAATAATCAATAAAATTATCTTTAGTCTGAGTCAGAACTATTAATTAGGTTTCCTGAATCTTGTGAATTTCATAATGTACATGCCTTTTGGTTTCTCACTTTTCTTTTGCTAATGTAATAATAATAAAAAAGAATAATAAAAAAGTCCCATATTGATTCTAAGGAAAATTTGAGGATATTACCCTGAAATGTCTTATGAAAAGATCACTCATGAATTTGACAAAAGTAGTTGTAGCCAAATGAAAAGCAATTAATGAATCAAGGCCTGTAAAATTTTGAAATACACACACACACACACACAGAGTTCCCTATATGTATATCTATGACTACATTCAAGTGCTTTTACAAAATCTAAAAGTATCCTAATTTAATTTAATGATTTATTTATAATTTCATGTTCATACCATAAATAACCATAGTGAGAAGAATGAAGAAATATTAAACTATTTGTGTGAAGAATAGGAAATAAGAAAAATACAACTAGATTTTGAAGTCAAAGATATAGTACCTAATTTAGCATAAATTTAAGTACAAAATTCATGTTTGCACTTTGTTTATCCAAAACTGTAATACAACTTCCAAATTACTTTGATATAAATTCTGATTCCCCAGATTCATAGTGTCATTTCTTTGTACATATTCAATGACGCTTGAATACCATGGGAGTTTTAAAAGAATGTGATTTGTTGTAATCCTATTGGTTTCCCTCATGAGAACAGCTATTCTTCTTTTAATTCATCCCCAAAGTCTTATTATAGTCAATTACTATAATATTATTTCTATATCTATCCCAGCAGAAGTTTCATAGCTAATGTACCAGGCACAATAGTTATATTAAGATTGTCAAATAACCCATATTTCTGAAGCAATAGTTGCTTATTTCTAGGTACTCCATCCTAACAACTTCATCAGAGAAGAAAAGATAATTTTAACACAAATATTTTTAATTTTTATTTCTCATATGATTATAAATCTCACGCAGGTCCCCATGACCTCATGGAGTTGATATATGAGAAGAAACTTATAGTTACTTATTGGAATTTTAAGGGTTTAGATTTACAAAATGTGCTAGGTAGTTTTATGTCAACTTAGTACAAGCTAAAGTCATCTGAGAGGAGAAAACCCCAATTAAGAAAATGTTCCCATAAGATCTGTCCATAGGCAAGCTTCTAAGGCATTTTCTTAATTAGTGATTGATGGAGGAAGGCCTAGTCCATTATGGGTAGTTCCACCTCTGGTATAGTGAATCTGGGTTCTTTAAGATAGCAAACTGAAAGTCATGTGAAGCAAAGCCAGGAATACTTACAGTAGCACTCCTTCATGGCTTCTGCATCAGTTCCTGCCTCCAGGTTCCTTCCCTGTCTTTGTTCCTGTCCTGACTTCCTTTGATGATGATTTCTGATGTGTAAGTATAAGCCAAATAAGCCAAACTTTCTCCACCAAGTTACTTTTGATTATAGAATTTTATTATAGCAATAGCAACTCTAACAAGGATACACAATGATCTGAGTATAATAATAATCTGAGGATAATAATAAGCATGGTATCTTTATTGTTTCCTTAGTAGAATAATACTAGTGACTTGGCTTTCTAGTCTTTTATCTGTCACATCTATAGGGGATTTTATTATATTGATCATTGGAAATCGTTGAAGAAAATAATGGCACTTATAGCCAAGAAATAAAATTTTCTTTATTTATGCATTTATATTTTCATTGGCTTGGGCAGTAATGAGCTATTATCAATTTTGTGATATTAACTTTTCTAGGTCCTAAAGATACAAAAACTAAAAAACAGAACTGCACATGTTACACTAAAGTAGGAGAAGCAAGTGGTCAAGCAAACAGATGAACAAAATAAGGGTTGGAGGGCACTTTGTTGGAAAGGTTGTAAAAGAAAAACCCGCGAGATGTTGCATTTAATTGAAACTCTTATAGAAGATAGGAGCTATATTAAAAAAAAGTAAAGCCTATGTCCTAGTTTTCACTTAACCATCAACTTGTCATAGCATAGTGGACTAAAATATTTCTGAAAAAGGACAGCTAGTAATGGAGAAAAAAGTTAAGCCAGAAATGCTTTGTACTGAGCTGAGGAAGGAGCAAGATGGAGGAGTGGAATCAATGGCTCAGCTTTAGCTTTGTTAAGTTTGGGTATCAATTCATTACCAAGTGGAAATGCCAATGTACAGTGAATTTGGAATTTGAGAACTAGAAGAGAGAAAATAGACATCTCACTTGGCCATTATCAATATATAAATGAAATTTATAGCCTTGGGGCTTTACAAGATCATTTATGAAATGTATAGGTAGAAGACATTTATCATGTTGTATTTTACTCTATCAATTCAAATGTTACTGTCTTGTTTTCCACCAATTTCCATATTCCTGGTTTCTGCGTCTCCTCCTTAAGAATTCCATTTCATGACATCTTGATAAATCTGTCTTTCTTAAATTGGCTTAACAAACTCAGGATATTATTGTGAATTTCGATTCATATAGACCTACTCCACAGAGCACTAGGTATTGGCTTGTGGGCTCATTCAGATGCTTTCTATTAATTGTCAATGTTCCTCCAGCTTATACCTACTTATTTTGCACTTAGAGTCAGCTTCATAAGCCCTATGATAGGATTTCCGATTCACTCAGCAATAAAGATTTTTTGGCAGTCGATAACCAATAATCGACTATTTGCTGAATGGAAGCATGATTATGAACCGCAATGCGATGTGAATGTTCACCATATAATCCATTAAGTCTCTCAATGTCTAGCTTCATCTTGTAACAACAGCATTATTTTAATTACAGGCTTGATAATTTCTTATAACTCTATAATATATAAAATCACCCCAATGAATCATCACTGACAAATGCATTCTGATTTTGTTCATATAATAGATATTAAATGTTAATGTGGGCAATAAAATCTCATTGTCTAAAGTAGAAGCAAGCTGCCATCGATAATGCTGTCAAATTTTTCATATACTATCTACAAAGTGCAAAACTGACACATGTCAATGTTTCTTTTTTCTTCTCCAGTGAGACATTGTAACAGACAACTTAGAAGTGGCCAATTTGAGTCCATTAGCTGAGGCATATAATGTCAAAGATAAAAAAAGATTCTTCAAGTACAAAAAAGTTTTGTTAATAAAGGATTTCTGGTTGTAAGTTGTAATATTACATTTTGCACCTAAGTGTAAATAGAACATAGGTATGCAAAAACCATGGAGCTCTATTCCCACTGCACTTCTGTCTTATTAAATAGAGTGGTAATTGATTAAATTAGTTGATCCATTAGGCAAAATTAGGCTAAGAGCATTATATATTCATCTGTGAACAAAATTTTTGGAAGGAGTAATAATAATTGAAATCTGCACTCAGGTATTCCACAGAAACTAAAAATCATAAATAGACAAACATACCACAATGAACTGAAAATAATCTTCAGATATAATTTTCATTGAATTATAAAATGTTAGAGCTTGAAGAGATCATGGAAATTGTCTTCTGAGTAAAAATTAATCTCGAGGCTAATTTTATTTTTTACAGGTAAGAACAGAGTATATATGGTTTTAGATTTTCACACTCTGGACTCTTTCTAGTATACTGTATTGTTTCAATACTGAAAGAGAAATTACATTTCCCTGATGATTAAGGATGTTGAGCACTTCCTTAAATGTCTTTTGCCTATTTGAGATTCATCTGGTGAGAATTCTCTGTTGAGGTCTGTTCCCCATTTTTCAATTAGGTTATTTTGTATTTTGATACCTTTTTTCTTGTCTTCTTTAAAAATTTTGGAGTTCAGCCCTCTGTCAGATGTGGGGTTGGTGAAGATCTTTTCCCATTCTGTAGGCTGATGTTTTGTCTTATTAACTGTTTCCTTTGCCTTACAGAAGCTTTTCAGTTTTGGAAGGTCCCATTTATTGATTGTTGCTTTCAGTATGTGTGCTGCTGTTGTTATATTTAGGAAGTGGTCTCCTGTGCCAACACATTTCGACTACTTCCCACTTTCTCATCTATGTACAGGGTTATTTCAGCTATTCTGGGATTTTTGTTTTTCCATATGAACTTTAATATTGTTCTTTCAAGGTCTGAGAAAAATTGTATTGAGATTTTGATAGGGATTGCATTGAATCTATAGATTGTATTTTGTAGGGTTGCCATTTTTATTAAGTTGATCCTACCTATCCAAGAGCATGAGAGATCTTTCTGTTTTGTTACATCCTCTTCAATTTATTTTTTAAGGAAGTGTTCAATATCCTTAATCATCATGGAAATGCAAATTGAAATTACTTTGAGATACCATCTTAACACCTGGCAGAATGCCTAAGATCAAAACTAATGAGGACAGCTTATGTTGGAGAGGATGGAGAGGAGTCAAGGGGAACACTCCTCCACTGCTGTTGTGAGTGCAAATTTTTATAGATATTTTGGAAATTAGAATGGCAGATTCTAAGAAAACTGGGAAATCAATCTATCTTAAGACCCAGAAATACCACTCTTAGGCATTTAGCCAATGGACACTCAATCGTAACACAAGGATATTTACTGAACAGTATTCATAGCAGCATTATTATTAATAGCCAGAACCTGGAAACAACCTAGATGCCCCTCAACCAATGAATGGATAAGGAAAATGTGGTACATTTACACAATGTAGTACTACTCATCAGTAAAAATGATGACCTCGTGAAATTTTCAGGCAAATGAATGGAACTAGACAAAACCTTCCTGAATGAAGTAACACAGATGCAGAAAGACAAAAATTCACTCATAAGTGGATTTTAGAAGTAAAACAAAGGATAACCAGACTGAAGTCCACAGCTCCAGAGAAGCTCCGTAACAAGGAGGACCCTAAGAGCAACAATAGCTCACTCTAGAAAGAGAAATTAGATGATATCTACAGGGGAAACTTGGGGCTAGAGTGGTTGGAAAGGGGGAGAGGAAAGGAATGAGGACAAGAGAGAATGAGATGGCCTAGACAAGGAGGGATGCAGTGGAAGATATCTTAAAAGTGAAAGCCCTTCCCTGATAATGAGGTCAACGACTAACTTATCCACCATCATGGAGCCCTCATTCAGTACCTGATGGAAACAGAAGCAAACACCCACAACTAAACACTGAGCTGAACTAGAATCCAGATGCAGAGAGGGAGGACAAGACCACACTGCAGAAACGCATAGAGACAGCTGACCTGAACAAGAAGGAGGTAACTGACCCCCAGACTGATAGCTGGGAATCCAGAATGGGACTGACTCAGACCCCCTGGACATGTGTCTCAGCTGGAAGTCCTGAGCAGTCTAAAGGACCTCCTACAGTGGAACCAGGATGTATTCCAGTTGCACAAAAGGACCATGTGGGCATGGAGGGATACTCCCTTAACCTAGAGACAGGAGAGAAGTTCTAGGCCCTATTTCAAAAGACTTGAGAGATTTAGATGACGCCTCCTGAAGGGCATCACCCTATATGCGAAGTGGGGGGGGAATGGGAGGGGAGGGTTGTCGGGGTGCATGCGAGGGTGGGAGAGATAGAAAGAGGGGGGAGGGAGGACAGAAGGAGGGAGGAGGGAGGGAGGGAGAGAGGAAGAGGGAACTGGGATTGATATGTAAAATAATAATAATAATAACAGAGAGAGAGAGAGAGAGAGAGAGAGAGAGAGAGAGAGAGAGAGAGAGGGAGGGAGGGAGAGAGAGAGAGAGAATGTCACTATGGACTTAGGCAGAAACCTGGTGCTAGAGTAACTCCCAAGAGTTCACAAGGAGGACCCCAACTAAGGCTCCTAGCAATAGTAGAGAGGGTGCCTGAACTGGCCTATACCTGTAACCAGATTGTTGAATACCCCAACTATCAACCAGTAATTAATGGAACCAGAGGAAGTGATCAATCCACAACCAAGAACTAGTCTGAGCTTGGGGAATCCAAGAGAGGGAGGAGAGAACATATGAGCAAGGGAGGTCAAAATCATAATGAAGAAATATAGAGATAGCTGAACCTAGCTCATGGAAACTTGTAAACTCTAGAGCTACAACTGTGGAGTTTCCAGGGGACCGAATTAGGCCCTCTGTATGTGTGAGGCAGTTGTGAGGTTTGGACTATAAGAGAGGCCCCTGGCAGTAAGACCCTGATACAAATCTGGTACATGAGCTAAACTGGTGGAGCCCATTTCCTATGGCAGGATGCAGTCCATGCTCAATTGTAATGCATGAGAGAGGAACCGGGCCCTGCCCTAACCTATTAAGCCAGCTAGACTATGTTGACTCCTCATGGGAGTCCTTACCCATGAGTAAGAGTGGACTGAGGGTGTGCCAGGGGGAAGTTGAGGAGGGTGGGAGGAGGCAATGGCAGTGGGAGGAGGGATGAGAGGGAGAACTATAGGAGGAATGTAAAATGAAATAAAAAATTAAAAAATGGAAAAAAGAAAAAAATTAAAAGGAGCAAAAAGAAAAAAAAGGAAGACAGCAGAAATTACTATGTGCGATGCAGTTGGAGAACACTATTTTTGTAAATGCTAAGAGATTTAATTTCTAAGCTGTAGACAACACATGGATATATGATCAATCCTTATTAACCATCATTGCTCAGCAGATGGTATTTACTTCATACAGTAGGTGTTACACTCTATTTACTACATTACGTGAAAACTGCTAGTGAATTGCAATTTGAATTATCAGTTACACATTGATAAATGGAATGGGTAATTTCTTAAATGAAACATGCTATGTGGGTATAAATGTAATGCCTTCCTTATGGTTTTCTCTTTAGAGAATTTCATTTATTTCTTTGTAGCTTTGGTTTTATCAATGTAAGTATTAATATAAATTCAAGAATTTTAATATAGCCAATGTGTATTTATTCACTGTTGTTACTTTTCTTGATGATAATGAAATTCCCTCAATGTGGCCAGCAGGGAGCCCCTATAAATTTACTAAGAATTTTTTTTAACTTGAACTAGAATTCTTTATTCTTTAAAAAAAGATGCCGATTTCTAGTATATGAGTTATTGAGAATAGTTAAACACTGAAGCAGAAAACTGATTGGTATTCACCATCAGTTTTAATAAGGGAATTATTATTCAGGGCATATAAAGCTATGTAAAATAAATAAATTATAGATATCTGCTTTACATTATGCCTATAATTAACATGCCTATTTTACCAGTAAGAATTTGTTAAAACGATTGATTTCATTTTAAAAGTTGACATTCTTTTGTGTTTGTTAAACAGTGTACAAAGTAGAAAGATGAAAAGGCTCAGAGTTAAATAAACATGAACTACAAAATGATGGTATGGTTGCTTATAGATACACCTTGCTTATAATACGGCAAATGCAAGAGACAACTATTCATTTATTCATTATTATTGGAGACTCACACGGAAGCATTACAGTGGCATACAATAAACATCATTTTTGGGCTGTTGGCCTTGATTTTTAAGACTCCAGACCCTGAACTGCTGTATTTAATTTTCTATTATTATTTATCTTTCTGGCATTATCAACCCACCAAACAATTTACATTTGAGATCCTTTCTTTGCAAACAATGTTTTGTTTTGCTTCTTTCTCTCATATATTACATCCTGACCTCAGTTTCCCCTCCCTCTCTCCTTCCAGCCCTTCCATCTACCTCCTCACATATCCAAGCAAACAAATCCCCCCCTCTCTCTCCCTCCCTCCCCCCCTCTCTCTCTCTCTCTCTCTCTCTCTCTCTCTTTCTCTCTCTCTCTCTCTCTCTCTCTCTCTCTCTCTCTCTGTGTGTGTGTGTGTATATGTATGTGCTTGTGTCTGCACACATATTGCCAGGATATGAACACAGACCCCTGTGCAACTGTCCTTTCACTGAGCTAAGTCATCAGCACAATTTTAGGATTTATTTTGAGACAATGTCCTGATGAGTTGTTCAGCCTGATCTTGGACTTCTATTTGTTCTATCTCACCCTGCTATGTGTTTGGGATTTCAAGTATACGTTACCATGTCTAGCAAATATAAAATTGTATCCTATATATTTTTGGCAATATGGGTTAATTATACAAATCAAGCATATAATAGATTTGATCATATGAATACTTTTTGCAATCCTTTATCACCTTCTTCTTTTCCATTTCATATCTCTACTAGTCTTTCTTTTTCATTGAAGTCATTTCTTTTCTTACATTTCATAAATTAGCAAAACTGTGATTGTGATGCATATCTTTGTAAATTTGTCTCATTCTGTTTAACATTATGAATTTAATTCTCACCCATTTCCCATAAATGGCAAAATTGTATTTTAATGGCCAAATAAAATCTTATCTGTAAGCTAATAACTGCCATTAAGGTACTTAATTTATTTTTGGTTTTTCAAGATAGGGAAAAGTACTTATTTTTATTTAAGACATCTTCTAGTCACCTTAATATGCACACTTGTAGGTACTTTTGTAACTACCTTAATCCTTCTCTATTTCTCCTGCCACACAGAATAACCAAGCACTGCAATTTCTTCCTTCAAATCTCAGTGTTGAATTTCTTGTTTCCTTTCTTCTTAATATTTTGCATCCTTGTTTTAGATCGGCTTAGGACTTGATTGAAGCAATAATTTCCTATCTCTGCTATCAGATTTAATCTCTCCTGCTTTCTTCATGTCATACTTGCTTCAAAGAAGTTAATATTATATAATTTTCAGTCTTAATTAAAAACCTAGACTGATTGTCTTCCCTATTTTCAAAAGAACTTTGAAACTGTTCAAAGTGTCTTCCCTTCTATTTCTCCTCACAATATTTCTACACTAGTTGTTTGTTTTCTCACTGAATTTATAAGCTCAACTCCTAATACTCCTTTTTTCCCATTCTCAAAACATTTTTTACTATTATAGCTCTCCAAATTTTCCATTTTTTGATATTTAACTTATCTCTAACTCATATTTAAATGCTTCCCAAAATATCAAAGCTTATAGGAGGCTCTAGCAATTCTAAATTCTTAAAAGCACAATTGCATATGGTTCCTGGTCACATTTCCCTTTTGTAAACTATGTCTATGAGCTTCTGCCTAAACACATTTGGTATGTGAAAGCCAGAGATCATGCATAATTTCATATACCTCATGAGTCTTGATTCATTTATCAGAAATTTGAAGGTAATTGTACAAATTTCAGAGTTGTTTTCAGAAAATACCCTAGCGGAGTTTTTTTTTTTTTTTAAACAAAATATGCCTGAAAATTCTAGTAGATTTTGTGGTATTACTTTACAGAGCCTAGCATAGTATTTTGAATATAGTAGGTACAAAAACATCAGAAGCCATTATCATGTCATTGCTAGGTTTGTAGCTGTGGATTTTCAAAGATATAATGTTTATTTTATTGGCTAAAAGAAAAGAAAAGACTTAGGAACAAAAGAATATGCTTCTAAGACAGTGAATGTTCAGCTGAAAATGTTAAGAAAGAGAAAAGGAGAGCTTGTCTTATAAAACTATAAAGGCTCTTTTGTTTAATTCCTATTTAAGTATGAACAGCTTAGTGTTGAATATTAAAGTATGATACAAAATTCCCTTTCAATACAATCAGCCACATAATACGTTTTTATAACAGCAATGTAGTAAATAGCCCATGATTGTCTTGCATTTGCAAAGGGCTCAGGGTCATGGGTAAGAAGTTAGCACAAGATAAACTATCGGAAATTCTGAGTGAAAGAGGAGGGAAGGGGCTGGAAGAAAGGGAATGAGGAGAAGAGAACAAAGAAGAGAGGAGAGGAGAGAGGAGTGATATTTTATTAATGTTTAAACAAATATGATCCAGTCTTTTTCAATTAATTTGTGAGAAAGAAGAAAGACTGAAACTGGCAAGGTCTTACTTGACTTTAAATGTAGCCATTTCTAGGCAATTCCCTATGTGCTTGGGGTTTGAGGATAATTGCAAATATCTCAAAGGGACATAATTATGCCTCTTCAGGTCATTTCATGTAATTATTAGCATAACACTCCATAGATGTTAAAGAGAATTGTTAATTATCATCATCTTCTTCATTTAAATGCATGACAGATTTCTTTACAATTCTCAAAGTGCTTCCCATACATTCAGATTCAATGAACACCTAATTCAATTATAATCAATTTTATATCATGTATGCTTTTACATATATCTTCTGTCTTCCTGACAAGATTTGAAAGTGAGGAGAATATGATAATTATTCATATTCAGAAGCTTCTGAGAAACTATGACTTTCTAGAACTACATGGGCAGGTAGAGTTAGAACAGGGACTGAATTGCTTGATTTATCAATGCATAACAGTCACTAATTTTCATTTTACAATACTAGCATCAGTTAGGTTCTTAACACAGCCCCCTTTATAAATTAGTGACACTTCAGATTTAATTTGTCAAAAAATTAATTCATTTCACCCATAGATACTACTGACTTTTACCACCATTGATACCTTAATTCACCCATTCTTCTAGACCAACAACCTTAAAATTACTTTTGTTCTTTTTTTTTTTTTTTTACTGTTCCTGTGTGCCATTATCTAAAATCTGATGAGTTTTCATCTACATTCATCAAAAAGATCTTGAGCTTTTTTAAAATTTATCCAACCAGAGGCTAATACAGAGGTTCTATACATTCCCTAATAGCTCTAACACACTCAAATTGAAACAAATATATGTAAATGTTTATATTCTTTCTGGTGATGCAATTCCATTATTCAATTGTGGGTTAGCACGTAAATTTCTTTCATTACTTTGAAAGCATGATAAGGAAATTTAGGGAATGATAGGCTTTGCTTCATGTAACTTTGTACAGTATTCTAAATATATTTTTATAAGAATTAATTGCTAATTTTTTAAAAATAAAAATCAATTATTAAAAACTAACCCCTGTATCTCCCCCAAGAAATATTTATTAAAAATGTAAACAGCCCTTTGACATACAAAACACATACATTATTTGTTTTCATTGACATAAAAATAGTGGAAAGTTCCCTGAAGAAGTGGAAGGGGGCCTCCTGACATACTCCAGCAGTGCTTTTTATCATGTAATTTGTACATTACTGGTTCTAGGGCCATCAAGATATTAGAAACACAGCAAATCTCAGGTGCCATCATAAACTTTCTGAATTAAAATAACTGGGATTGCTATCAGCAACTATCAATTTTCAACAAACATCAGTAATGATTCTTCTGTACCTTAGAGTTTCAGAAATCATCCACAATTGAAGAGTCTTAAAGCTTCTTGTAGCTTGCCTCTATTTTCTCGCATTTCTGTAGGGAATATGTAGTACTTAAGAAAAACAAGTGGTTTCAGACAATTTAAACAGATGGCTAATTAAGAGTCCATGTTTCCAGAACTCAATGTAATAACATGTGTATGGGTGAATTAAGGAAATCTCCTTGAGAGAATGATCCAAATACTATTTGGGGCCAGTAAAATGGATCAATTGGAAAAGACAAGATTCAGTGTATAGAAGAAAAGAATTAGCTCCCACAAGTTGTACTCTAACCTTCACTCCCACATTGTAACACACAAGTATGCACACACACACACACACACACACACACACACACACACACACCACACACTGTATTAAAAATATTTTATAAAGTGTTTAAAATTTTCATTTAATATATATTTATCATATTCACCTCTATCTACTCCTTTAAGAGTCACCTCTTTTCCATACCCATGTAACCTTTTTTCCTCTTTTTAAACTATCAAGCAAATTTGTGCTATACACATATTCTTTAACTGTGGACTTCCAATATCATGTAGTCAACATAAAGATATATGATGTAGATATATAGAGAGTTAAAATGGAGTTATTTAATAATGAAATAACAATGTCCCTTCTAGACACCACAGCCTAACATATAACCTTTAAAATCTTAGGTTTGTAAGAATATTATTCTAGTGATTTAGTTTAAAAAACATTCCAAAAATGGCAAAACATTATATATACATATATGTATATATGGATTATTGGGTTTTAATATGTATTAAACTATATTTATATATTTTTTATGTATATTTAAATGTATTGCATAAACTTTAACCATTTTAATTGTGCAGTTTAGTCGCACTAAATACATTCATACTGTTGTACAACAGTACACATTACCTGTCTCCAAAAATGGTTTCACCTTATAAAACTGAAATTCTGAACATATTAAGCAAACTTTATTATTTTCCATTCTTCTAACTCCAGTCAACAGCATTCTTCTTTTTGTTTCTATGAATTTGATCTTTCTTGTTCATTGTAAAACTGCAGTTATATAGCTTCTGTGTGTTTTATTGACTGGCTTGTTTCACTTAATATAATGGCTTTAAGCACTCATGCAGTATCACATGTTAGAATTTTATTTATGTATTTAGTTATTTAGTTTTGGTTTTTTGAAAAAAGAGTTTCGCTGTATTGCTTTGGAACCTGTCCTGGAAGTAGCTCTGTATACCAGGTTGGCCTCGAACTCATAGAGATCCACCTGCCTCTGCCACATGAGTGCTAGGATTAAAGGCATGTGCCACCAATGCCTGGTAGAATTTTATTTTTTATGGATAAGCAATTATCCATTGTAAAAAATGCCTCTCCAGTCATATATTAACAGGTAAATATTACTATGAACAATGGTGTCTTAGTACATGCCTACGTATTCCATTTCTATTTTATGTGCTTCATTTGTTTGTTAAAAATATTTTTTTTCATGCATGGTGATGGATATGGGTCTATCTGCAGTCTTCTACACACCATATTCCAGTTGTACCAGCACCATTTGTTGAAGATGCTTTCCTCCCCCCATTGTATACTTTTACCTATTTGTCAAAAATCAGGTGTTCGTAGATGTGTGGGTTAATAACAGGATTTTGAATTCGATTCCATTGTTAACTAGTTTATTTTTGTGCCAATACCAGGCTGTTTTCAGAGCTTAAAGTCGGTGATGGTGATGCTTTCTGAAGTTCCTTTATGTACAGGGTTGTTTTGGCTATCCTGGGTCTTTTGTTTTTTTCCATACAAACTTGATTATTATCCTTTCAAGGACAGTGAAGCATTGTGCTGGGATTTTAATGGGGATTGCATTGAATCTGTAGATTGATTTTGGCAAGATTGCCATTTTTTACTATGTTTACCCTACCTATCCAAGAGCAAGGGAGATGTTCCCATTTTCTTGTATCTTCTTTAATTTCTTTCTCTAAAGACTTGAAAGTTCTTGCTATATAGGTCTTTCACTTGTTTGGTAAGCATTTCCCAAAGACACTTTATTTTGTTTGTGGCTAATGTTTCTCTGATTTCTTTCTTAGTTTTTTTGTCATCTGAATAAAATAGGGCTACTGATTTTTTTTCAGTTTATATTGTATCCTGCTAGTTTGCTGAAGGTGGTTATCAGCTGTAGTAGTTCCCTGGTAGAGTTTTTTGTGTCACTTGTGTAAACTAGCATATCATCTGCAAATAGAGAAAGATTCACTTCTTCCTTTTTAATTTGTATCCCCCTTGATCTCCTTTTGTTGTCTTATTGCTTTAGCTAGAAATATTGAAGAAATGTGGAGAGAGGGGGCAGCCTTGTCTTGTTCCTGATTTTAGAGGAATTGCATTAAGCTTCTCTCCATTCAGTTTGTTGTTGGCTGTTGGTTTACTGTATATTGTTCCTATTATGTTTTGGTATGTTCCTGTTATCCCTGATCTCTCCAAGACCTTGATCTTGAAAGGGCGTTGAATTTTGTCCAAGGATTTCTCAGTACCTAGGGAGATGATAAAGTAGTTTTCTTTTTCGATTTGTTTATATGGTGGATCACGTTGATAAAACTCAAGTCCAAATGAATCAAAGACCTCAACATAAATCCAGCCACACTGAAACTCTTAGAAGGGAAAGTGGGAGGTACCCATGAACAAATTGGTATAGGAGACTGCTTCCTGAACATAATAACTCAGGTCGCACAGACACTGAGATCAACAATTAATAAATGGGACTTCCTCAAATTTAGAAGCTTCTGTAAGGCAAAGGACACAGTTTACAAGACAAAATGGCAGCCCACAGACTGGGAAAAGATTTTCACCAACCCGAAATCTGACAGAGGGCTGATCTCCAAAATATACAAAGAATTCAAGAAACTAGTCAACAAATCACCAAATAACCCCATTAAAAACTGGGGTACAGAACTGAAGAGAGAATTCTCAATAGAGGAAATCAAAAATGATGAAAAACACTCAGGAAAGTGCTCAACCACCTTAGCTATCAGGGAAATACAAATCAAAACAACTTTGAGATACCATCTTAGTGCTGCCAGAATGGCTAAAATTAAAAACAGCAATGACAACTTATGCTGGAGAGGATGTGGAAAAAGGGGAACACTCCACTGCTGTCTGGAGTGCAAACTTGTACAGCCATTTTGGAGATCAGTATGGAGGTTCCTCAGGAAAATGGGAATCAGTCTACCACAGGACCCAGCAATCCCCCTCTTAGGCATATACTCAAAAGATCCACATCTATGCAACAAAGACATGTACTCAACTATGTTCATTGCAGCATTATTTGTAATAGCAAGAACATGGAAGCAACCTAGATGTCCCTCAACTGACGAATGGATAAAGAAAATGTGTCACATCTACACAATGGAATACTACTTGCAGTGAAAAACAATGGAATCTTGAAATTCGCAGGCAAGTGGATAGAACTTGAAGAAACCATCCTGACTGAGGTAACCTAGTCACAAAAAGAGGAACATGGTATGTAGTCATTCATATATGGATTCTAGACATAGAGCAAAGGATCACCAGCCTATGATTTGCACCACCAGAGGAACTAGGCTACAAGGAGGTTTCTAAGAGATTCATATAAGGTCCCTCACAGAAGGGGGAAGGGACAAGGCTGCAGAAACACATAGAGACAGCTTACCTGAACAAGGAAAAGCTAATGGGTCCCCAGACTGATAGCTGGGAATCCAGCATGGGACTGACCCGGCCCCCCTGAACATATATCTCAGCTAGAAGGCCTGAGCAGTCTAAGGGATCTCATACAGTGGAACCAGGAAGTATTCCTGTTGCACAAAAGGACTTTGTGGGCACATACCTCCTGGAGGGGTACTCCCTTAACCTGAAGACACAAGAGAATTCTTAGTCCCTACTCCAAATGACTTGACAGATTTAGATGACCTGTCATTGAGGGCATCACCCTACATGTGGAGTGGAGGGAGATGGGAGTGGAGGGTGGTTGGAGTGCATGTGAGCATGGGAGAGAGGGAACGATGGAGGGAGGTAGAAGGAACTGGGATCAATATGTAAAATAATAATGAAAAAATAAATTTAAAATATTTTCTTTAAAAATATGCATATGTGTTTGTCTTTGTGTTTATACACATGAATGCAAGCATATTTAGAAGCCAGAAAATGACACTTGGATCACCATAAGTTGGAGTCACAGGCCTTTCTGTATCATATTACTTTGTGTTAGGTACTGAAATCATATTCTTTCGAAGAACAGAAGATGTTCTTCACCATTGAACCATCACTCCAGCTCCTCTTACTTCCAATTCTTTGAATATATATCCAAATATGGAATTACTGTATCATAATTATATTTTAATTTTTCACTTTTGAAAAACTAATATATCATCTCAGTATAGCAGCAGCAGCATTTTACACACTTCCTAACACTGTGTAGGGCTCTAATCTCTGGACATAATTGTACACACTTTTCTTAACAAAATATTTTATTAATTATTTGAGAATTTCTTACAAGGAACATGGACTCTCTTAAGAAAACAGTAGAAATAAGTAAAAAATAAGTTCAAAGATTAATGAAGTAAATTTTGGCCTGGAAGATATTTATGTTTTAGTAGAATATGATGAGGTCCAGAGGAACAATGTGGCATGTCTCTAAAAAATATGTTTTATTTTACTTTATTTTATTTTACATAATAATCCCAGTTATTCTTCCTCCCTCTTCCCACTCTGCCCACTTTCCCCTCATAATACCCCTATTAAGATCCTCAGAGAGGGTAAGGCCTCCCATAGGGAGTCAATGAATTCTGTCCCATCACCACTTTGAGGCAGGACCATGTCCCCCCACACCACCCCACACCACTGCCATGTCTAGGTGTCTCTCCATAGGGAATTGGTTCCAAAAAGCCAGTTCATTTATTAGGGATAGCTGGTGGTCCCACTGTCAGTGCCCCAGCAAAGTGCCCAAGCCACTCACTGTCACCTACATTCAGAAGGACTAGTCCAGTCCTATGCAGGTTCAAACTGAGGGATTTTGATATGAATTAGAAGTCATTTGATAGGTAAAATTATGCAAGTAAAGCTTTGTGAAGTTTTTCATAAAGTGTGGAGAATGAAAGCAAGGGAAAAAAAGAAAACATAATAAAGGATGTTACTTAAACTCCAGTATAGTAATTCAAAATAGCTCTATTCTCCATAATTTTCTATTTTTCCTTAGTAGGTTTTGATTTTTTGTTAGAAGACAGTAATGACATGCTTGACTTTTTCTAATATTTGATATGACTGATCATGCTTAATGATTGATCTTTTGTGGATATTGTCTAAACATTGGAAATTGTTTAGTAACAGATTTTTGTTCTCTTAAAATACCTGCTACCCTAAATGATCATTCGCTGTCTTTATTTTTAAATTGTGAATCCCTAAGAACTGAGATCCTATGTACTACTGTACTACAATTTGGGGATATAGTACTATGGAGAGAGAAGATTCTTAATCGGGATTTAGGTTATTATTTAGTGTCAAAGAGAGAATGAGTATGGTCATTAACTACCTGCTTTAGTTTAATATTAATTTAAGTAGTTTGAAATCCAGTTAGCCATTTTTGTTATCATAATCTCTGTTCTTAAATAAAACGTACCAATCTGCTAAGCAGTCAGTGTCAGAATTCATAATGTACAGTTCTTCAGATTAGAATTTCATAGGTGCATCTTAAAATCTTTGGCTCCATATTTTCCATATTCTCAGCTTTAAGGTAACAGAAATTTTCACCACTCCCTCCATTAAATGACAGTGTCAGTGCTAGACTGAAACTTCCAGACAACCATATAAATTTACCCAGAAAACAAAAACTGGAAATAATTTTAGTACATTGCATTTTTTGCCAAGAATACTGGCTCTTGTGTGTTAAAAGTAGAAGAAGTTAAATATAGTTACAAAAAATACCCTTCCATCAGAAGACAATTATATTATCTGCCGGGAAGAAAGTTGTAGTGGCACATTTGACAAGGAAATAAAATACTTGCAAACCAAATCTAATAATACATCAAAACATCATCTACCATGATCAAGTAAGCTCTGGCCCAAAGATACAGGGATGGCTCAACATACAAAATTCTGTCAATTTCATCCACCATATTTCCAAACTGAAAGAGAACAACTGCATGACCATCTCATTAGATGGAAAAAAAGGCCATTGACAAAATTCAATAACCCTTCATGATAAAAGTACTAGAGAGAACAGGAATACAAGAGGCAAACCTCAGCATAAAGATTGATTCTATAGCAAGCCCATAGCCAACATCAACTTAAATGGAGTGAAACTCAAAATGATTCCAGTAAAATCAGGAATAAGACAAGGTTGTCCATTCAAAATAACACTTGAAGTCTTAGCTGGAGAAATACGACAACTGAAGGAGAAGGGATGCTTATAAATTGGAAATGAAAAAGTGAAGTATCTTTATTTGCAGAAGATATGAAAGCATATATAAGTGACCCTCAAAATTCCACTGAATACAAAATCAACTCGCAAAAGTAACCATATTATATAGAAATGGCAAGCCGACTGAGAAAGAAAACAGTGAATCAACATCTTTCACAACAGCCTCAAATAATATAAAATATCTTAGAGTAACTCTAACCAAGAAAGTGAAATATTTGTGTGATTAAAAACCTAAAACCTTTGAAAAAAAGAAATTGAAGAAAATATCAGAAGGCTGGAAGATCTCCTATGTTCATGTATCAGTAGGATTAATATAGTAAAAAATGGACAACCTACCAAAAGGCAATCTTCAGAGTCAATTTAATCCTCATCAAAATTACAACACATTTTTCACAAATATTGAAAGGGCAATTTAAGTAATTTATATAAGCAGGATACCTAAAAACAATCCTGAATGACAAAAAGCTGCTAGAGGTATCACTAGCTCCCATTTAAAGTTATACTACACAGTTATAGTAATAAAACCACAAGGTATTGACACAAAAACAGAAATGTTGATAAATAGAATCCAATTGAAGACCCAGACATATCCATACATTTATGGATATCTGAATTTTGATAAACAAGCCAGAAATATACACTGGGAAAAAAAGAGAGCATCTTCCACAATTTATGCTAGTGAAACTAGATGGACGTATATAGATGCATACAAACAGAGCCATACTTATAATCCCACATAAAACTTAACTCCAAATGAATCAGAGACCTCAAAATAAAACCAGATACAGTATTTTTGATAGATGAGAAAGAGGGGGTATAACCTTGAACTTATTGGCACAAGAAAGAACTTTCTGAATTGAACACTAATAGCATAGGCACTAAGATCAGTAATAAATGGAACCTTATGAAATGGAAAAGCTTCATTAAAGGACTCCATCAATTGGACAAAACAGTATACTACAGAATGGGAAAGAATTTTTTACCAACTCCACATCTGTTAGAAGATGAATGTGCAATGTATATAAAGAACTCAAGAAACTAGATATCAAGAAATAATAATCCAATTTAAAAATAGAAAAATAAATGCCTAAATAGAAGAATCTGAAATGTATGAGAAACACTTAAAGAAATGTTTGAAATCCTTAGTTATCAGGGAAATTCAAATCAAAACTACTTAGAAAATTCATCCTATACTGTCAGTATAGCAAACGTAAATAAAACAAATGACAGTTCATACTGACAATGACATGGAGTAAGAGAAATAAACCCTCTTCCATTGCTAGTGGTGATGTGAACTTGTAGAAATACTATGGAAATAATTGTGACAGTTACCCAGGAACATGGAAATCAATCTACTCCAAGATCCAGCTATACCACTCTTGGGCATGTATATCAGATTCATCCTATCACAGAGACCTTTGCTCAACCATGTTCATTGTTGCTCTATTCATAATAGCTAAAATTTGCAAACAACCTAGATGTACTTCAACATATGAATTGATAAAGAATATTTGGTACATTTATACAATGAAGGACTACTCAGCTGTTTAAAATAATTAAATCATGAAATTTACAATTAAATGGATAGAACGATAAATAATCATCCCAAGTGAGGTACCCCAAACCCAGATAGATAAATATGATATGTATTCACTTATATGTGCATATTAGCTGTTAAAACAATGATAACCGAGCTACACAGTCCATAGAACCACACAAGTTAGGTATAGAGTAAGAGACTGTGGGGTACAGATAGGTCTTGCTAAGTATAAGAAATAGAACAGACTGTTATAAATGGATGAGGTGGGTGGGAATGGGAAAAACAACTGGGGAAGAGGGTGGGAGAGAAAAGGGAGAGAATATGTTGAGAGATCGCTAATATTAAGGACAATTTGAATAGTATAGAAGTTCAATGCAGTAGAAGCTCTTAAAATATAGACATATATGAAGGAAATCTTAACGAAATCACCAAATAATGGGAAGACAGGATCCCATCTGGCCATCTCTTGTCACCAAATGAAGCTTCCCATCCAGGGATTGGGTTATATCTACTTGTGTTATTGTCCAAAGGGGTCCTATGGGAATCCCTAAACAACCCAGGCTGGTTACAAAACTCTAGGTTGGATTCCAAAAGCTGACAGAAAGACCCCATTGCTGATAAAAATTCATTGAATGTACAGAAGTTGAGCTGCTGCCTACATAGAACATTCAGCCCTATGTGCTAACTCTGCAGGCTACCAAAAGAAAAATGTAAAATCTAACCTAGACACAAATCCATTGATCACAATGTGGTCTAGTCTGAAAAATATGCTAGTACAATAATAACACAAAGCTTGTGGAAGTAATCAACCAATTATTTATTTGACCGGAGGCCTCCTCCATTAGATGCAATCCATACCCGACACTGAGTTGTAGAGAGCCGTGAAGTGCCGCCTTAAAGATGGCACTGGCTTCCGCCTTCCACCTCCCCAAGGGTGAGTGCTCTCTGGCGTAAACTAGCCCTTATTTGGTTAAGTCTGTTCAGCCTGTCTGCTTCCGCGTTAGAGTAGCCTATCTGCAGGGTCCATGTAGCTCACTGGGGTTGGTTAGCACAAGGGTATTTAAGCCTGTGCAGGAGTCCCCTGGGTTCTCCCTGGTCAGAAGAACATGTTTCAAGGATCCTGATTAAAACTGCATGAAGAAGATCTTCCCGGAGTTGCGTCTTCCTTGCTGGCAGGGGTATGCACGTACACTGGGTGAACAAGAACCTGAGACCAGATATTCCAGGGACCTAGGTGAAACCCTGTTCTAATAACAATAAAGTAGCAATAAAATAATTCCTAATGACATTTTCTATACTCATAGATTAATCTCCCTTGCTCAGCCATCATTAGAAAAGCTTCCTCCTGTAACAGATGGGAGCAAATATAGAGACCCACAGTCAGATATTCCACAGAGAATGACAGACCTAGGAACACTCAGCCCTAAAGTGGATGTCTCTATTAAGTACTTCCCATTGTTCTCAGGGAACCCTCCAAAAGAAAAGGCAGGAACAAGGTAAGAGTCAGAGGGGATTGAGGACACCAAGAAAAGAAGACCCTCTAAATCAACATCATTAAAGCTCATATGAACTCTTAAAGACTAAGGAATGCTTGAAAGGCCCTACATGGGTCTACACCATTTTCTCTGTGTATATATTATGGCTTCCAGTTTAGTGTTTTTGTGGGATTTCAGAGTATGCCATTAAGCAGGCCACTGACTTTTGTGCCTTCTCTTGCACTCTACCTTCTGTTGGTTTATCCTGTCCAACTCCAATGTGTTGGTTATTGTTTTATCTTATTATGTTATATATATTATATTATATTTTGCTATATTCCCTTTAAAGTAATTTAATGTTGCTGGAGCAAAAACAACATAATAAAATAAAGAAGTTTTACAAAGGAAGAAAGAATGAATGAATGAAAAAGAAAGAAAACTACGATTTGTTAAAGGCAATCAAAGGTGTTTCATGAATTTATTCCTTGCTAAGTCTAAGTCCAAGTTATTGAATCTAATTTCACATTTTAGCAGCAGGTATCTCACTTGGCGATCCAAGAAAATGTTTGGTTCCTTTTTTAAGAAATGTATTTCCCAACTATGACTGATTACTCCCTGACAGAGGTATGCATAAGTCTGTCTGTATATGCCATACTGTCACTCTTTTTTTCAAATTATTTTATAACCATACACGCACAAAGGTATACATATGAGCGCGCGCACACACACACACACACACACACACACACACACACACACATACACACACATATACATCCATATATATATGTATATATATATATATACATATATACATATGTATATGTATATATATATATACTGAATAAAGCCCAAATAAAATAGCTCTTGACAAAATATTTCTTGGAAAGAAAGATCTGTTTTGGCAAATTGTATCTATGTGATTAGAAAACTTCATCTGAAATTATGTATTTTAAGTCAATTGTGTACTCTCTCATCAAGATAAAACTCATTCTGTATTTCACAATTGTATTTCATCTTTTTCACTTTCATTTGGTAATCATTCTTACTCTAGATCAGATCAGAAAACGTTTTATAAATGTTACTGTTGTGAGTGTGCAATGTATTCAATTACTTTGGACAAAACTGACTCTGTTCTTGTTGGTCACTTCATTTAGAAGATTTTATCCCCAGAAGACAGTAAATGCTATATTACATACCTGGTAAAACTGAACTGAACAATCCCTTATCAGATACCTTCAATGTATTAAGCAATGTACTGACATTGTGTGCTTGTGTGTGGAGAGAGAAGGAGGTTTGTTCAAGGACAAAATAAACTAATTACATTTAGCCTCCAAATGCTCTCAGGCTGCTGAGGGAGGAAAAACATTAGAATCCCACTGAATTCAAGATACATTTTAGCAAAGAACAAGGAACTCAAGCAGGAGAAAAATCATATCCTTCATTAGGTTCCATATATAGCAATATCAATTAGAATTATTCACATAGTTCATTGTAAGTCAAAAGAACCAAGACCCATAGCACAATAAGTTCTGTGTTTGATCAAACAATGCCTTTAAATAATCTTTTGAAATTCTGAATCCTCTTTTGGGAACTAAAATCCCAACTCAATATTGTAATGTATCAGCTAAATATGAAGTAAAAACTATCCAGATGGTACTGATTTCAGTTCATTGATTCTGACATTCCTGGGTGTTTTGGGTAAGTTTATGAAGAAAAGGGAAAAATACTTTAACATAAGAACACATTTCTTCATATAAGGTCATAGGTGCAGAGAAAGAAAGTCCCTTATCCATGTCCAGTCCTTCCTAAACTTATTTACTTCATTTACTTCCAGCCTAGACTCCTACATATATTTTTGGCAGGAAACATTTTAAATGAAGAACCAGAAATAGCTGTACCTTTTACACTGTTTAGTAGGGCTTAGTTGACCAAAACGTAAATCAATCCACAAACCAAACTGAATATTGTACCGTGAATGTGAACTAGAAGTGCACAAATCCTAGTTATGTTTAATACCTGACCTGAATAGCTCTAAATAAATATAGTGCAGAAATTATCTACAGATCCATATTTCCTATGGAAGTATTTATAAGAAGCTAATTGTGAAAATAGTGTCATCAACAGATGAATTGTTTAAAATTGAGGTATATGTTGACAATAGAGTTTTATTTGACCATGAAAAGAAACAAAATCTTGGTTTTGTGAACCCCTAAAGGAAAAAAGAAATCATGCTGCCTCCTGGATACAACTTATGATGATTATGTTATATGAAATACATTTTCTTTCATTCCTAAGGAATAGGATTCATTATAGACAAGTAAACCCATTTATACATTTGTATATGTATGACATGAAAGTATAAGAAAGACTAATAAAAAGAAAGAAAATAGAGGGAGAAAGAGATGCAAACAAAGCTAGACTAGAAGGACTGAAAAATATCTATGTGGAGTCCAATACTATATATAAATATTGTATACCAATAAAATATCATGTAATTGCTTGTCAGCTGACTGTTGATACTGGACATAACCCTTCTAGGTACCTTATAATCTTTGTTGCTAATTTAAAAGTAGGTGACAGAGAAAATATTCTATTACCAAGGAAATCAAAGCAATGTTTTATACTTTTATGTACCTCATTTCATTTGAAGCTCACAAAACCCTGCTTAGATAAAGCAGATAATATCACTTTATATTTATTATGAACAAATTTAATTTCAGAATTCTTAAATGGTCTTTTTAACTAGAACCTCTCAGTAAGTGGTAGACTAATGAGTGAAAATTAAATGTGACCTAAGTCATTTCCCTAACCGCCTACAATTTATTGCTTACTCATAAGGTAAGTACTTCTCAGAGACAAATCATATTTATTTCTGTATAGATGACATTTGATATTTATCTGGATAGACATAAGAATTCTGAGTGTCAGGCACAGACTGCATGTGCCTACTCAACAGCTTGAATACGCATTACATTCACCATGCTCAAGGATGAAATAATCCTCATCTTATAACCACTGTCCCAAATTAAAAGAAAACATCTGAAGGAAAAAGTTCTGTGCTGCTGCTCTCCATATCCTGTGGTCCAAAAGCTCTGCTTTCATTTGATACAATTCTTAAAAGCTTGGTAGGTAACCCCAAATAATTGTGATAAATATTTTAAAACTATTATTGTGTACATTTTAAATATACTTGTTATATTTAGGATGTTTTATTTTTATGATACTAATGCTATTATTGACCATCAAAGAATCTGTGGGTAATTATATGCTATCTATTTTATGTTATAACATAGGACAGATATTTAGTTTGAATTAATAAAAAATTTCCCAAATCAACAGCCACATTAAGATTTTCATCATAATATCCTGGCCCATACCTCTCACTGGAGTCTCCTACTCCACCAAAGGCCAGGCCAACATTCTGAACCTCGGGAAAAAGTGCCCCTCACCTTGCCAGTGCTTACCCACCAGCATAACTCTAACTGCCAGTCCTCTTCTCATCACCATATCTGGGTGTACACCTCTGGTGGAAGACTTTTACCCCATCAGAGGGCCGGCCATCTCCTGAAAACCAGATAATCCACCACCAATCAACCCCCCCCCTTATCCTGACTGCACCGGTCTAGAATAACCCCAACTGCCCCTCCTTTCTTTGCCACATGATCCTGGCAGAAGCCTTCCGCCTTATCAGAAGGCAGGCCAGCAGCATGATGAGCCCCAATGATATGACAAGTATCTTTAAACCAACTACCTGAAGACAAGGCAGACGCTTACTGCAACACCAGAACCCAGACTTGGATCCTGAAACCCAAAGGACCTCACCTCCACCCAGGCAAATTATGAGCCACACATATAACCAGAATTCTAGTCCCCAAACATGAGCAGCAATCCCATGCTGGACCAGAGGCCATCCAGGTCCAGCCCCTAACACAGGTGGAGACCCTCTATTCAACCACAGGTCAACACAGCTAGAAGACAAGAGAGAAAACAGAAACCAAGGAAGAATACAATAAAGACAAATCCAGAAATTGGCACCTATACTCACTCAAATCCAGTTGCCTACACATAAGTGTAAGAATACAAACAACAGCCAGGGAAATAAGTCACTATCAGAGTCCAGCCATCCCACTAACACAAGCCCTGAATATTCCAACACAGCTGAAGCACAAGAAAATCACCTTAAAGCCAACTTTAAGATGATGTAGACATCCTTAAATATAAACTGAATAAATCTCTTAGAGAAATTTAGGAAAAGGGAATCAAAAATGGAGGAAATAATTTAATTTCTTAAAGTATGTCAACAAAGCCAGGAAAAACAAAGTTGATGGAAATAAATAAAACAATTCAAGACTAGAAAATGGAAATGGAAACAATAAAGAAAACACAAACCAAGGGATTCTGGAAATTTAAATAAGCAAATAGGAACTTACAGATGCAAGCATAACGAACAGAATACAAGAAATGGAAGAGAATATCTAGCATTGAAAACACAATAGAAGGAATAGATAAATCTGTCAAAAGAAATGTTAAATATAAAAATATACTGACACAAAACATCCAGGATATCTGGGAAATCATGAAAAGACAAAACCTAAGAGGAATAGAAATAGAAGGAGAAGATTCCCAGCTCAATGTCCCAGAAAATATTTTTAACAAAATCAGAAGAAAAAAATTTCCAACCTAAGAAAGAACATGCCTATAAAGGTACACGAAGATTACAGAACTCCTAGTAGATTGGCCCAGAAAAGAAATACATCTTACCACATAATAATCAAAACAGTAAATGTACAGAACAAATAAAAACTATTAAAAGCTGCAAGAGAAAAATACCAAATAACATATAAAGGCATACCTATTAGAATTACATTTGACTTCTCAATGGAGACTCTAAAATCCAGAAAGGCCTAAACAGATGTTTTGAAGATGCTAAGAGATCACCGATGCCAGCCAACCCAGATTACTATATCCAGCAAAACTTTCAATCACCATACATGGAGAAAAAACAAGATATTCCATGATAACGTCACATTTAAATACTATGTATCCACAAATACAGCACTACAGAAGGCACTAGAAGGAAAAATCTAACACTAAAAGGTTAACTACACACACACACACACACACACACACACACACACACACACACACACACAGAAAAAACACAGGCAAGGAATAATTTTAACCAGCACAACTTACAAAAGGAAAACACCAATATACACAGACATGCATGCACACTACCTAAAAAAAATAAATAAGTAAACCCCACAGGAATTAACAATAATTGGTCATTGACATCTCTCAATATCAATGGATTCACATCCCCAATAAAAAGGCACAAGTAACAGAATATATGTGAAACAAGATCCATACTTACTTTGCCAAATATGCATACAAGAAACACACCTCAAATTCAAAGACAGAAATTATCTCAGAGTATAGGGTTGAAAAGATATTTTCCAAGCAAATGGCTCCAAGAATGGTGTAGCCATTCTAATTTCTAACAAAATAGACTTCAAACCAAAGTTAATCAAAAAAGAAGTGGAAAGCCAATTCATGTTCACCAAAGGAAAAAATCAATGAAGACGATTTTTCAATTCTTAACATTTATGACTCAACCACAAGTGCACCCACGTTTGTAAAGGAAAGACTACTAAAACTGAAATCACACCTCGACCCTGACATATTGATAGTGGGAGACCTCAATACCCCACTCTCACCAATGGACAGGTCATGCAGACAAAAACTAAACAGAAATACTACAGCTAACAGATGCTATGAACTAAATGGACCTATCAGGTATCTACAGAACATTTCACCCAAACACAAAACAATTTCTTCTCAGTACCTCATGGCACATTCTCCAAAATCAACCACATATTCAGTAACAAAGCAATTTTCAACAGATGTAAGAAAATTGAAATAACCCCTAGCATCCTAGCAGACCTCCATGGTTTAAGCTAGATTTCAACAAAAACAGAAACAACAAAAAAATCTACACATTTGTGGAAAGTCAACTAATCTCTAATGAATTACCACCATGTCAGGGAGGAAATATAGAAAGAAATTAAATATTTCCTAGAATTCACTGAAAATGAATGCACAGCATACCCAAACCTATGGAACACAATGAAAGCTCTGCTAAGAAGAAAGTGCTTAGCACTAAGTGCATATATAAAGAATTTGGAGAGCTCTTTACATAGTGACTTAACAACATACCTAAAAGCTGTAGAACAAAAGAAAACAAACATACCCAAGTGGAGTAGATGACAGGAAATAATCAAACGAAGACTGAAATAAATAAAATAGAAATAGAGAACAACAATAAGAAGAGTCAGTGAAACCAAGAATTGGTTCTTTGACAAAATCAACAAGATACACAAATTTTTTATCTAAACTAACTAAAATACAGAGACAGAAAATCCAAATTAACAGAATCAGAAATGAAAAGGAGGACATAACAACAAATACTGAGCAATTCCGGAGAATTATTTGGTCTTTTTAGGTTAAAAACCTTTAATCTACAAAATTGGAAGTCTAAAATAAATGAACAAATTTCTTGATATATAAACATATATATATATGTGTATATATATATATATATATATATATATGATCAGATAAACAATTTAAGCAGACTATAATGTGTTACGGGCAGGTTTTTCCTGCAAGCTGCCGCCGGTCCTGCTGCCACGGTCCCGCCGCCACGTGAGCCCCAAATAACACTCAGAGACTCTGTATTTGATACAATCCTGTTGGCCAATTACCATTATTGTTTATGGGCTAGCTCTGTCTTAATTATTAACCCATTTCTACTTATCTAAGTATTTCCACAGTAGTGAGATTATTTTTGTACCTGTATGGACACTGAAACTACTGGTGTGCATAGCAAATTCCTTCACAAGAAACAAAGTATAACTTAAACAGGCCTTATGGGTTGTTAGCTTTCACAGTAGTTGATTATAAGCTAGGTTGACCATACAAAATGAAGAAGAATATAAGACAATCCCATGATTTGTTTTTCCCCATAAATTAATTCTATTTTAGATGTCTCTGTTCAAGAGTGAAATTGGATGTGAGTGTGACTATGCTGCAATATGATTAGATGACCATGATTGATTCATTTTATTTGGCTGGCTAGGCAACTGTACCTCCTCCTTCACCACTCCTGTGTCCCTCCTGAACTACACATCAGTATTAGTTTCTATGACATAGGACTATCATTTGGTCAAATGTATACTAGTAGTTGCACTCTTCAGCTAGAATCTCCTAACAAGCTCAAATGAATTAAATAGCAGTGGGAAAGTTTTAAAAGGCATTTGCTGCGGATTTGCCTTTGTAAAATGATTGGTTAATAAAGTATACAGGTAATATATATTTGGAAGAACACAGGTGACATAAAGTAAAACCTAATTCAAAAAAAAAAATACTCTCTGAAAAGCAGAGGGAAGCCATAGAGTAATTGTCCCTGAAGATAACACAACTGTGACATGTGCACCTTCTAAGCAAATTACATGAGTGGGGAAGATGAATGAAATAAAACAATTTTCAACTTATTGAGAGTCTATTGTGGTCTGAATATATTTTCTGCAAAATTTTAATTGAGACTTAATTTCCAATGTGTTAGTATTTTTTAATGTGACTAGAACATAAGGATGGAGGAGGGCAAAGAAGGGTTTAGCACTTTCTGAAAGAGGCACTGGGATACTTAGTTACACTTCCATCACATGAAAACACATAGAGGGTACCACCTGGGAATAATGCTCCCTCATAGATAATGAATCCACTGAATATGTCTTATTGGACCACCTCCCACCAAATTATAAGACAAATTATATGTAACAAATTATCTGCTGTAAAGTAGTTCATTATAGAATTCAGACAAAGAATATGTGAATGAAGAAGAAACAGATGTTTACGATTTCATGTGGAACCCAGTTGAAATAGGAAGCAAAGTCCTAAGGTGGCAGCAACTGTTTGGTGTTTTAAAATATAGGTTTAGGTCTGAGACCATCGAGGCCTTTTGGGTATCTGAGAAAGGTATGGATAGCTAATGTAGAGCTGGATTCTGTGAAAAGCTGAGATTATGAAAAGAAATGATATAGAAATGAACTATGTCCAGGCAAATACTAACCCCCGTCCATAATAAACAAGAATTTAGTTATCAGTACTCCAGAGTACTACACAGACCCTGTTAAGGTTTTAGTTCTAAGATCCACTCACAAAATCATATTTTAAACTCTTATTTTACAGATGATTATGCTATTTTAGAAGCTGGTTGAACTTTTTAGGAAATGGAACTTAGACTGACAAAGTATTTCACTGGGGTGTGCTTTGGAAGATTATCCCTAATTTATACCTTAACTTTATCTCCATTTTTTCAGTTTATCCCTGTTTGTGTCTGTTTCTGTCTGTCAGTCATTTCTGCCTCTCTTTATCTCTTTTTCTTTTTCTATCCTGTTTAACTGATATGATTTCTGCCACACAATTTTGTTTCCCTGATACTTTGTCTTACTACAGACTTATAATTCTTTTATTTTTGATAATATTTTTTAAAATATTTGAAGCAAGCTTGTTTAAGTGTTCCCTCACCCTGTACTCCTCTCTTGTCCCCCACTCCCAACCCCCATCACAAACCCTTTCTGATCTCCAGAGAGTGTGAGGCCTTCCACAGGAGATCTTCAAAGTCTGTCACATCATTTGTAGCAGGACCTCGGCTTTCCCCCATGTGTCTAGGCTGAGAGAGGATCCGTCCATGTGGAATGGGCTCCCATAGTCTATTTATACGATAGGGATAAATACGGATATACTACCTGAGGCCCCATAGACTGCCAGTCCTCCTAAATGACACTGACGTTCAGGGGTTCTGGGATGGTCCTATGCTGGTTTCCCTGCTATCAGACTGGGGTCTATGAGCTCCACCTTGTTCAGGGCAACTGTTTGTGTGGGTTTCTCCAGCCTAGTGTTGACCTACTTGCTCACCACTCCTCCCTCTCTGCAACTGGATTCCAGGAGTTCTGCTCAGTGTTTAGTTGTGGGTGTCTGCTTCTGCTTCCATTAGCTAGTGGATGAAGGCTCTAGGATGGCATATAAGGTAGTCACCAATCTCATTATCCAGGAAGGGCATTTAAGGTAACCTCTCCACTATTGTTTAGGTTGTTAGTTGGGGTCATCCTTGTAGATCTCTAGGCATTTCTCTAGTGCCAGATTTCCCTTGAAACAAATAATGGATCACTCTATTATGGTATCTTTTTTCTTGATCTCATCTATTCTTCCCCTGACTCAGTCTTCCTACTCCCTCATGTCTGCCTCTCCCCTCCTCTTTCCCCCCTCTCTATCTCCTAACTCTCCTTCCTTCATGCTCCCAATTTGTGCAGAAGATCTTGTCACTTTTTCCTTCTCAGGGGGACTTTGTCTTTCTTTTTATGTTCATTTTATTTATTTTATATTTACATATTGATCCCAGATCCCTCTCCCTCCCTCCCTTCCTCACCCCATCTCTCCCTCCCTTTTTCCTTCTCTCTCCCCCCTTCACATGTATCCCAGCCACCCTTCCCTCCCTCCCCCCACTCCACATGTAGGGTGATGCCATCCAGGAAAGGTAATCTAAATCTAAATCTGTCAAGTCATTTGACGTAGGGACTAGGACTTCTCTCCTGTCTCTAGGTTAAGGGAGTATCCCTCCATTGGGGAATGTGCCTTCAAGGTACTTTTGTGCACCAGGAATACATCCTGATTCCACTGTCTGAGGTCCCTTAGACTGCTCAGGCCTTCTAGCTGAGACCCATGTTCAGGGGGTCTGAGTCAGTCCCATGCTGGATTCCCAGCTATCAGTCTGTGGGCCCGTTAGCTCCTCCTTGTTCAGGTAAGCTGTCTCTATGTGTTTCTACAGCATGGTCTTGTCCTCCCTCTCTGCATCTGGATTCTAGTTTGGCTCAGTGTTTAGTTGTGGGTGTTTGCTTGTTTCCAACAGGTACTAGATGAGGGCTCCATGATGGTGGAAAAGTTAGTCATTGATCTCATTATCAGGGAAGGGCATTTATGGTAGCTTTTCCACTGTTGCTCACGTTGTTAGTTGGAGTCAGTCTTGTAGGTATCTGGACATTTCCTTAGGTTCCGTTTTATCTCCAATCCTATAATGGCTCCGTCTTTTATGTTCTCTCTCTCTCTCTCTCCCTCTCTCTTTTCTGTCTTCTGTTCCTCAATCTTTCTAGTCCCACGAACTTTCCTCTCCTCCACTTCTCTTTCTACTAGTTCCCTCTCAGCTCAATGTCCCTCACTCCCCATGTGCTCTGGAGAACTTGTCCCTTCCCCCTTCTGTGAGAGACCTTATATGAATCTTTTAGAATCCTCCTTGTAGTTTACTTCCTCTGGTGGTGTGAATTATAGGCTGGTGATCCTTTGCTCTAGGTCTAAAATCCATATATGAGCGACTACATACCATGTTCCTCTTTTTGTGACTGGGTTGCCTCATTCAGGATGATTTCTTCAAGTTCCATCCACTTGTTTGCGAATTTCAAGATTCCATTGTTTATCTCCGCAGAGTAGTATTCCATTGAGTAGATGTTCCACATTTTCTTTATCCATTCTTCAGTTGAGGGACATCTAGGTTGCTTCCATGTTCTTGCTATTACAAATAATGCTGCTATGAACATAGTTGAGAACATGTCTTTGTTGCATGGGTGTGGATCTTTTGGGTATATACCTGAGTAGGGGATTGCTGGGTCCTGTGGTAGACCGATTCCCATTTTCCTGAGGCACAGCCACACTGATCTCCAAAATGGCTGTACAAGTTTGCCCTCCAGACAACAGTGGAGGAGTGTTCCCTTTTCTCCACATCCTCTTCAACATAAGCTGTCATTGGTGTTTCTAATTTTAGCCATTCTGGCAGGAGTAAGATGGTATCTCAAAGTTGTTTTGAATTGTATTTCCCTGATAGCTAAAGATGTTGAACTCTTTCTTAAGTGTCTTTCTTCCTTTTTGATTTTTTCTATTGACCACATTTTTTAAATAGGGTTATTTGGTGTTTTGTTGACTAGTTCCTTGAGTTCTAATGTATGTCTTTCCTAAGGACCTCCTTGTTTCCTAATATTTCTGGCAATGTGGAATGTATGCTGGTGATTCTTTGCTCTATGTCTAAAATCCGTATATGAGTGAGTACATGCTATGTTTGTCTTTTGAGACTGGGTTACCTCAGTCAGGATGATTTCTTCTAGTTCCATCCATTTACCTGCTAATTTCAAGATTCCATTTTTTTTTCTGTCCACTGAGTAGTACTTCATTTTGTTAATGTGCCACATTCTCGCCATTCATTCTCCAGTTGAAGGGCATTTAGTTTGCTTCCAGGTTCTGGCTCTTACAAACATAGTTGAAAAGATGTCTGTCTTTCTTGTACTAATGTGCATCTTTTGGGTATATGCCTAAGAGTGGAAATGCTGGATCTTGTGTAGACTTATTCCAATTTTCCTGAGGAACTACCATACTGATCTCCAAAATGGCTGTACAAGTTTGCACTCCCCTCTCTCCATATCGGCCCCAAGGTATACTGTCTTTGGAGATATTGATTTTAGTCATTTTGACAGGAATAAGATGGTATCTTTGAGTTGTTTTGATTTGCATTTCCCTGATGGCTAAGGATGTTGAGCACTTTTTTAAGTGTTGTTCAGCCATTTTAGATTTCTCTATTGAGAAGTCTCTATTTCTGTACCCCACTTGTTATTTGATTATTTAGTGTTTTTGTAACTAGCTTCTTGACTTCTTTATATATTTAGGAAATCAGCCCTCTGTCAGATATGAGGTTGGTGAATAACTTCCCATTCTGTGGGCTGTTGTTTTGTCTTGTTGACTATATCCTTTGCCTTAAAGAAGCTTCTCAGTTTCAGGATATCCCCTTTATTAATTATGGATTTCAGTGTCTGTGCTACTGGTATTATGTTCAGGAAGCAGTTTCCTTTACCAATTTGTTTAAGGCTACCTCTTATTTTCTCTTCTAAAAGGTTCAGATTGGCTGGATTTTGATCCATTTGGACATTAGTTTTGTGCATGCCGATAAATATGGATCCATCTGCAGTCTTCTACATACCAGCATCCAGTTGTGCCAGCACCATTTGTTGAAGATGCATTCTCTTTTTTCCATTGCATAATTTAAGTTTCTTTGTCAAAATTATCAGGTGTTCATGGGTGTGTGGGTTAACATCAGGGGCTTCAATTCCATTGAATTGAAATACCTGCCTATTTTTATTCCAATGCCAAATTGTTTTTAGGACCATACCTTTGTGATAGAACTTGAAGTCAGGGATGGTAAGGCCCCCAGAAGTGCCTTTATTGTGCAAAGCTGTTTTGGTTATCCTGGGTCTTTTGTTTTCCATATAAAGTTGGGGATTGTTCTTTCAATGTCCGTGAAGTATTGTGCTGCAATTTTGATGTGGATTGCATTGAATCTTTAGATTGGTTTTTGTCATGATTGCCATTTTTACTATGTTGATCCCACCTATCAAGAGCATGGGAGATCTTTAAAGACTCAAAGTTCTTATTATATAGGTCTTATTATATAGCATTATCCCAAGATATTTTATGTCGTTTGTGGCTATTGCAAAGGGTGATGTTTCTTTAATATCTTTTTCAGCACATTTATCATCTTTATATAGTAGATCTATTTTTTTTAGTTAATCTTGTATCCTGCCACTTTGCTGAAGGTTTTTTTTTTTTTATCAGTTGTAGGATTTCCATGGTGGAGTTTTTCAGCTCACTTATATAAACTATCATATCATCTGCAAATAGTGAAAGTTTTACTTCTTCCTTTCCAATTTGGATCCTCTTGATCTCCTTTTGTTGTCTTATTGCTCTAGCTAGAACTTCAAGTACAATGTTGAAGAGATATGGAGGGAGTGATCAGTCTTGTACTCCTAATTTTAGAGAAATCACATTGAGTTTCTCTTCATTTAGTTTGATGTTGGCTGTTGGTTTGCTGTATATTGCTTTTATTACATTTGGGTATGTTTCTGCAATCCCTGATCTCTCCAAGACCTTTATTATGAAGGGGTCTTGGATTTGTTAAAGGCTATTTCAGTAGATAGATGAGCATGTGTTTTTTCTTTTTCAGTTTTTTTTATAAGATTGATTACATTGATGGATTTTCATATGTTGAACCATCCCTGCATCCCCAGGATGAAGCCTGCTTGGTTATAGTGGATGATTTCTCTGATGTATTCTTGAATTCCATTTGCCAGTATTTTGTTGAGTATTTTTGCATCAATGTTATGAGGAATATTGTTTTGTAGTTTTCTTTCTTAGTTGTGTCTTTTGTGTCTTGGGTACCAATGTAATTGTAGCCTCATGAAAAGAGTTTGGCAACGACCCTTCTGCTTCTTTTGTGTGAAACACTTGGAGGAGTATGGGTATTAGGTGTTCTTTGAATATTTTTTGTAGAATTCTGCACTGAAACCATCTGGGCCTGTGGGGTTTTTTTTCTTGGAATATTTTTGATGACTGCTTCCATTTCATTAGGGTCTATGGTTTTTAAAATATATAAATTGAATTAATTTAGCAGCATTTTATCAGTTATTGTTATTTCCTCAGCAATCAAACAATTTAAAGATAACAGAACAACATACAATATCCAAGGTTTTTTGTGTGTGTTTTTTATTTTTACGTGGCTTTTTTATTACTCTATTAGCCATGTTGGGCACCATATGTAATGAATATGTTTTCCCTGTCAGTTCCACTGCTATGCCAGCTCCCAATAATACACTGAGACTCTGTATTTGATATAATGTTGTTGGCCAGTTATTATTTTTCTATCGGCTAGCTCTGTCTTAATGATTAACCCATTTCTATTAATCTAAATATTTTCATGTGGTCTCATCTTACTGGAGATCAGGCTGGCTTTCTGCTCTCTTCAATCTCTCCATGCTGACTACTCCATACTACTTCCTCTTTCCTCCTTGTCTCCTAGTCCTTCCAATCTTCCTTTTCTATTGACCAACAGTGCTGTATTCATTAACCGATACAAGAAACATATTTACAGGATGACATCTCCCATTAACTCTTTCCCATTAACACCGATTCTTTGTATTGTTTTCCTAGTTTCTACTTTATTGATTTCAGCCCTCAATTTGATTATTTCCTGATGTCTACTCCTCTGGGGTGGGTTTTTTTCTTTTTGTTCTAAAGCTTTCAACTCTGTTGTTAATTCCCTAGTGTGACTATTCTCCAGAGTCTTCATGTGGGCACTTAGTGCTATAAATTTTCCTCTTAGCACTGCTTTCAAAGTGTCCCTTAAGTTTGGGTATGTTGTATGTTCATTCTTGTTGAATTCTAGGAAGTCTTTAATTTCTTCCTTGACCTAGGAATGGTGCAATTGCACATTGTTCAATTTCCATGAGTTTGTAGGGTTTCTGCAATTTGTGTTTATGTAGAATTCTAACTTTAAATCATGGTGGTATATTAATATTCAGGGGGTTGTTTCAATTTTTTGTACCTTTTGAGGTTTGCTACATTGCAGAGTATATAGTCTATTTTAGAGAATGTTCCATGTGGAGCTGAGAAGAAGATATATTCTTTTATGTTTGGATGGAATGTTCTATAGGTATCTGTTAAACCCAATTGGGTCATACCTTTTGTTTGTTCCCTTGTTTCTTTGTTAAGTTTCTGTCTGGTGGCCCTGTCTAGTGGTGAGAAAGGGGTGTTGAAATCTCCCACTAAAAGTGTGTGAGGTTTTATGTGCAATGTTAGTTTCAGTAATGTTTCTTGTACAAATGTTTGTATTTGGGAGATAGATATTCAGATTTTTAGACTTAATCTTGATGGGTTTCTCCCGTCACGAACAAGAAATTACCTTTTTTATCTCTTTTGATTGATTTTAGTTTAAAGTCTAATTTGCTAAGATACTCGGATTGCTACACCTGCTTGTTTCTTGGGTAAATTTGATTAGAAAATCTTTTCCCAACCCTTAACTCTGAGGTAATGTCTGTCTTTGAAGTTGAGGTGTGTTTCCTGTATGTAGCAGAAGGATAGATTCTATCTTCATATCCATTCTGTTAGACTGTGTATTTTAAAGGTGAGTTAATACCACTAATACTAAAGGATATTTATGACCATTGATTGTTAATTCTTGTTTGTTTTGAATTTGTTGTTGTTGGTGGTATTGTGTGTGGATTTCCCCTCATTTTTATTTTGGCTGTTGGTAAAGTGGGAGTATTTAATGCCTATGTTTTTTGAGTGTAGATAACTTCCTTGCGTTGGAGTTTTCCTTCCAGAACTTTCTGTAGGGCTTGATAAGTTGATAAGTATTGTTTAAATCTGGTTTTGTTATGGAATATCTTGGTTTCTTCATCTATAGTGATTGAAATCTTTGCTGGGTATAGTAGTCTGGGCTGACATCTGTTGTCTCTTAGTGTCGGTAGAATATCAATCCAGGGTGTTCTGGCCTTCAGAGTTTCCACGGAGAAGTCAGGTGTAATTCTGATAGGTTTGCCTTTATATGTTACTCTTTTCTTTGCTGCTCTTAATATTATTTCCTTATAGTTTATGTTTTGTGTTTTATTATGTGGCAAGGGGACTTTCTGTTGTGGTCCACTCTATGTGGTGTTTGGTAAGCTTCGTGTACTTTCAATGGCATGTCTTTCTTTATGTTGGGAAATTTTTCTTCTATGATTTTGCTGAATATATTTTCTGTAACTTTGAGTTGGGTTTCTTCACCTTTTTATATACCTATTATTCTTAGGTTTGGCCTTTTTATGGTTTCCCATATTTCCTGGATATTTTTTGTAGGAATTTGTTGGAGTTAAGATTTTCTTTGGTGGAGGAGTCTATTTTCTCTGTTACATCTTCAATAACTGAGATTATCTCTTCCATCTCTTGTATTCTGTTGTTTATGCTTACATCTGCAGTTCCTGATAGTTTACCTAGCTTTTTTATTTCCACCATTCCCTGAGACTGTGTTTTTTTTTTTTTTTTAAAAAAATTCTTTCTATTTCAGCTTTAAAACCTTGCACTGTTTGAATTGTTTCTTGCAATTTTAGGCTTCTCTTTTCTTCCAGTTCTTTAAAGGGTTTTCTTATTTCTTCTTTTAGGGTCTCTATCATCTTCATGAAGTTGTTTTTAGGGTTGTTCTCTTCTGCTTCATCATTGTTCAGAATTTCAGGTCTTGCTGATGTGGAGTCCCTAAACTCTGGTGGCTTCATATTGATTTTTCTGTTGCTGACTCTGTTTTTATACTACCCATCTCTTCTTACACTGTGTACTGGTCAGGTCTTTCCCTCTCCTGCTGGGTATGGGGTCAAAGTTCTCTTCTTGTGGGTGCAAGCAAGTTCAGTACTCTGATGGCTTTCCTCTTCCATTGGGTGGTGGCAGGACTAGGGCACTGGCAGATTTTGCATGAGCTGGTTCCCCTGCATGTGGTCCCCAGTCTGCAGGAGGCTCTGAGCAGGGGACTGGAAGGTGGGTTTACCAAACTTAGAATTCTAAATAAAATTGATTATGGATTGAACTTTCTGAAACTATCAGTTGAAATAATAAACTCCTCCCTCTATTGTGGGGAATATTTTTATTCTAAGCCTTATGTGATCATAGGCCACCACAAAATAGAGGAGATGTCTATGATGTTTTATAGAATATACTGGTCATACACACATGACAATGAGGTAGGCAAAATAATACAGTGATAGCTCAGTCTATGACTATAGTAATAAAGCTACTAACAATGCTTCATAAGATTAGATGAAGGGCACAAGACCCTTATTCCATCTACCACTCTCTCCCGTGCCTGAGCTACATATCATCTGAAGAGGGATTTTTCAGAGACACAGATATTTTGAGTCACCCATGGTATTGGAATTAATACCATGCTCCTATAAGTATCTCCAGTAAACTCATTTGTTCACTACACTTATCTCAACAATGACAAACCCCAACTCCACTTCAATTTATGCCCATGGAAGTAAATACACTACAACTTGTAGAATTGGGATCATACTAGCACTTAAGCTCAGGTATTAAAAACATAATTTTTAATATATTTGTGTTTTGTACTGAAAACCAAATTTAACACACTGAATACACACTATTCATTATTTTGTTTGGTTATTGGACTTCTGTCTATATATTCATGTAGTTATCAATTCCATGTGACTAATGACTATACTTATTCTTATTTAAAAATATATCACAAATACCTCAAAACAACAACAATAGCATCAACAACACTGCATCGATTACTTGATGCTGCCATGCCAAGATGTACCAGACATGGCTGTATAATATAATGGAAATATAATGGAAATGTTTTTGTTTCACAGTTTTGGTTTATAGGATTCTGAAAGAATAGAGTTGGCAGATCTTTGTTGTCTGAATCTTTCTTTGCCCCAACCTTCTTTTTAGTTAACTTGACAAATATTGTTGGTACTGTTTGGTTTCTATTTAAATAACTTCTTTACCATGACTCTGTATGGCCATCTTATGGATACACAACTTATATGGACATAGGAGCCGATTCTAATTCAATGTGGCATTTTCTTGACTTATTACCTTACTTAACAAGAATACATTCAGAGATATGATGTGTTAAGACATCAACATATCTACTTTTAGGGGACATGACACATTCAACCCAAACTATCTACATCTGAAATATTCTATTGGTACTATTAAATACTAGGCCATGAGCTTATAGATTATTTACTACAGGCAGATATTTTAAAGTTTCCTGCTTTGCTGAGATGCCAGACACATTATGGCCTATGGGCTGAAGGGAACATTATAGAAGAACTTCGGGTGACTGACCAGGAAGCAAGTTGTCTCTGTCAATTGTAGAGTTTTTATATTATCCTACTGTGGTCTTTGGTAGAGTTAAGGACAGGTTATAGTTTTCCTTAGTTATGATAAAAGATTAGTTACATTAGGACTTTAGGCTTACAAAGATAGGATAGACAAAATATTTTCTTTAAATCTTACTAGAAGTTATTGAACTAAATATTGTAATTATAAATCTTGATAATAATTGTTTTGTTATATATAATTTGAGTATGTTAAAGTTAAAACCTTTCTTTTTATTTAAACAGAAAAGAGGAGATGATGGGGAACTCTTTGTTCATATGTTTCTCTTACTTTTTGATGAATAAAACCCTGTTGGCTAATAGGGAAGCAAGATAGGTGGGAGTAGGAGACAATGAAGATTCTGGGAGAGGAAGGAAAGAGAAGGAGTCTGGATGTGATCTTGGGTCACATTAGCCTTGCATTTTCTGTAAGATAAGACCATGTAGAAATACATATATCAGTAATTTTGGGTTAATAATTAAGACAGAACTAGCCAATAAGAAACATTAGACACTGGCCAACACTTTCATATTAATACAACTCTCTGTGTGTTACCTAAGGCTGACATGGCTATGGGACCCAGCTGATGGGAAAGTGCTCAAAACAATTTACATCACTCAAACCCCACATAAATTATTAATCTCAGTAAATTTATCTAATTTGTACTAAGTCATTTAGGTAATAACAAACAAAAATGTGACAGTCCCAAAGATACTTGATTATTCAGAAATATAAAAACTGTTTTTATCTGTAATTTAGGTTGAGACAGGGTATCACTATGTGGCTCTGGTTGGCCTGAAACTTATTATGCAAGCCAGAATGGTATTGAGCTTACAGAGATCCACATGCCTCAGCATCCCAAATTATGGATTCAAATTCAAAGCCATTTTGTTCAACAACTTTCAGATTTGTTACATTGAAAAAAATTATAAAAATGATGTGTCATTCAGTGTGTAGTATATATTTTTACTTTGGTAACATCTTTTATTTTTTTTTAAATAAAGCTACAGTAAAAATTGAAACATATATATATATATATATTATTGAAGATAGATTCTTCTTTCATACCATATCCTCTCCTTCATTCCTCCAAGATCTTCCCATCTTTCCTCTTCCTGAGATCCACTCCTCCTGTTTCCCCTTGGAAAAAAAAGCAGGCCTTAAGAGACAACAACCAAACAGGACAAAACAAGATACAATAAGACAAGGCCTTCCTATCTAGACTGAACAAGGCAACCCAATTTATACTCTCTTAACACAATATCTGGCTGTGAGTCTCTGCACCTGCATCCATCTACCGCCAGAGGAAGCCTCTTTGATGATGAGTGGACAAGGCACCAATCTACGAGTATAGCAGAATAACAATAGGAAACATTTCATTGATTTTATTTTCTTGTTGTGTGGTTTGTTCTACACTAGGTCTCTGGGCTATCCAGACTTTGGTCCTGGCCATCAAGACAGTGTAAGGCATGGGCTTTCTTTTGTAGCTTGGGCCTTAAGTTAAACCAGACATTAGTTAACCACTCCCACAAGATCTGCACCATCATTGCCCCAGAACATCTTGCAAGCAGAACAGATTGTAGGTCAAAGGTTTTGTGGCTGGGTTGATATCCAAGTTTCTCTTTAAGTAGCCCGAAGAGTACTTTCCTGCATCAAATAGACTAGACCATAGTGGTGAAGACTTCATGCAGGCATCATCTTTATCTCTCTACATTCAATGAGCTGTGTGGATGTTGTTCTCAGAAATGGGGCCACACTGTCAATTTCTGAGGAATGATCGTCTGTACTAGCATAGCCTGGGTTGTTTGGGTATCTCTGCTGGACATCCTCAGCCAACAGCTCCACCAAATGCAACCCCAGTCTATCACTGGAAGCTTTGCCTGGATACAAAAGATGGCCAATAGATACTCCATATTCTCCATTACTAGGAGTTCTCACTGGGGTCACCCTCTCAGATTCTAGGAAGTTTCTACCTCATGAGGTTTTCACACTGCTCCCCAAATGCCCCCTGCTATTCCAACTGTCTCTCTTTCCATCCCTTCTATGTCATTCGGACCTCTCCCACTCCCTTTCCTCCCAGCCCCCAGTCAACCTAAAAAAATCTATTCGATTTCCCTTTCCTTGGGAGATTTATGCATCCCCCACCAAAGCCCTACCCTGGTTCTGTGGATTGTAGCATGGTTATCCTTTACTTCACAGATGATAATAACTTACAAGTGAACACATATCATATTTGTCTTTCTGGGTCTGGGATACCTCACTCAGGATGATTTTTTTTCTAGTTGCATCTATTTCCTTACAAATTTTATATCATATTTTTAAGAGCCAATGTACCATATTTTCTTTATCCATTCTCATATTCTGTGAAATCTAGGCTGTTTGCTTTCTCTGGCTATTATGAACAAAGTCACAATGAACATAGCTGAATAAAGGTCATCATGGTAGGATGGAATTTCTTTAGGTATAAGTGCCCAAGAGTGGTATAGGGTCTTGAGGTAGATTGATTCCAAATTTTCTGAGGAACCAGAATATTGATTTCTATAGTGGCTGAACAAGTTTTCAATTCCACCAGCAATGGAGGAATGTTCCTCTTAGTCCATATCCTCTCCAGTATGAGCTATCACTTATGTTGTTGATCTTAGCCATTCTGGAAGGTGAAATATAAAATCTCAGAGTTAATTTGATTTGCATTTCCCTGCTGTCTAGGGATATTGAACATTTCTGTGTTTCTCAGCCATTTGAGATTCTCCTATTGAGAATTCTCTGGTTAAATCTGTACCCCATTCTCTCACATAATACATCCCCACTACAGATTTCCTCTCCCTGTACTTCTTCTGGCTCCCCTCAACTTCCTTTCTCACCCAGATCTATTCCCCCCTTCAGAAAAGGGTAAGTTTTTTATATTTACTTTCTTTGGTTTTTTATATAGTGGTCTGATAAGATTCAGGAGGTTATTTCATATTTTTAATTATTTTTACTTATTTTACATATCGATCCCAGTTCCCTATCCCTTCCTCTCTCCCTCCCATACTCCCCGACACCCTCTCTTCCCATTCCCCCAATCCACAGGGAGGGCGATGCCTTCTAGGAGGGATCAACAAAATCTGTCAAGTCATTTGGAGTAGGGACTAGGCCCTCTGCCTTGCCTCTAGGTTAAGTGAGTATCCCTCCATGGGGAATGTGCTCCAAAAGTCCTATTGTTCACCAGGGATACATCCTGGTTCCACTGTCAGAGGTCCCTTAGACTTCCCAGACCTTCTAAGTGAGACCCATGTTCAAGAGGTCTGAGTTGGTTCATTGTTGGTTTCCCAGATATCAGTCTGGGGTTCCACTACCTCCTCCTTGTTCAGCTCAGCTGTCTCTATGTGTTTCTGCAACCTGGTCTTATCCTCCCTCTCTGCATCTGGATTCCAGGAGTTCTGCTAAGTGTATAGCTATGGGTGTTTGCTTCTGTTTCCATCAGCTAGTAGATGAGGGATCTATGATGACAGGTAAGTTAGTCATCACATTTTATTGTATTTATTGACAGTTTCTTTTGTGTCTATGTCAATTTTTGAGAAAGTTCCATGAAGTGCTGAGAAGAAGGTATATTCTTTGCCTTTGGTGGATTCTTAATTCCTATTATTTTGGTGCTGTTGTGGGTAGTGGTGGGGTGGCTGAATACTTTCCTTCTTTTGGTTTTTCTGGTATGAGATTATTAATTTCCTGTGTTTTCGTGGGTTTAATTAATCTCCTTTGGTTGGAGATTTTCTTCTAGCACCTTCTGCAATACTGAAATTTTAGATAGATACTGTTTAAATTTGACTTTGTCATGGAATATCTTTCTCCATCTATGTTGATTGAAAGTTTTACTGGGTGTAGTAGTCTGGGCTAGCATCTGTGGTCTCAGATTCTGTGGTCTACAGCATATCTGTCTAGACTCTTCTGAATTTCCATTGAGAACTTGAGAACTCAGTTGTAATTCTGATAGGTCTGCCTTTATATGTTACTTGACCTTTTTCCTTTTTAATAGTCCTTCTTAATTCTGTATTTTTAGTGTTTTGATTATTATGTGGCAAAGTGAATTTTTTTATGGTCTACTCTAATTGGTGTTCAGTAATCTTCTTGTACTTTTATAGACATATCCTTCTTTAGGTTGGGAAAGTTTCCATCTATGATTTTGTAAAATATATTTTATGGGCCTTTGAGCTGGGATTCTTCTTCTGTTCCTATTATTCTTAGGGTTGGTTTTTCCTTAGTTTTCCAGATTTCTTGGATCATTTGTCTCAGGATTTTTTTAGATTAAAATTTCCTTTGACTGACATATTCATTTCTTCTATCATATCTTCAATGCCTGAGATTATATCTTTTATAATTTTATTCGGTTAATGAAGGTTGCCTCTATAGTTCCTGTTCACACTCCTAAATTTTTCATTTCAAGAATTCCCTCAGTTTGTGTTTTCTTTATTTTTTTCTATTGTTATTTTCAGGTTTTTGATAGTTTTATTCATTTCCTTCAACTGCTTTTTTTTAACTTTATTCCTTTTTATTTTTTTTAAATTTTCCTTTAAATAAAAAACAATCTTATTTAACTCACCAATCCCAGGTGTTCTCCCTCATGTCTTCTCACAAATATTTGCTTTTTATTGCCTTTCTTTAAGGGATTTATTCACTTCTTCCATTTATCTGTTTTTTTGTTTTTTCTGGCTTTCTTTGAGGAATGTTTTCATTTCCTCCAAATGTTTGTTTGTGCTTTCTTGAGTTTCTTTAGCATATTGATTCCATTCTTATTTAAGGACCTCCATCATCTTCACATAGTTGGTTTAAAGTTTTTTTTTCACACTTACTATTTTGAAACATTCAGGGCCTGCTCTGGTAGGATTGCCAGGCTCTGTTGGAGAGAGTGTCTTGGCTGTTGTTGATTTTATTCTTAAGCTGGTGTCTAAGCATCTGTGTTTGGAATGTTTATAGGTATAGATTTCTGGGTTAGTCTTTATTGGATGTGTGTTTTGTTCCTTGGTTTCGGTTTCCTCTCTGGATTTTCAGAGAATGTATTTGCTGTTTGTCTCCTGTTTTACTGCCCTGCTTGACTAATTTGTTCAAAGAGACTACTTGCTGGTGTTGGAGGCTGGGGGAAGGAGAGGCTGAGTGCAGAAGAGGAGGGGATTCACAGCAGGTGTGGACAAGGGGGGGAGGGGGAAGCTGTAATTGGTGTTCTGTTGCAGTTCTGTGGATGACCCTAAGGATTGAGTCTGGGGAAAGAGAGGGTGAAGAATGTTCACAGACAGCCTGGTCTTCTGGAAGCAATGCCCCATGGTTGAGCAGGGGCTGTTTGCTGAGTTGGGGGCTGGGACACAAAAACTAGGAAAAGGAAGGAAGACTGGGGAGAGCATAGTCTGTGGGATCTGCAGGCTGTTTATCTGGGGTGGGAGGGAGGCTACAGCTGGCTTCTTTTGTAGTGTTAGTGATGACACTACAAATTAGGTCTGGCAAAATGGAGTGTAGAGCTGATTTAATCTCTCACATTATCACTATGCATAAAACAATTTTGTGTCAGTGAACGAAAGATTGGATATTAAATTGTAATGTGTGTGAGAATAGACGTTTTGATAAAATATGTAAAGAAAATAAGGAAAAATGGAAGTACCAACAAAAAGAAAAACATAAATCTTTGATACCAGCCATCTATAGAGGTCCCACAGGAGAAATATTTTGAAGGAGGGGGATTTCTTTTGTGAATCTATAAAGTATTTATCGAACAATTCACCTACTTTATTAATGCAATAAGGATGAAAATTTTAAGTGTGAACTGTTGTGCTATGTACTATATAAACTTTATTTCATTTAATTTTCATAATTACCATATGAGACAGAAGCACACAGTTTAATTGCAATGTTGTATAAGAAGTTATAATAATAATATGTAGTTTTCATGGGAGCCCAGCAGCAGAATACATGCCATTCAGATATGTATTTGTTTCCTATACAATTTCCTTAGTAGTACAGGAATAAGATGGGAGGGACAGTCATCAAATTTAGATTTTTTTCCTGTATCACAATAAGAAAACATGCTTGAGTTTATGCAAGTCTTGACATTCATTATTGCTTTTTGAAACTTTAAGTCATATATTCCTCTTGCAAACAAATGCATCTCTATTTCCAGAAATGCCTTGGAACATACTGATAATTTATTTGGAGAGAACTACCACTCATTATAGAATACTTGCCAATAATATCAAAATGACTAAAATTTCTTTTCAAAATGTTTTATAATTTAGTTTGTCATGGCTATTTGGCCAGTTGTTTGGATGTTGCAAGGAGTCCATCAGTACTTTCTATTGCTTCTCAAAAGAAAATTCTACTTCTGAAAAATCTGAAGGAAGATATATTCTGTACATTTCTACACAATTAGAAGCTACTCGAAAGTCCCCTAAAATCTACATTACAAAATCTATTCACATTTAAAACAGCACCAAATATTCATTGTTGAATATGAAACTGTCATTAATAAAAACATAAAGAAAAAAATGATCATGTGGATATTTTCCTAATATGATCTTATCAACAAGATTTCTATAAGTCTTATGCATAATTCCCAAGTATTGGCTGCTTGATCTGTACAGAGAAAGCAGCTTTTCACTAAGATCTAGCAAATAGAATGAAAAAAATCCACATACTATCCCCATTATACACTAAAAATACATAGAGCTATGCTACTGTGACAGAATACCCAGTGATGATTTGTATTCATATAACCCTTACAAGTCTGTTTCCCTCTGCACCTCAGATTCTTAAGAAACTTGGTGATTGTATTTATTCATGTTACATTTGGCTTTTTGTAAGTAGGTTTGTAATTCAAGAAAAGCAGAGATTGTTTCCTTAACCAGGGAAGCTTCCATGGCTACCAACATCTCATTAAAATAATACAATGAAAGCTTTTGGGTACCTGGACCAATTATTTGATTATATTTGCTTATGGATCTCTTAAGTAGATGTAAGATATACTTTAGTGTCTTTAACTTTAATGATTTTTAGTGTTTTCTGAAAAAGATGGGAGCTATGCTGAGAATTAGACATAAATACTTGGGATATAAAAGAAAAACTAAAATCATCTTGAAAGTCAATGTTGTAAATTTTGTTCACCATCAAAGAGGAAAAATGTAAAAATGAGAATAAGGTGTTTTGAATAATACTGAATTTAAAATTCTAAGCTTGTACAAAGCTCCAGGCAGTCTTGATGTTTGGCTATTATACGAATATGTTCTCGCTCTCTCTCTCTTTTTTTTTTTTTGCTGTAAATGATTTTTACATCACTACTTGTGTCTTCTCTACGGTGCATTTTGATTTTTCAATAACATAAATTATCTGAATATTTAGAGCTATAAAATATGTACAATTACAGTAGATAAACACACATCTAGTTCATGTTATTCTCTGGACAATCTTATGCTCACAGTTGAGGAGTTTAGAGATAAACCATTATTTTCTGTGGATTTAATTAAGACTATAAATTCCTGAGAGCACAGACCTCATCATCTGTATATTTTAAACTGTGAATACAGTAACATCACAAACCTCATCCTTTCAAGTGCCTAGGCAACATGTGCATTCGATCTGATTACACAGGGGAAAACAGGCTTCTTCATAATTTTGTTCCTGAGCCTATCTCTAACTCTGATTTTAATCAGCTCCTGGGCTGATTCTTCTTGCATCCATGGCTACACATAGTCATTGACTCTGGCACTTATTAGTAAGTATCTAAGAGGTACAAAACTAGACATGTAGCTGATTATTATTTCTGATCTGATTTTCAGAGAATTTATAAGAAAGTAAAACCACTCCCATTTACAACAGAAATTCTCATTACATTTGCAACTGCCCATAAGCTATGGATTTAAAGAATAAGAAGGAGCAGAAATAATGACTGAATGTCAACAATGTTGCTTCTAAATTGTTTATTCTACCACCAGAAATTAGTTTTAACCTTGGTTGGAATAACACAGCATGTTTTTCTTCATTTTCAAATACATTACAAACTAACTCCTTATGTCTGTAAATGAGTTACACAATAACATTTACTTTATGAAGACTCCCTTATTTTTCAATAGAGAATGTCAAAACAATATCTATTTTTATAACAAAAAGTGCTCCTTGATGTATTTGTAATATATGATCTTTTAACAAAAATTTTCTAATTACTGAAGTAACTATAATCCAAATGCAGAAAGCTTATTAAAGCATGGAATGTATAGTGACTAAAAATCACCTATAATTCTATCACCCAGATATAATCATTAAGATTTTTTAACACATTTATAAATCTACTTATTTTAAAATCTACAATTACAATTGTTTTTTATGTGTCTATTTCAAGATAGGGTCATATTTCATATGTGTTTTGAAACCTTTATTTTAACATAATACTTAGTTGTGACTTTTCACATGCATATTAATATTCTAAAACATGCTTTTAATTGTAGTACAACTTACCTCCATATGGACTTCCTATAAATTTACTTAAGCAGTTTTCAATGCCTGACATTTTGTTTCTAATTGTGCTCTATTATAAATAATCTCATAATAAAAATCCCTATATATTAAATTTGCATATAGCTTTGATTATTTCTAATATAAATTTTTTATGACAGGAATTATTAGATGATAGATTACATATACCTTAAGCTTTTTTCAATTTTTGTTACCAAATTCAAGCTCTCCTTATAATATGTCTAGATTTTCATGTAGAAAAGGAATCTGTTAGAATTTTTACCTGAAGAAATAATTACACATATTATGCAAATATTTATACTCTATCATATATTTCTGTACTGAAACATCAGTAGTCCCTGTTTTTTGTTTCTATCTGGCCACTATTTTATGGAAAAATCAGTGTTGAAAAATATTTTTTTTTTGTTAAATTCTGGACATTTCACGGAAACTTTACGTGAGCACAGCTATCATAAAATAAAAATGGAAAAAGCAAAGCACCAAGTGATTTTACATCAGCCAGTGTTAAGCTCTTTCAGAGTGTATGTACCCTGGATGCTTAGTATAAATGAAGGTATAGTGGAGACAAAAATGGTGAGGGCCATTAAACAAATCCATCACTTCTCTGTACTTTGTGCAAAGTATTATGTATTCATCTTACATTTGATTTGACATCATGCATTGTTGGGGATTAATATAGTTGTATGAAAAAATAAGAACATTTTTTAAGAACTGTTAGGTTTTGCCTGCTGGTGAGTGAAGTATTCAATAAAAATCCTACATGAGGGATGTAGAAAAGCCAAGATATAAAACAAAAACAGATCTAGAATAATTGGTTAAAATTAGAAGTAGGCTTTTGATAATCATAATCAAAGTTTATTCCAGCAGTTCTACAATTTAATCTCACTACCAATTACCTAATACAAAGAAGACCTCCCTAAAAGTTGTCCTAGGCTCTGACTGGAAATATTCATATACAGAATATAGAAAAATAGTGTATTTCTAAATCAATCTTGATGTTTATTTTCTACAATAAAATTTTTTGTAGAAGTGAGAGTAGATAAACATCAGATCATTTTGGAACTGAGGTAGGGATGAGCTTTGGTCTATTAAATTTCTGGGAAGTATTTGTGCTGAGATACTTAAAACATTGTATTCGTTCTTTGACTACAGTGTCTGTACCACTTTGTTAGGTACTGTGGAAAGACAAAACAAAAGTGTTTGATCCTACATAATGGAGAGTAGCAGCACTGTACCTTACCAAAAGGTAAATAACAATAATGGGTTATTTTTATTGATATACATCTGTTTGCATCATTGGATCTGGAATCTAGCAAAAGACATGCCTTAAGCAGGTCTATGAGGTCATTTCCTGTTAGAATCAGCAGAGAGCAGATGACTCCCTCCCATGGTTAGCAACTCCTTTCTGAGAGTTTCTCAGATATTATGAGCTGTGAGGAAGCATACATTCTTGCTTGCCTGCCCAGATTTATTCTCCATTCCACTTCTTTGCTGCTGGTGGTGATGCTGTTTCCATGCTTTTGCTGATATTCAAACCAGAAACATTTTTATTTGTCTCTTAAAGACACTAAATTCACTAAAAGTCTTAAACTTTTACATTTTCTCCTCTGGTTTCTGGATGATCCACTGTTCATTTCAGAGTGTGTTGTTTAGACTCCATGTATTTTTGTGGTTTCTGTAATTTCTCTTGTTGATTTAAAGTTTTGTTGCATTATTATCTGATAGAGAACAAAGAACTCTCTCTCTCTCTCTCTCTCTCTCTCTCTCTCTCTCTCATATTTCTTGATATTTGACTTGTGTCGTGTGACGTGATCAATTTTGGAGAGGGTTCCATGATCTACTGAGGAAAATGTTCATTCCCTATCCATTGGGTGGAATATTCTGTATAAATCTGTTAAGCCCAGTTGACTCTTTGCTCTGACATTTCTCTTGAAGGTCTATATAAATTTGAGACTGGAGTGTTGAATTCCACATTATTATGAAGTTTTGTAGTGTTTATTTTATGAAATTAGAGGATCCAATATATTCTGGATAAAGGCTTGTAATTATTATACTTTATTGATGAATTATTTCTTTTATTGGTATGTACTGTCCATTTTAATCTTTAAAATTAATTTTGGTTTGTTATTTACTTTACCTGTTGAAGGATAGGTATTCCAGTTTGATTACATTTTCCATCTACTTGGCAGTTTGTTTTCCATACTTTAATATTAACTTTTTCTGTATCTTTACTGGTTAATTGTGCTTCATAGAAAGAAGTTTATAATAGGTAGTGTTTATTTTTTTTAAAAAAATTAGTGTTTTTGTCTGCATCTTTCTAGTGATGAGTTGAGCCAAATTACATTTAAGGGTATTATAGAAAGGGTTGTTCTATTTTGGTATATTATTGGTGTTTCTCTTCCTGAACTCAAGTTAGTTTTGAAGGTTTTCTGCGTTGCTGTGTTGGGCACTTTTTTTCACATCTGGTTTGTCTGAAGCTAGGCTGTCTTTCATCTTCCTCTCTATAAAGCATTTTACTAAGAACTTTCTGTGGTACAGGCTTGCTTGTCACAAATTGCCTTAATTTGTTCTTTCTTGAAATACCTTTATTTCTCCATTAGTTTTGAAAGAAAGCTTTTTAGGGCATAGCATTCTTGTTTCACTGTTGTTTACTTTCCAACCTTGAAATAGTTCATTTCCTGCTCTTCTGTCTTTTATAGTTGATGAAAAGTCTGAGGTAATTCTGCCATAGAGTGTAAGCTGTCCTCATTCTCATACTGCTTTAGAAATATTTTTTACATTGTATTTTTGACATCCTTATTATGTCATAGAAAGTCCCTTCCATGTTTATGTGTATTGGGATATTTACATGCCTCTTATGTTTGGAAGCACACTACATTCTATAAATTTGGAAAGTTTTGTGCTATGAATTCACTAAATTCTCTATTTTATTGGATTTTATCTTGCTCCTTCTATACCATGAATTCTCAAGTTTGGATTCCAGAATGTGTCCCAGACTTCTTGGAAATATCCTTAATGCCCCTTAATTTTTTCCCTTATATGTGTTTGTATTGTTTGTTACCTTTACATTTCCTTCATCTGTGGGCATAATTTTCTATCCCACTAGACAGTTCCAAAATAACCACATAGAGATTTATTATTAATTATAAATGCTCAACCAATATCTTAGGCTTGTTTCCTTTTTATTTTTTTAATTGAGCTATATGTTTTCCCCCACTCCTCTTTCCCCTCCTCTCTCTCCTTTCACTCTCCCCACTGCCCGCCATGCTCCCAATTTACTCAGGAGTTCTTGTCTTTTTCTTAAGTGGATCCATGTATGCCTTTCTTAGGGTCCTCTTTGTTACCTATGTTCTCTAGGACTGTGGCCTGTATGTTGGTTGTTCTTTGCTTTATGTCTAATATCCACTTATGAGTTAGTATATACTACATTTGTCTTTTTAATTTTGGGTTACATCACTCAGGATGGTGTTGTCTAGTCTAGTTCAGTCAGTCCATTTGCCTGCAAATTTCAAGATGTCATTGTTTTGTACCACTGAGTAATATTGCACTCTGTAAATGTGCCACACTTTCCTTATCCATTCTTTGATTGAGGAGTATCTTAATTGTTTCCATGTTTGGCTATTATGAAAAACACTGCTATGAACATAGTTGAGCAAATGTTTTTGTTTTATGAGTATTTATCCTTTGGGTATGTGCCCAAAAGTGATATTGCTGGATCTTGAGGTACAGATGAAAGTTCTTGTCCTGCCCAGTCCCTCAGCTATATAGTCCCAAATAAACACACAGAGGCTTATATTAATTATAAACTATTTGACTGGTGTCTCAGGTTTCTTAGTGACTATTTTTCTCTTAATTATTAACCCACTTCTATTAATGTATGTGTCTCCATATAGTCTTGGCTTACTGGTGATGCCCAGGTCGCTTGCTTCCTCGTCAGCTACATTGTGTCTCCTTGTGACTCACACCCTGTGTTCCTCTTCCCAGAATTATTCTAGTCTGGTTGCTCTGTCTTTATATCCTGCCTGGCTACATCCTGCCTGTCCATTGGCTGAAGTACATTTATTTGTTAACCAATATGAGCAATATAGTTTCACTGCACACAGAAGGACATCCCCCATCACTGAGGTGGACTGATTCCCAATTTTCTGAGATTTCTAAAGTGACTGTACAAGTTGGCACTCCCTCCAGCACTGGAGGAGTGTTTCCCTTACTCCACATTGTCTCCAGCATAAGCTGTCATCAGAGTTTTTGATCTTGGCCATTCTGATAGGTGTAAGATGGTATTTCAGACTTGTTTTGATTTGAATTTCTCTGATGGATAAGGATGTCGAGCATTTCCTTAAGTGTCTTTCGATCATTTGAGATTCCTCTGTTGTGATTTCTCTGCTTATATCTGTACCCCATTTTTATTGGATTATTTGGTCTTTTGATGTCTAGTTTCTTGAGTTTGTTTTGTATATTTTGGAGATCAGTCTTCTGTCAGATGTGGAGTTGCTAAAGATCTTTTTCATAGGCTTGTTTTTAACTGGCTGTTATAACTTAATGAATTTTTATTAATTTACTTGCTGCCTCATGGCTCATGGCTTGTTACCTCATCTTGTACATGTCCTGCTTCCTCTGCGACTGGCTGGTGACTCTGCCTTTCTTTATCCCAGCAAGCTTTCTCCCTGACAGTGAGTCCTGTCAAACTCCTCCTGCCTAGCTATTGGTCATTTAGTTCTTTATTAAACCAATGAGGGCAACACATCTTTACAGTGCACAAATGTTTCACAACATCCATCCCCCAAACTCAATCTCTTGTGTGGTCTTGTTTGGGTTTTTATTTGATTGACCACCTCATGTGTTTTTAATATTACTATGTCATCATTTTGCAATGTTTCAATATCCTTGATAATGTTTAGTTTCATATTTTGAGCTTTCACTCCCAATTTATTAACTGTTATGTTTACTTTAGGAACTGTCTTATCAAGATTTTAAGAAACAACTGTTTATTTGACTCTAACTTGTGATCATTAATTGCTTTGAACTGTAGAACTCCAAAGTCTTATTCATTTTGGCTATTTCTTCCATTTAGAGTTCCTTTATAAAGGAGTAAGGTCAGTTGGTGGTGGGCTGTACATAATGGCTATGTCATAGTTTTTTTGTATTGCTGTGTTGACTTTGAGATATATATCCACAAGTAAAACTATCATATACAGCTGTAGCACTCCTGGCTATATACTGAAATGATTTCAAGTGAATATAACACAGAAATAACTACACATCCATGCAGCACTACTCACAATAACCAAACAAATCTACTTCAGCTTATAGTAGAGATAATTGCCTACCAGTATGTATTGTTCAGAATAGAAGAGTTATTCAATCAGCCTAGGTGCCATCATCACATGAATAGACAAAGAAAGTTTGTATGAATTACTTGTTTATTGCTGTGATATGATGGCATGATCAAAGCAACTTACAGAAGAGTTTCTTAGGGGCTTATACATTTCCAAGTGTTGGAATCTGTGAATGGTACAAGTCTTCCAAAACCTCAAAGTCGGTCCTCAGTGACATACCTATTCTAATAAGACCACATCTTCTAGTCCTTCCTGATATTTTCCACCTTTGTGAACCAAATATTCAAATGTAAGAGTATTTGGAGGCCATTCTTGTTCAAACCACCACAGTGTGTTATACATAAGCAATACAGTGTTGCTTTGTTTAGCTTCTTGTATTTCCATAGGCATGTCTTTCTTCTATGATTTTGTTGAATGTGATTTATGTACCTTTGAGCTGGGCTTCTTTGACTTCTTCTGTACCTATTATTCTTAGGTTTGGTCTTTTCATGGTGTCTCATATATCCTGGATATTTTGTGTTAAGGATTTGTTGGATTTAAGATTTTTTTGGGTCAATCAATCAGTTTCCTCTAGTGTATCTTCAGTGCCTGAGATTCTCTCTTCCGTCTCTTGTATTCTGTTGGTTCTACTTGTATCTATAGTTCCTGATAATTTACCCATCTTTTCTAATTTCAGTAATCCCTCAGCTTGTGTTTTCTTTATTTTCTCAATATCAGTTTTCAGGTCTTGAACTGTTTGAATTGTTTTCTTCATCAGTTTGACTGATTTTTTTTCTTGCCTGTCCTTGCTTTCTTTAAGAGATTTGTTAATTTCTTTCAATTTTTAGTTTGATATTTTCTTCCATTTCTTTAAGGGATTACCTCACATCCTCTTTGAGGGCCTCAATCATTTTCATGAAGTTGTTTTTAAGGTCATTTTCTTCTGCTTCATCTGCATTGGGATATTCAGGCTTAGAATCCTCAGACTCTGGTGGTTTCATATAAGTCTTTCTGTTGTTGGATGTGTTCTTATACTATCATATTTCCGTCTCTTCTTTCAGTGGGTACAGGTAGGATCTTTCCCTCTCTGTATGGGTGTGGGTTCCAGCCTCTATACTCTTCTCTCTTCCAGAGGGTGCCGGGGCAAGACAGGAATGGTGATCAATGCTCTGCCTCCAGGTTCCCCCGTTACTCTATTGGAGGATGGAGGGGCAAAACAAGAATGGCAGCTGGTGCTGGGTGTTTTTTCTTCCTCCAGGTCTGTCTAGGGAATTTGGTGGCAGGAAGGGTCTAGCAGCTGCAGGTTAAGAGACTTGAGGAGGGGGAGGTGGTCCAGGACAACATGGGGGACTTATCATGGGAGTCCCATCTTATGATATCATGAACTTACCTTCCAAAACTTTCCATCTCTGGTATTTCATGTGGATTAGAGTTCTATAATGTGAATTTGAGAGGATAGAAACAAAGTATTCTAAAGATGAAGTAATGATAAAATGCTGTTTCAATTTAAATCAACATTTATTACCCTTATCTAGTGTGTGTAAGGTACCATTTAATATATTTCTTATAAAAATTCATAATAGTTTGGAATTAAGAAGCAGGGAAAGACAGGTAAACAAGAGAAAATTATTAGCTCTATGAGATTTCTAGCAGTTTGATAAAGGTCATACATTTGTTTTTATGAAGTACAAACAATAGACTTCTAAAAACCTAAGTCTAAAGTATAGTCACATGTTACAGAGATCAACTTTTATTAATAGCTGCAAAATTAAAGTTGAGGAGTTGTTTCCATTGTCTTTGAAGATTTTATATGAATGATTTCAGCTATCATCACCAGAGCATGTGTTCTATACCGGTTGGGGATGTAGAAAATCAAGTTAATAGATGAATACTTCCTCAAAAAAATTGTTACATGTCACAACAAACAGCAATTCATTTTATGTATTTACTTAAATTATGTATGAGAAATCATCATATCCCAGAGGAGTCTCATGAGGCATGACAACTAAATGTAATTTTGTTCCTTAGATAGAATATTGGAACAGAAAGAAACATATAAAGGACCAAGATCATATAAATGCATATACACTTCAGATAATTATATATCAATATTGGTTTCTTATTTATAGCAAATGCAGTATAATGCATTAACAATAGGAGAGGCTGCATTTTGTTCTATAAAGCTGTCTCTGATATTCTTTAAATTTGTCATCACTTTTAAAGCTGTGCTAATACTTAAAAGTGCATTGCCTCTTTTATTTCTTTATTTTCTTCCTTATTTTACATATGGATCCCAGTTTTCTCTCCCTTCTTCCCTCCCTCCCTCTCCCCCACGACCTCCCCTACCACCCTCCCATCCCATCATCCACACACACTCTACAGGGAAGGTGGTGCCTTCCAGGAGGGGCCAACAAAATCGGTCAAATAATTTGGAGTAGGGACTAGGCCCTCCCTCCTGCCTCTAGGTTAAGGGAGTATCCCTCCAATGGGAATGCTCCCAAAATCCTGGAACCATCCTGGTTCCATTGTCAGAGATTCCTTAGATTGCCCAGACCTTCTAACCGAGACCCATGTTCAGGAGGTCTGAGTTGGCCCAATGCTGGTTTCCAAACTGTCTGGGGGCCCATGAGCTCCTCCTTGTTCAGGTCAGCTGTCTCTGTAGGTTTCTGTAGCCTGGTCTTGTCCTCCTTCTCTGCATCTGGATTTCAGTAGTTTGGCTCAGCGTTTAACTGTGGGTATCTGCTGCTGTTTCCATCAGCTACTAGACGAGGGCTCTATGATGGTGGATAAGTTAGTCATCAATCTCATTATCAGGGAAGGGCTTTTATGGTAGCCTTTCCAGTATTGCTCAAATTGTTAATTTGGGTCAGTCTTGTAGGTCTCTGGATATTTCTCTAGACTCAGTTTTCTCTTCAAATTTATAATGGCTCCCTCTTTTATGGTATCTCTCTCTGTCTCTGTCTCTGTCTCTGTCTCTGTTTCTGTCTCTCTCTCTCTCTCTGTGTGTGTGTGTGTGTGTGTATGTGTGTGTGAGACTCTCTTTTCTCTCATCTATTCCTCCCCTGACTCAATCTTCCTAGTCCCACATGCTTTTTTCTCTTCTCCTTCTCATTCTCCTAGCTCGCTCTCTACTGACTGCCTCACCCCCCCAAATATGCTCAGGAGATTTTGTTTCTTTACCCTTCTGCGAGGGACTTAGATTCCTCCTGGTATCCTAGTTTCTCTGGGGAAATGAATTATAGGCTGGTGATCCTTTGTTCTATGTCTAAAATCCATATATGAGTGAGTACATACCATGTTCCTCTTTTTGTGACTAGGTTACCTCATTCAGGATGGTTTCTTCAAGTTCCATCCATTTACCTGTGAATTTCAAGTTTCCATTATTTTGTTTTTTTCCCACAGAGTAGTATTATATTTTGTAAATGTGCCACATCTTTATCCATTCTTCAGTTGAGGGGCTTCTAGGTTGCTTCCAGGTTCTTGCTATTACAAATAATGCTGCTACGAACATAGTTGAACAGATGTCTTTGTTGCATGGAGGTGGGTCATTTGGGTATATGCCTAAAAGGGGGATTGCTGGGTCCTGTGGTAGACTGATTCCCATTTGCCCAGGGAACTACCATATTTATTCCAAAATGGCTGTACAAGTTTGCACTCCCACCAGCAGTGGAGGAGTGTTCTCCTTTCTCCACATCCTCTACAGCATAATTTATCATTGGTGTTACTAATTTTAGACATTCTGGCAGGAGTAAGATGGTATCTCAGAGCTGTTTTGATTTGCAGTTCCCTGATAGCTAAGGATGTTGAGCACTTTGTTAAGTGTCTTTCAGCCCTTTTGGTTTCCTCTATTGAGAATTCTCTCTTCAGTTCTATACCCCATTTTTTAATAGAGTTATTTGGTGTTTTTGGTGACTAGTTTCTTGAGTTACTTGTATATTTTGGAGATCAGCCCTCTGTCAGATGTAGGGTTGGTCAAGATATTTTCCCAGTCTGTCATTTGGGCTTGTCAACTGTGTCCTTTTCATTACAGAAGCTTTTCAGTTTTTGGAGGTCCCTGTCGTGGTTTAATAAGAATCAGGATAAACAAATAGGCTGAATAGATGTTTATTCAGGGAGAAATAACTTACAACATAGACAAATGAAATGTCTAGACCATAGGTAGAAATATAAAGGGCATCATGGTAAGATTATTTCCTGCTGAAATGGGACGATGATTGCTCCATGGGATCCTGTAGGAAGAAAATTTTCAGCAACCAAATTTCTCGACAGGACTGGCTGTGACATATTTAGCTAGTCACTGTGTGGCAGGAAATGCTTGACTGGAGTTCTATTTGAAATTCTGGTCAGGGTGTAATAAGAAGGTGCACCATTACAGCTAGCTAGTCAGGAGTTGTCTGGAGCAAAACCATCTCAAACCAGTTACGGTGATGTTTATAGTCCAGATGCATCAGGTTGAGTCAAGTGGAAATGACAAAGTGGGTCCCCATCTTCTTTCCAGAGAGTTCAAAGATTGCTGTTAGGAATTGTTATTATTCATTGTGGAAAACTTCAACATCAACATCATGTAAAATTTTCAAGTTTTAAGATATGCATATAGGAAAGGCAACAATAAGCATTTAAATGTATATGAGAAAATTAGGATTTCAGAGAGAAAATTCTGTATAAGCAAATGAGTCCCCAGATTTTGTTTTCTTCTGCCTTACAATATTGGCTTCTTGATGTAAGGCAGAAACTGTGAATTTAATCTTAACAACATGCTTGAATTTAGAGGAGTAAAGCCAAATCCAACTCCAAAGCCACCATTGGTATGTATGAATTGGGTCTAGAGGAATACTACATAGTAAAGATAAATAGATTCATGTATAGAAATAGTTTCCTAGAATTAAATATTTCCACCATAAATAAGATTCCTCTTCACTAAGTGATTCTTTCTGTAGAGCTATCTTCTCTTCTGTATGTACCTACATGTTCGGTGTCTTGGTTATTTGAAGATGGGTGTTTTCTGTTGTCTTGTAAGGACAAGAACAGAATATTTCCCCCACCTTTGAGAGGTTTCCGCACATCTCATGGGCACCAATTTGTTGGATGACTTGTCATTTCTCTTAATTAAGATATAGTGGTTCCTCAGTTTCCCACAGGAACCAAGTCACTTCCGCCCCTGTCTCCACCCACAATGGACGTGGTCAGTGCTAAGGATGCTGACAAAGTGAATATTTCACTACAGGTCCCATTTATTAATTGTCGATCTCAGTGTCTGTGCTACTGGAGTTATGTTCAGGAAGCAGTCTCCTGTACCAATTCATTCACAAGAACCTCCCACTTTCTTCTAATAGGGTCAGTGTGGCTGGATTTATGTTGAAGTCTTTGATCCACTTGGACTTGAGTTTTGTGCATGGTGATAGACATGGGTCTACACAACATCATCCAGTTGTCCCAGCACCATTTTTTTTTTTTTTTGAAAATGCTTTCCTCCTTCCATCGTATAATTTTAGAGGTTTTGTCAAAAATCAGGCGTTTGTAGTTGTGTGGGTTAATATTAGGATTATTAATTGGATTCCATTGGTCTACCTGTCTATTTTTGTGCCAATACCAAGCTAACTTCAGGACTATAGCTCTATGGTAGAGCTTGAAGTCAGGGACAGTGGTGTCTACTGAAGTTCCTTTATTGTACAGGGTTGTTTTGGCTACCCTGGGTCTTTTGTTTTTCCATATTAAGTTGACTATTATCCTGTTAAGGCCAGTAAAGAATTGTGCTGGGATTTGATGTGGATTGCATTGAATCTGTGTATTGATTTTGGCAAGATTGCCATTTTTACTATGTTGATCCTACCTATCCAAGAGCATTGGGAGGTGTTTCCATTTTCTGGCATCTTCTTTAATTTCTTTCTTTAAAGACACAAAGTTCTTGCTATATAGGTCTTTCACTTGTTTGGTAAGCATTACCCCAAGATACTTTATGTTTGTTGTTTGTGGCTATTGTAAATGGTGATGTTTCTCTGATTTCTTTCTCAGTTCTTTTGTCATCTTTATATAGTAGGGCTACTGATTTTTTTGAGTTACCTTGTATCCTGCTAGTTTGCTGAAGGTGTTTATCAGCTGTAGGAGTTGCCTGGTAGAGTCTTTTGTGTCACTTTATGTAAACTATCATGTCATCTGCAAATAGTGACAGTTTTACTTCTTCCTTTCAAATTTCTTTCCCCTTGATCTCCATTTGTTGTCTTATTGCTTTAGCTAGAACTTCAAGTACAATATTGAAGAGATATGGAGAGAGTGAGCAGCCTTGTCTTGTTCCTGATTTTAGAGGAATCACCTTAAGCTTCTCTCCATTCAGTTTGATGCTGGGTGTTGGTTTACTGTATATTGCTTTTATTATATTTAGGTATGTTCCTGTTATCCCTGATCTCTTCAAGACCTTTACCATGAAAGGGTGTTGAGTTTGTCAAAGGCAGTTTTAGCATCTATTGAGATGGTCGTGTGGTTTTTCTTTTTCATTTTGTTTAAATGGCAGATCACATTGATAGATTTTTGTATGTTGAACCATTTCTGCAATCCAGGGATGAAGCCTATTGGTCATGGTGGATGATTTCTCTTCTGTGTTTTTAGATTTGATTTGCCAGTATTTTATTGAGTATTTTTGCATCAATGTTCATGAGGAATATTGTTTTGTAGTTTTCTTTCTTAGTTGTGTCTTTGGTACTAAAATAATAGTGGCCTCATAAAAAGTTTGCTAATGAACCTTCTGCTTCTATTGTGTGGAAGCATTTGAGGAGTATTGACATTAGGTCTTCTTTGAATTTCTGTTAGAATTCTGCCCTGAATCCATCTGGCCCTGGGCTTTTTATTTATTTATTTATTTATTTATTTATTTATTTATTTATTTATTTGGGAGGCTTCTGATGATTGCTTCTATTTCATTAGGTGTTATAGGTCTATTTAAGTTGCTTATCTGTTCCTGATTTAATTTTGGTAAGTGATAGTTATTTAAAAATTTGTGCAATGCATTTGAATTTTCAAATTTTGTGGAATACAGCTTCTCCAAGTATGACCTGAAAATTGTCTTGGTTTCTTCAGTGTCTATTGTTATGTCCCCCTTTTTGTTTCTAATTTTGTTAATTTGCATGTTCTCTCTCTCTGCATTTTGGTAGTTTGGATAGGATAAAGGTTTGTCTACCGTGTTGATTTTCTCAAAAAAACCAACTCTTTGTTGTATTGAGTTTTTTGTATTGTTTTCCGAGTTTCTACTTTATTGATTTCAGCCCTTAAATGAATTTTTTTCTGGCATCTACTCCTCCGGGGTGAGTTTGCTTCTTTTTGTTCTAAGGCTTTCAGTTGCTCTGTTTATTCTCTAAGGTGACTATCCTCTGTTTTCTTCATGTGGGCACTTAGTGCAATGAACTCCCTCATAGCACTTCCTTCATGGTGTCTCATTAGTTCGGGTATGTTGTGTCCTCGTTCTTGCTGAGTTCTAGGAAGTCTTTGATTTCTTTCTTTATTTCTTCTTTGACTCAGGTATGGTGAAATTGTACATTGTTCAATTTCCTTTGTTTGTAGGATTTCTGTGATTTGTGTTATTGTTGAATTTCAACTTTAAAGCATGGTGGTCTAATAAGATACAGGGGACTATTCCAATTTTTTTTGTATCTGTTGAGGTTTGTTATGTTGCCTAGTATGTGGCCTATTTTAGAGAAGGTTCCATGTGGAGCAGAGAAGAAGGTATATTCTTTAGTGTTTGGATGGAATATTCTATGGATGTCTGTTAAACCCAATTGAGACATAACTTCTGTTAGTTCTTTTGTTTCTTTGTTAAGTTTCTGACTGGTGGTCCCATCTAGTGGTGAGAGTGGCAAGTTTAAGTCTCCCACTATGAGTGTGTGTAGTTTTATGTGAGCTTTGAGTTTCTTTTATGAATGTGGGTGCCTTTGTATTTGGGGCATAGATGTTCAGAGTTGAGACTTTGTGCTTATATGGATTTCTCCTGTGAGGAATATAAAATGACCTTCATCTTTTTTGATTGATTTTGGTTTGAAGTCTAACTTGTTAGATATTAGAATAGCCATGTCTGCTAGCTTCTATGATCTCCATCGCTAGGCCTTTGCTAGAGGCATCAGCTGGAGAGTTCTGGGCCCCCAGCAGTCTGCCTATCCCCGTGGGACCATCCTGAGTCCCTGGCTGCTGGATCTTTGACTCCCATCGCCGGACATCTGTTAGAGGTTAGTCTGGGACCAATTCGGCTTGAATCGCCCCACACTCTTCCCTGGGAATTCCCTGGATTGGCCCCAAATCTCCCTCCCCCCTTTTGTGCACCAGAAATACATCCTGGTTCCACTGTCCGAAGTTCCTTAGACTGCTCGGGCCTTCTAGCTGAGACCCATGTTCAGGGGGTCTGAGTCAGTCCCATGCTGGATTCCCAGCTATCAGTCTGGGGGCCCATTAGCTCCTTCTTGTTCAGGTCACCTGTCTCTATGTGTTTCTGCAGCGTGGTCTTGTCCTCCCTCTCTGCATCTGCATTCCAGTTCGGCTCAGTGTTTAGTTGTGGGTATTTGCTTCTGTTTGCAACAGCTGCTAGATGAGGGCTCCATGAGGTGGATAAGTTAGTTGTCGATCTCATTGTCAGAGAAGGGTATTTATGGTAGCCTTTCCAATGTTGCTCAAATTGTTAGTTGAAATCAGTCTTATAGGTAGCTGGACATTTCTCTAGGTTCAGTTTTCTTTTCAAACCAATAATGGTTCCCTCTTTTATGTTCTCTCTCTCTCCTCTGTTTGCTATTTCTCTCCTGATTCAATCTTCCTAGTCCCACGTGATTTCCTCTCCTCCCCTTCTTTTTCTCCTTGTTCCCTCTCCACTCACTACTCACTGCCCACCCCCCCCCCACTCCTCATATGCTCTGGAGAGCTTGTTCCTTTCCCCTTCTGTGAGTGACTTTATAGAAAACTCTTAGAATCCTCCTCCTTGTTTTTTTTTTTGTTTGTTTTTTTTTTTTTTTTTTTTGTTTTTTTATTTATTTATTTTTTTTTTTGGTCTATCTGAATTACATGCTAGAACTTCAAGTAAAATATTGAAGAGATATGGAGATAGTAGACAGCTTTGTCTTTTTCGTGATTTTAGAGGAATTGAATTGAGTTTCTCTCCATTTAATTTGATGTTGGCTGTTGTTTTTCTGTACATTGCTTTTATTATGATTAGGTATGTTCCTGTTATTAACAAGTTTTTTTTTGAACTTGTTTATATGCTGGATTACATTGATGGATTTTCGTTTGTTGAACCATCTCTGCATCCCTGGGATGAAGCCTACTTGGTCATGGTGGATGATTTCTCTACTGTGTTTTTAGATTTGATTTGCCAGTATTTTACTGAGTATTTTTGCATCAATGTTCTTGAGGGATATTGTTCTGTAGTTCTCTTTCTCAGTTGTATCTTTGTGTGGCTTTGGTACCAGGGTAATTGTAGCCTCATAAACAGTTTGGCAATGACCCTTATGGTTCCATTGTACGGAACATTTTGAGGAGTATTGTTATTAGCTTTTTTTTTAAATTTCTGATGGAATTCTGCACTGAAACCATTTGGCCTTGGGATTTTTTTTTGTTTGGGAGACATTTGATGACTGCTTCTATTTCATTAGGGGTTATAGGTCTATATACATTGTTTATTTGGTCTTGATTTAATTTTGGTAAGTGATATCTATCCAGAAAATTATCCATTTCTGTTAAATTTTTTAATTTTGTGGAGCACAGGTTTTCAGAGTATGACTTGAAGATTCTCTGGATTTCATCAGTGTCCATTGTTGTGTCTCCCTTTTCCTTTCTGATTTTGTTAATTTGCATGTTCTCTCTCTGTCTTTTGGTTATTTTGGATAAAGTTTTGTCTATCTTGTTGATTTTTCTCAAAAAACCAACTCTTTGTAATTTTTGGTTTGTCCTTTCCTCTATTTCTTGAATTTTTTTCTTTCATTCCCTTAAGGGATTTTTCTCATTACCTCTTTGAGGGTTTCTATCATCATCATAAAGTTCTTTTAGGGCCATTCTCTTCTGCCTCATCTGTATTGGGTTGTTCAGTTTTTGCTGGTATGGTGTCCCTAGACTCTGGTGGTATCATATTGCTCTTTCTGTTGTTTGTTGTATTCTTATACTGTTGTCTACCCATCTCTTCTTCCAGTGCTTACTGGTCTCTCTTTTTTCTGGTGGGCACCAGACTAAGGTTCTTTTCAGGTGGGTGCAAATAGTTCCAACACTCTTAATGTTCTCCTACTCCAGTGGGTGGTGGTGGGACTCCTCCAATGGTTGGAAGCTGGATCAGCATGCTGGAAGACTCCAGATGATCTGGTCCATGAGGTTGGGTTCCCCCACAAGCAGTCCTTAGTCCTCAGTCCTCAAGATGCTCTGAGCTGGGTACTGGAAGGCAGGCCAGAAACATGAAACAGGCTCACACTTAGCCCTTCCCGTGGTTGGAGGTGGGACCAGAATGTGGGCAGCCTCTGGGTGGTCTGAGGGCAAGCCTCTAGGGCAAGCTTACCTGCAGGCAGTCCTCAGTCCAAGCAGGGCACCAGAAGATCAACCTATATATTTTAAGAATGACTTAACTTCAGAATGGAAGTCCAAAAATCATGTTGCATTATGGGAGAGGTTTTGCTTTTGTTTTCACAGGAAACAAGCTCTGCATTCCTTCAAAGTTAATGGAGATCAGATTTGACCATGGGAGACCTCTTGAGTATCTTGGCTACAGACATGAGGGAAAATTCTGAGAAAGATTACAGGACAGTTGGCAGATATACTAATCCCATGACATGGAATAGCTTGGAGACTGGATAAGATATTATAAATTTTGTTGGCTTCTATTGCAAATATGTTTGTTCCTAAATGGGTCAAAACAATTTTTGTACTGAAAAAAAAATAAAGCTAAAGTTTGGGGGAACAACCAAGTACATCATTAGTATACCACCAAGTTTAGCTGCTAGTTGCCATAACTTTCTAGTTCACGAGGTCTTTTGTATTCAAGTACATACAGTTTAATAGCAAAATGAAAGTTAATTAATATAATTTTATCTACAAATGTCCACATACATATACAAAAATCTTATATTCTAATGAACCAGAGATATATTAAGTAACTTTCAGATTTGCTTAGAAATGAGATAATTCCTAACATCATTTTATTTTGCTTTTATAAAGTTTATTCTTTGAGCATTTCATATAATGCATTTTGATTGAACTTGCTCTCTTCCTCAACTCTTCGCACATACAGCCCCTTCTTCCCTACACACCCAACTTTATATTCTATTTTTCTCTAATGTATGGCCTTCCAAGTGAGTATGCTTGACTTACCAGATGCTATACTATTAAAGAAAGCTATCAAGTTCCTTTCCCAGTAACTATCAATTGACAATAGCTCTTATGCTAGAGGTGGATCTTTGCACCCTTCTCCTCTGCTCATGTTGCAATTTGATTTGGCTTGAGCTTGCACAGGTCTTGCATAAGCTGTCATAGCCATTGTGAATTCATTTGTTCAGCTGTCTAGTGTCCAGAAGATATTTTCCTTGTAGTTATCCACTTCCTGTGGCTCTTATATTCTTTCTGCTCCCTCTCCATTCCAAAATGTTTCTTGAGCCTTAGGTAGGAGTGTGTTTGACCATTTGTGGCTCTCTGTATTAATCTGTCTATTACAAATAAAAGCTTTCCTGTTAAGTATTAACAAATACCTTAATCTATGGATATGACAATAAGTCATTAGAAGTCAGTTTTATATTATGTGACTTTACCAGAGGCTAGAAATATGTAGGCACATGTTTTTCTTCCACCTGCCACTCCCAAATAACTGATACAAATGTTTAAATTTAGTATAAATGCTCAACCAATAGATTAGGATTGCTATTAGTTAACTCTTACATTTAAATTAACTCATATTTCTTACCTATGCTTTATCACATGGCTTGGCACCTTTTTGCAGCATGAAAAGAGGGGAGCAGGGAAGAGAAGAGAGCAGAATAAGAACATAAGTGGGTAGAAATCTTTCTTTTAAAGGAGTCTTTTGCAACTGGGCTGACCAGGGTACTGTCTGAGTGCATTCTGCCAGGAGACAGGGGCAGGCCACCATAAAGCCTGAATCCTTACAGTATGGCTTATATCCATCTTTTAAAGCAGACCTTAAATTTTAATCACAAAGTGTTTTGTTACTTCCATGAAGATCTTACCACCATTACACCAATGGGCATGTCTTACCAGAGCAGACATGATTGTAGCTGATAAGGTTCACAGGTGAGTAAGATTCTTGGTTACTTTTCTCCTCTGGTAGCATGAACAGCACCTTTCAACACTAAGGTAGCCAACAGGTCTATACTAACTTTATGTCTTCATGTTCTATGATTCAAGTATGTGATATCTTTAGCAACAGGGTCTTACTATCATGTTCTAGAGAATAACCAGGAAAATTTGCAAAACACTTTAATATTTGGAAATATATGGGTACCCATTGGCTAGTAAACTCTAAAAGAGGTAACCTTTTGCTGGCACAGAACTTTTTATTTGTTGGCTTTTGGTGTTTAGTAGAGGCCTTATCTTCCCATTAGATGATAACTCCATTTTAACTAGTGTGTGTGTTAAGAAGCATCTACAGTTGTAGATAGGTTTCCACATGACTTTCCTAAAGGTATTCATTGAAGAGAAAGTAAGCATACTTTATGGTAATTTCTTTCTCAATATAAAAAAACCAATATGTGAAAAATACAAAGAATATATTTTAAAAACTAAACCACATATTCAGAAGCAGCTACTTAACAATTTATGGATATCAGTTTATATATCTCAATAAAAGAATATATTGATAAAAAAATCACAAATACATGGACAGACGAGGACTATATCAGTAATATGTTGCTGTAAAACAACTAGTTGATATCAGTAATATTAAATAATAAGGCATCATTTATTTTGTATTTTTAATTTTATTGTCCCGATTGGAAGAGGGCTATCTAAAAGAACATGTTTTATTTTATTTTTCATGGTAAAGGCCAAATCCAAAAGAGCCAAGACAAATTGTGCAGACACATTTCCTATTTCTAGTTGCATTTTAACTGCTAAGGTCTGATTGGTCGAATCAAGGCATATGGCTGTATCCACTTTTAGGATTAGAGAAAAAACACTCAGTTCACACTGAAGCCTGGGCAAAGATATGGGTACATAATTGAACTGCTAAAGAAATGACTAAGTGGAGCCAATTAGCCTATTATGTATAGTTGGATGAGAAGATGAAAGCCCGATCAAATAGCAGAATTGCATGAGTAAAATATAATTATTCAAATTATTTTTAAGGCATGGCTTTCCTTTGAGGCCCAGGATGACACAGAACTTGTTATGTAGTCCAGACTGGCCTTCAACTCTATCTTACAGATTCTGCCTGGTCATTCAATTCCATTTTAAAATGAAAGTATTAAACTAAATGCTTCATGAATTTAACAAAGTGAAAGAAACTAAAGGAGTTATAAATTTAAGTAAGTGTTTCTCTACTTAATGTTTTCTATAATGTGTTTCTTCATCAGTTAATTCCTTTTCCTGAATATTGTGAAGTGTGCTGAAACAAACACAGATGTACAGGCATGGATTTCATGGTAATTTTTTTCATAATTTTTGTGATGCCTCTGTATTGTTTTCTATAGTGGCTATGCTATTTTACTTTCCTACTAGAAGTATGTAAGACTTCTTTGGAGCTAGTGGGATGGCTCAATGAGTTACAGTACTAGTCCTGACAACCTCAACTTACTCCCCAAGCCCTACATGGTTAAAGGAGAGATCCAATTACTATTAGTTTTCCTCTGACCTCCACATTACTCCATGGCATACATGGACCCTCCCCACACATACAAACAAATAAATGTAATTTAAAATGCAAAAATATGGACTTTTCATTCTTGCCACAATTTTTCACAATTGAGTCACTGTGGATTTGTTTTGTTTTGGTTCGGTTTTTGGTTTTCCAAGACAGGGTTTCTCTGTATTGCGTTGGAGCCAGTCCTGGAACTAGTTCTGTAGACCAGGCTAGCCTCAAACACACAGAGAGATCTGCCTGCCTCTGCCTCCAAAGTGCTGGAATTAAAGTCATGTGCCACCAATGCCCAGTGTCACTGTGGTTTTAAGTTGCATTTTCCTGATGATTAGTGCCATTGAACAGCTTTTTAAAAATTTATATTCAAAACTTTTTGATACAATATCTTTTGATCATTTTCTTTCCCTTCCTCCAACTCCTCCCAGATCATTTCCACCTCCATACCCACTCAATTTCATGTTCTTTCTCTCAAAAAAATATCAGGAAAAATAACAAAAAACAAAAGTGAAAATCAAAACAATTCTTAAAAGAAAATCAATGAAATGAAAATTATTAAGACAAAGAAAACAAGCAAGTTCATACACACACACACACACACACACACACACACACACACACACACACACAATAAGAACAACAGAAAACAAACAAAGAGTATGTGCTGTGTTGGCCAACTAATCCTGGCCTGCCCTGGAGTGTGCTTGACACCTAGAGTGATACTCCATTGGAGAACACTGATTTTTCCCTTTCCCCAGCAGTTATCAGTTACAAAAAGCTTCATGGTTAGGAGTGAGGCTTTGTATCCTATTCCCTTCCTCAGTGCTGGGATTTTGCCTGGTTTTAACTCTCTCATTTGTATACCTTTTGAGAAATGTCTCTTCAGATCTTCAACTCATATTTAAAATAAACTTATTTTTTTACATTAGAAGAATTTTTATTTATTGTATTATTTTATTTTACATATCCATCCCAGTTCCCTTCCCCTCCCTTCCTCCCTCCCTCCCTCTTTCCCTCTCTCACTCCTCACATACACCCCGACTATCCTCCCCTCCCACCCCCCCCCCCAACTTGACATGTAGGGTGATGCCATCCAGGAGGGGTCATCTAAATCTGTCAAATCCTTTGAAGTAGGGACTAGGACTTCTCTCCTGTCTCTAGGTTAAGAGTATCCCTCCATGAGAGATGTGTCTGCAAGGTCCTTTTGTGCACCAGGAATACATCCTGGTTCTACTGTCTGAGGTCCCTTAGACTGCTCAGGCCTTCTAGCTAAGACCTATGTTCAGGGCGTCTGAGTCAGTCCCATGCTGGATTCCCAGCTATCAGTCTGGGGGCACATCAGCTCCTCCTTGTTCAGGTCAGCTGTCTCTATGTGTTTCTGCAACCTGGTCTTGTACTCTTCTCTCTGCATCTGGATTCTAGTTTGACTCAGTGTTCAGTTGTGGGTGTTTGCTTCTGTTTCCAACAGGTACTAGATGAGGACTCCATGATGGTGGATAAATTAGTTGTTGACCTCATTATCTGAGAAGGGCATTTATGGTAGCCTTTCCACTATTGCTCAAATTGTTAGTTGGAGACAGGGAATTTTTGGCCTTTTATTTGTAGATTCAAGCCTTTTTTCACTTCTGTAGAGAGCCGCGAAGTGCCATGCCTTAAAGTGGTGCTGGCTTTTGCCTTCCACCTCCCCACGGGTGAGTGCTCTCTGGTGTAAACAAGCCCTTAATTGGTTAATTCTGTTCAGCCTGTCTGCTTCTGCATTAGAGTAGCCTATCTGCAGGGTCCATGTGGCTCACTGGGGTTGGTTAGCTCAAGGGTATTTAAGCCTGTGCAGGGGTCCCAGTCTCTCTCGCGGGTCAGAAGAACATGTTTCAAGGATCCTGATTAAAACTACATAAAGAAGATCTACCTGGAGTCATGTCATCCCTGCTGGCGGGGGTAGGCGCGTACACACTTCAGAGGAGGTTTCTTTTTATATCTAACAACTTTTGAAATTCTTTTGGAAATCAGTTCCAAAACAGTAAAAGAAAATAAAACATTGAAAATATAGTCCTTTCTCCCTCACTCTATCAATTCTTGTTCCACAAAAGTAATCAACTCTAAAATTTCATTTGGTCTACTTGACTGTTGGACATCCTCTAATTATTAATTAAAAACCTTCTTAGTCTTGATTTTGAGTCATAGAAAAGAGTTATTAGTATAGTTTCTACTATAGGATTAAGAGATTCATCTAGTTGATTAGTGGTGATGAGTTGTCCTTGACCAAGTTTCAAGGGATACAAAATTATGTAAGTGCCACCCTCATATTTATTTATTTATTGTTTTTTGTTTGTTTGTTTGTTTTGAGACAGGGTTTCTCTGTGTAGCTTTGTGGATAAGGTTGGCCTCAAAATCACAGAGATTCATCTGCCTCTGCCTCCAGACAGCTGGGATTAAAGGCCTGCACCATCTCTTCCTGGCTCCGCATGTTATTTTTTAAAACTGGTTCTGCTTATGCTAGACAGACCTGAACCTCTCTATGTAACACAGGCTGGGTTTGAACTAGTGATTCATTTTCTTTAGGCTTCCAAGTGCTCAGATGATAGGTCCACACTGCCACACCTGCCTCTTGTTACACTCAACTGTTTGAGGAAGGTGTTTTCATTCAAAATTCTGTCCTTTTTAGATGAAAGACTGTCTCATTTGTCCTTTTTTTTTTTGATTTTGTTCTTTTGTTTTTTATGAAATCTTATGCATAGCTTTCTAATTTGTTTAATTTCAAGATGTGGAATTACAGGGTCTGGTTTGAAAACTTTTCCCTTTCTTCTTTATCCCCTTCTCTTTGGGTATTTCAGTTGTTCTTTAGACAGCACCCTTTGAACTCACTACCCTGTCTCAGCCTCCCAAGTGCTACCAATTGAGTGTGCTACCAATCTTGCCTTGAGAAACAAAATTGATAACTTGAAAGGTGCCTTAGAATTAAAGAAAATAAAATCTTAATTGATGAATAGTCTGTAATTGTTATCAGGAATTTTGTAAATTTAATTTATATAAAAATTGCTTTCTTAAAAGCTTCATTAGCAAAACACTATGAAAAATATGAGAATCTTAAAATTATGGGTTTTTTTATAGAAAATTTATAGAATAATCATGTTTATATTCTAAGGTTATTTTTTCCAGTGGTTTTTCTCTTATTCTTTTTGATAATTAAAGTTATAAGTTGATGGGAGATGTTATTATGTACATATGTTTCTCATACTGGTTAATTAATAAAGCACTGTGGCCAATGTGAAAGCAAGATAGGTGGGGCTAGGAGACAAGGAGGAAAAAGGAAGTAGTTAGGAGGAGTCAGCATGTAGAGCCTAGAGGAAGCAAGATGCCAGGCCACCACTCTCTGGTAAGATGAGCCACATGGAAATACTTAGAATAATAGAAATGGGTTAATCACTAAAACAGAGCTGGCCCATAAACAATAATAGTAACTGGGCAACAGGATTGTATCAAATATAGAGTCTCAGTGTGTTATTGGTGCTCACGTGGCGGCGGGATTGGGCAGCCAGCAGGGAGGGTGGATCAGGTGGCCGGCAGGAAAAACCTGCTCGCAACAATAACAATAAGTCACAGATGTAGAATATGTATACACGAAAATGTCTGGCTTATCATTGTATTACAAGAACTGCTACATTTAGCTGACATCTTGAGTGTTTTAGATACCAACAACAAGGTATGGAAATGTCACAGTGAGACCTATTATTTGCATACTATATACACATTAATAATTAACATAAAATGTTAGAAGATTCCCAAACCAATGTCTCATGTAGAAAATGTCTTGTTTATCTAGAAGAGAGATATATTTAATACTTTATGGATTAGTAAGCTCTTTTTATTTTTGTCTTGAGAAATTTTCAATTGCCTGTATTATAACAGATTAGGTATATGACATTTTTGCTTTATTTTTATGTCAACACCCATTTCTACACTTATGCTTTTCCTCCTCTTTTACAGAAAAGAGATATTAAGCTATATGCCTAAACTTGATATGTGCAACCTGTCACATTCTTCTTTATTTTACTTCCTCTTTTTCCTTCTTTTCAGAAATTTTAAAGACTGATTAAAAATCCCTGAAAAATATCATTCAATTATATCATACACACTGTAATTATATATGAACCAGAAAGAAGATAGTCAATTTAGTATGACACTATTTTAACTTCCCACTAAATTAAGTACATTCTAGAACACAATTTCATCATCAATATATTTTATATATTTAAAACTCTGTGTATGGTTAATTATATATGTATTATTTATAGATACATACTATATAGATATATACTCATAATTTACTACAATTTATGACATGAAAATTCAGCAAATAATAACTCTTAGAGAAATTTTATTACAACCATTACAGATCAGAAAAAAAGGCAATACAATTTAACATATTCACTGCATTAAAGGTACTGTTCCCTCCTCACCATATAATAATCAAAATACTTAACACAGAGAACAAAGAAAGAACATTAGAAGCTGTAAGGAAAAAATCCCAAGTAACATATAAAGGCAGATCTATTGGAATTACACCTGACTTCTCAAGGGCAACTGTAAAAACCATTCGGGCCTAGAGAGATGTTCAGAGGTATTTAAGATACCCCAGATGTCACCCCAGACAAACATACCTAGCAAAAATTTCAATCTCCACAAGAGGAGAAAATAAGATATTGAAAGGTAAAGCCAAATTTAAACAATACCTATCCACAAATCCAGCCTTACAGAAGAGACACAATTTAACAAAATGAGTATTAAAACAGGATCCTATCTTCTGCTACATACAAGAAACACACTTCAACATCAAAGATAGACATTACCTCACAGAAAAGGGTTGGAAAAACATTTTTCAAGCAAATGGACATAAAAAAAAACAAATTGGTGTAGCCATTCTAATATTTAATAAAATAGACTTCAAACCAAAGTTAATTAAAAGAGATGGGGGAGGTCACTTCACATTAATCAAAAGAAAATCAACCAAGATGATTTTTAGCTCTTAACATCTATGACCGAAACACAAGGACACCCCTATTTGTAAAGGAAACACCACTTTAAATCACCAGCTTAAATCACACTTTGACCCTCACACATTGATAGTGGGATACTTCAATACCCACCTCTCACCAATGGTCATGATGAAGCTAACAGACATTATTTAGCAAATGGATCCATCTAGACAACATTTTACCTGAACACACACACACACACACACACACAAATAAACCATCTTCCCAGCACATCATGGAAACTTCTCAAAAATTGACCGCATACTGGATCACAAAGCAAGCAGACACAAGATAATTGGAATAATGCCCCATATCTTATAAAGCTGCCATGGATTAAAACCGGTTTTCAGTAACAACAGAAATAAGAGAAAGCCTACAAATTCATGGAAAATGAGCAACTCTCAACTGAATTACCACTGGGTTAAACAGAAATAATACAGAAATTACTAACTTCCTAGAATATGACAAAAATGAATGCACAACATACCCACACTTATGGGGCACAATAAAAGCAGTGCTAAGAGGCAAGTTGATAGCACTAAGTGCCTACATAAAGAAATTGGAGAGATCTTATACTAGCACACATACTTAACAGCACACCTGAAATCAGTAAAATAGAAACAAAGAGAACAATACAAAGAATCTATGGTACAAAGAGTTGGTTAATTGAGAAAATTAGCAAGATAGACAAACTTTGTCCAAACTAACTAAAAGACAGAGAGACAACACTGATGGGAGATGTTATTTTGTAAACATGTTTCTCATACTGGTTAATTAATAAAGCCCTGTTGGCCAATAGAAAACTAGATAGGCAGGCTGGCGGACTGGAAAGCTGGCAGGCTGGAGGGCCGGTGGGAAAAACCTGCCTGTAACATAATGGTGTCAGAAGTGGGACTGAGAACTTTCACTTAAAACTTAACAAAAGCTTAAAAGATACTTTTTAGAAACAAGGGAACAGAGACTAGCAAGACTTCTTGGTAGCAGCATTTTCTCGGTTGGATTTGTTTTGCTGTAGACAGAGATTTGCTTGGCTCCTTTAAGTGAGGTTTCCAAAATTAGCATAATCAGCAAAAAACACCTTGTTTTTAAAAGAGCTTTGCTAACAATTCAATGGTGTGTGCGAGAGCTGCAATGAAGGTTTACACTGTGTTTTAAAAAATACGCTGGCTTGGGAGAGAAAAAGAAACAGGATACAATGGTTTAAAAAAGTAAAAAGGAAGTAGAATGGATGAGTGTGGTGGCACAAACCATTAATCCCAGCACTCTGGAGGCAGAGGCAAACAGATCTCTGTGATTTCAAAGTAAACCTGATATACAGAGGGAATTCCAGGAGAGATAAAAGTTACACAGAGAAACTCTGTCTCAAAATATGTAAAAATAGAAGTAGAAGAAATAGAGTAATAAAAAAGCCACGTAAAGATGAAAAGCACAGAAAAATTTTGGATACTATATGTGATTCTGTTGTCTTTAAATTATTTGATTGCTAAGAAAATAACAACTACTGATAAAAGAAATGCTGCTGGATTAATTCAATGTATATATTTTAAAAATGCTTTGACTCCAAAGTTTAAGCCTAAGGACAAGTTACTGGGGAAAAGGATTTCTATTTTTGTTTCCACAGAAAATGAAAAGCTGTGGATTCTTTCCAGACTTATGTGGTTTGATCAAGCTAGACCCTCTGAAACAGTGTTCCAGGTGTTCCAACATTCAAAGCAGTTGAGACAAAGCCTTGCAAACTACAGCCAAGATTTCTGCATCTTCTTTGGACCCCCATGACAGCGCCCTCTACCAGCATGAAGTAGTTTAGAAAGAACGATGCCCAAATTCCCAAATATTGTTTATAAATGTTTGTTTTCATTTAAATGGGCTTGGTTATAAATGGTTAATGACCACAAGCAATCTTTTTAAAGGTAAAAAGGGAATTATGTTATAGATATGAATGCTTTGCTTTGGAATGGATTTTCTTTTATTGATACAATTTAAGGTCAATTTTGTAATATGTATATTTCTCCTCTTGTTTAGGTATTGTGTTTATATAGCTCATTGAAAAATGTAATGTATAATTTAGTACAGATTAGAGAGTTACCTATGATAGTCAAAACTTGGAGTTAAGTTAGTTAGGATTTCTAGATATACAGAGATGTATTTGAGATGAATAGGCATTCTTCAAACATTTCAAAGACATAAGAATATGGCATTTAAAATGGTTTAGGGTTTTCCTTGACAGTGAGGCACAACTGCTCCTGGTAACACCACCTGCATCAGAAAGAAAGATGGACATTGAAGAAATACATTATGGAGTTTGCTTCTAATATGGCAAGACTAGCCATTTGGGCAAGGTACTGCTCTTCTGGATCATTTGACTTTATGCTGAAGAAATTGGACGTGCAGGAACCACAGAAAAGGTGACTGCTAATGCAAGATGGACATTGCTACAGGATTCCTGCTTCATGGAAGAGGCTGCCTGCCAGACATTCTACAGGACACAGAGAAAAATGACTAACAAACTGCCAATACAGGTGGACAGTTTAAAGTTTCCTGCTTTGTTGAGGAGCCTGGAGACACACTATGGCCTATGGGCTGAAGATGGAACATTACAGAAGAACTTCGGGTGACTGACCAGGCAATGAGTTGTCTCTGTCATTTCTAGAGTTTATATATTATCCTTCTATGGTCTTTGAAGGAGTTGAAGACAGATAGTTATGGTTATAGTTTTCCTTAGTTAGGATTAAAGATAAGTTACACATAGGACTTTAGACTCACAAAGATAAGATAGATGATATTTTCTTTAAGTCTTACAAAATGTTAATGGACTAAATATTGTTAACTGTGATTCTTATTTGATAACTGTTGTATGATATATTTTGCTATGCCAAGGTTAAAACCCTTCTTTTTATTATAGACAGAAAAGAGGAGATGATGGGAGATGTTATTCTGTAAATATGTTTCTCATACTGGTTAATTAATAAAGCCTGTGGCCAATAGGAAACAAGATAGGCAGGGCTAGGAGACAAGGAGGAAAGAGGAAGTGGTAAGGAGGAGTCAAGATGTAGAGCATGGAGGAAGGAAGACGCCCGCTGTGGCTCCCTGATAAGATTACCACGTGGAAATACTTAGATAAGTAGAAATAGGTTATTAATTAAGACAGAGCTAGCCCATTAACAATGATAGTCATTGGCCAATAGGATTGTATCCAATACAGAGTCTCTGAGTGTTATTTGGGGCTCACGTGGCGGCGGGACGATGGCAGCAGGACCAGGAGGCCGGCGGGGAGGAATAACCTGCCTGTAACACAACACAAATTAACAAAATCAGAAATGAAAAGGGGGACATAAAAACAGGTACCAAAGAAATCCAAAGAATCATTAGGTTGTACATTAGAAACTTGTACTCCACAAAATTGTGAAATCTAAAAGAAACTGATGATTTTGTCATTATATACCACTTGCCAAAGTTAAAAGTGAGATGATATGAAATTTTAAATAAACATATAACTACAAGGGAAATATAAGTAGTCATTAAGACCTCCAACCAAAAGAGCCCAGGGACAGAAAGTTTTAGTACATAATTCTACCAAACATTCAATGAAGAGATAATGCCAATATTATCCAAATTATTCTACAAAATAGAAATAGAAGGAGCATTGCAAAATTCATTTCATGAAGTCACAGTCATTCTGATACCCAAATCACACATAGATTCAACAATGAGAGATAATTACAGAGCAATATTCCTCATGAATATAAATGCAAAAATACTCAACAAAATGCTAGAAAACCAAATCCAAGAAGACATAAAAAACATCATCCACCATGACCAAGTAAACTTCATCTTAGAAATGCAGGGATGGTTCATCATAGAAAAATCTGTCAATATAATTCACTGTATATATTTTTTAAAAATGACCATCTCATTAGATAATTTTTAAAAAGCCCTTGACAAAATCAAACACTCCTTCAAGGTAAAGATCTTGGGGCTATCAGGGATACAAGGAAAATAGTTAAACATAATAAAAGCATTTTAGAGCATGCCAATAGTCAACATCAAATTAAATGGGGAGAAACTCAAAGCAATTCTATGAAAATCAGGATCAAGACAAGGCTTTCCATTCTCTCCATATTTATTCAACATGGTATTTGAAGTTCTAGCTAGAGCAATAAGAAAACTACAGGAGATCAAGGCAATACAAATTAGAAAGGAAGAAATCAAAGTTGTGTTATTTGCAGATGATATGATAGTATACATAAGCAACCCCGAAAATTCTACTAGGGAACTCCTACAGCTGATTATCACCAATAGCGAAGTGGCTGGATACAAGGTTATCTAAAAAATAAAATCAGTAGCCCTCCTATCTACAAATAATAAATGGGCTGAGAAAGATATTAGGGAATAAACATCCTTTACAATAATGCCAGATAATACAAACTATCTTGGGGTAAAGCTAAAAAAGTGAGTAAAATACTTGTATTATAAAAATCTCCAAGTATTTAAAGAAAGAAATTGAAGAAGATATGAGAATATGGAAACATTTCCCATGCTCATGGATCATTAGGATTAACATAGTAAAAATGGCCATATTACCAAGAGCAATCGACAGATTCAATACAATCCCCATTAAAATCTCAAAAAAAAAAAAACTCAACATAATTCCTTACAAACCTTGAGGGGACAGTACTCAACTTTATATGGAAAAACAAACACAACAACAAAAATCAGGATAACTAAAACAATCTTCTACAATAAAAGAAAATTCAGAGGTATCACCATCACCGATTTCAAGCTATACTGCAGATATGTGTAATAAAACTCACATGGTATTGGCATAAAAACAGAAAAGTTCATCAATGCAGTTGAATCAAAGTCCCAGATGTAAATTCCCACACCTATGAACACCTGACTTTTTGATAAAGAAGCCAGAAATACACAGTGGAGAAAGACAGCATCTTCAACAAAAGGTGCTGATGTAACTGGATGTCAAAATGTAGAAGAATGCAAAAACACCCATATGTATCGTCCTTTACAAAATTTGTGTACAAGTGTTATCAAAGACCTTAACATAAAATCAGATACATTGAACCTAATAGAAGAGAAAGAGAGAAATATCCTTGAATGCATTGGCACAGGGGACAACTTCCCAAAGAGAACACTGATAGGATAGCTCAGGCACTAAGAACAACAATAAGTAAATGGGTATACTGAAAATCTTCTGTAAGACAAAGGACATTCTCAATAGATCAAAATAAAAGACTACAGAATGGGAGAAAATCTTCACCAACTCAACATCTGACAGAGGGCTAATATTCACATTGTATAAAGAACCTAAGAACTAGATATTAACAATCCAATAATCCAACTTAAAAAGTGTGGTGCAGGGAATTCTCAAAAGAGGAATCTCAAACAGCTAAGAAACATTTAGAGAAATCCAACATCCTTAGCTATCAGGGAAATGTAAATCAAAAATACTTTGAGATCCCAAATTAAACCTCTCAGAATGGCTAAGATAAAAATCACAAGTGATAGATCACTCTGACAAGGTTATGAAACAAAGGGAACACTCCTATATTACTGGTGGAAGTGCAAAATTACATAGCCACTTTGGAAATAAATATGGTGATTTATCAGAATGTTGAGAATGGATCTACCTTGAGACCCAGCTGTATCACTCTTAGGGTTGTACCTAAATGATACCCCATCCTACAACAAGGATTCTTGCTCTACTATGTTCACAGCTGCTTTATTCATATTAGCCAGAAATCGGCAAACAACCCAAGTGTCCTCCAACTGAAGGAAATGTGGTACATTTGCACGGTGGAGTATTACTCATATATTAAAAACAATGACATCATGAAATTTACAGGCAAATGGATGGACCTAGAATAAATCATCCTTAGTGAGGTAACCCAGACCCAGAAAGACAAACAAGGTATTTATTCACTTATAAGTGAACATTATCTGTAAGATAAAGGATAATCATGCTAGAATCCACAGCCTTAGAGAGGCTAAGTAACAAGGAAGAATCAAGGGAGGGTGCATGAATTTCCCTGAGAAAGGGGAATAGAATAAATTTTTCAGTGGAACTGGGGGTGAATGGGGAAGAGAACAGGAGGGTCCAGGCATGAGTGGGGTCTGGAGAGAGTGAGTAGTGGGAGAGAGGACTGGAATTTGGGTATTTGATGGGCGATTTAGAAAACTAATAAAGTGAAAACTCCCTAGAATCTATGAGAGTGACCCTAGCAGAGTCTCTTAGTAATGGGGGTACAAAGCTGGAACTGGATATCTTCTTTAACCAGGAAGGCTCCCAGAAGAGAGACTGGGACACCAACCCAGTCACAAAACCTTAGATCTACAATATGTCCTGCCTGCAAGATGTGCTGGGGTAATAGTGGCACAGAACTTAAGGGAGTAGCCAACCAATGACTGGTACAACTTGTGTCCCACACCATGAGAGGGAGCCCACAATTGATACTTTCTTGATGGCCAGTAACCAGAGGCTGGGCTCCCAGATACCCAGGATAGAACCAAAAACAACCAGCAAAAATCATCAATGAAATGATTCCTAATGATATTCTACTATATTCATAGTTCATTGCCTAGACCAATTCTCAGCAGAGAGGCATCATCCAGCAACTGATGGAATCAGGCCAAATGGGGATCTCAGGAATCCCACAGAAGGGATTGTAGGAGGAAGGATTGTAGGAACCAGAGGGATTGAGGTTGTCAAAAGAACCCAACCTCCAGAATTAGCTAAGAAAGCTTCACAGGGGCCCTCAAAGACTGAAGTGACAACCATGGATCCTGTATGTGTCTGAGCTAGATCCTTTGAATATACATTATGATTATATAGCTTACTGTTCTTTTGGGCCTCATAACAGTTGGAGTGGAGTATCTCTGACACTTTTGTATCTGATTAGTATCCTATCCCCCTACTGGCTTACCTCATTCAGCCTTGATATGAGGATTTGTGACCAGGCTTATTATAATTATATAATTTGTTCAGTTAACATCCTTGGGGAATATGGGGGAGATTGGAATTTGGGAGGAAAGGACTGGGAGGAGTAGAAGTAGGGGAAAATGATATTGGGATGTAAAAGATAAAAGAATAAAAAAAGAAATAAAGATACTGTTCCCTATGTTTTCGGTTCCCTGTGTTTTCTATGCTTCAATGAGTAATGAGCCCAACTGAAATTTTGTTTTTGGGTTTTTGGAGGTTTTTTTGACTCTGATTTCATGATCAATGACTGTGTCTGTTTATCTTTATTCAATGTGCTGAAAGAATTCCTAGATAATTTCCCTTTTATTTTCCATATTTTCTGTGTTTGAAATCCTATTGGCATCCTGTACTAATTACCAAGTTATATTATCTTTTCTTTATTATTTTCTACCCTTTCATGCTTTCTATACTTTCTGGAAAGTTTTAGCATGATCTGTTAAGTCTTTCCACTGTACTCTGCTATTTTATTATTGGATGAAATAGGTGCAAGGTATGGATCAAATACTTTAAATACTTTAAATCCTTTACAACAATCCACCATGGCAATTTATAATCACAGAGAAAAAAATCAAAACAGAACTTAAAAATTAATCAAATATATTGATTTAACTATTGCTACAAAGGAAATAAGAGGGGTAAAAGCATATAATAAAGGCACTTGAGGATGAGTCAGTCAAGGTCAAATATTAAAATTTATATGGAACAAATGTTTTAAATTATGTGGAAAAGGAATGGATGATTTGTTATAAATTTAAAGAGCTATATGGGCCTAGAGCAAAGGATTACCAGCCTACAATCCATACTGCCAGAAAAGGTAGGAAACAAGGAGGACCCTAAGAGAGACATACAAGGTCCCTTGGAGAAGGAGAAAGGAACAAAGGAGCATGGGGGGAGGGGAGAGGGAGTTGGGGGAAGAGGAGGGGAGAGGTGCACATGAGGGAGCAGGAAGATTGAGTCAGGGAAAGAAGAGAGGAGAGCAAGAAAGGAGGCACCATAATAGAGGGAGCTGTTATAAGTTTTAAGAGAAATCTGTCTGGCACTAGGGAAATGTCCAGAGATCTACAAGAATGACCCCAACTAACAATGTAAGCAATAATGGAAAGGCTACCTTTAATGCCCTTCCCCAATAATGAGATTGATGACTACCTTATATGCCATTCAAGAGCCTTCATCTAGTAGCTGATAGAAGCTGAAGCAGACATCTACAGCAAAACACTTAGCCGAACTCTTAGAATCCAGTTGCAGACAGGGAGGAGTGATGAGCAAAGGGGTCAAGACCAGGCTGGAGAAACCCATAGAAACTGCTTACCTGAACAAGGGGGAGCTTATGGACTCCAGTCTGATAGCTGGGAAACCAGCATAGGACTGACCCAGACTCCCTGAATGTGGTGTTAGTTGGGAGAACTGCAAAGTCTATGGGGCCTCTGGTAATGGATCAGTATTTATCCCTAGTATGTGAATGGAGTTTGGGGGCCCATCCCACATAGAGGGTCACTCCCTCAGCTTAGACACATGGGGGAGGGCCTGGTCCAGGCTCTAAATGATATGACAGACTTTAAAGACTCTTCATGGAAGGCCTTACCCTCTCTGGGGAGCAGAAAGGGGATGGGATGGGTGCTGGTGAGAATAGTGGAAAATAGGAGGGTGAGGGAACTGGGATTTATATGTAAAATAAGCTCATTTCAAATTTAAATAAACAATAAAAGAGCTATGAGGCCCTATGGATGTGAGTCAGTGGTACAGCATTTGCTAGCATCAAAAGACTCTGGGTTGTGTCTCCAATACCAAGTCTATAGATAAGACCAATATGTAAGTAGTAATTGTAAAGACAGAGACATAGCACCCAACTTCAATGAGTATTTAAATTTTTTATTTGAACAAAATACAATGAAGAAAACACATTTAGGGGTGTGTGTGTGTGTGTGTGTGTGTGTGTGTGTGTGTGTGTCTGTCTGTCTGTCTGTCTGTCTGTCTGTCTGTCTGTTCTTGCATGCACATTCATGCCTGTGTTTACAGAAGCTGGAAGAGGAGGAAGGTGTTTGATGCTCTGAAGCTGGAGTTAAGAAGTTGTGGCTCTCTGTCCAAAATGGGAGCTGGGTTCTGAACTCAAATACTCTGCAAGAGCAGCAAACTTATTTAATCACTAAGCTAGAAGAAAAAACTTAAAAATGGTTTTGTTATTCATCTAAGAGTAGGACTTCATTTTGTTTTCTGAGACAGGGATTCACTATGCAGCTCTTGCTGTCTTGGAACTCCCTATTAAGACTAAGCTAACCTCGAATTCAAAGAGTTCTGCCTGCCTCACATTAAAGATGTGTACTACCACACTAGGCATAACAATATCAACATTTTTATCATCAGAGAGTTTCACATAGATATACAATATGTTTTGGTCACATCCACTCTGTTTTACCTTCCTCATAGTGGATGCACTTTAAACTACGAGGGGCCTGGCTGTTTAGGCCTTAGCCTGAGGAGATTCTATTCCCCTAGACAATGGTTCTATTGCTGCTACTAAAGGTAGCTTCAGCTAAATCTCTGTAGTTCTAATATTGCTATAGTGCAAAGGCTAGGATGAAAACCTGTGAGTTCAGAGAGTTAGAGTGGCAACTGGCTAAATTTTTCTCTTCACTGGCTTCCTGGAAACCACTCTCCTTCCCTATCACCCCAACTAATACTCCCACCTGTGTTCCTCCCTGATACTTCATGTCAGTTAGTTACTAACCATGCCTTTCTGAGCCCAGGTTAATTTTTACTCCCTGCACTTAAGTAGTAAAATCAGGAGGATAAGAAGATTATAGAAATCCTCACTAAGTAGCAAGTTTGAGGCCAGCCTGGGATACATGGCACCCTACCTCACAGAAGGAAATAGAATTGTGGTTGTACTTTTATTGGCACTTTTTTTGTTTGAAAAAATGCAGAACAAGAGTATCTGCTTTGTTGTTGTTGTGTTGTGACAGGATCTCACTATGTAGCTGTGGCTGTCCTGGAAGTCACTGTGTAAATAAACCAGACTGGTTTATAACTCACAGAGATCCACTTGCCTCTCTGCCTCTGTCTCTTGAGTGCTGGGAATAAAAGCTTGAGCCATCAGACCCAGTTAAGTGTATCTTTTTAATGTTCACAGGAAGTAAGATTGAAGAAAAATCCATGAGGGTGACCTTTTATATTTTATTGTGAAACATCCAACCTCTAAGGCAGGAAGAAAACAATTGTCATATCAAAAAAGCTGAGAATGCCCATGGAAAGCTTGTGATTTAAGAGGACTTTCTCTGAACTCCACCTCTTTGAAAAATACAGTAAATTGAAGGAAAAACATACTCAAGGATAGATGAAATAACAGATTTGGTAAAATGGAACCTTGAATAACTATACTCAAGAAAAGTTTTGGGCTACATGGGATTCTCCCACACTTTCCTATTTTATTGTCCATCAAAGATTGGGGACTTATAGCAGACATACCCATAGTGCAAACTGAAAGGAGTGAAAACATGTTAATAATGTCAGAGGAAACCATGTGATGTCATATAAATAAGAAATATTTTCACAACTTAGAAAAAAATGTTTCTTTGTTTTCTCCAATAAACCATGGAATGTATAAACCTCTTCTAAGAAAGAGTAATGAAATAATATTTCAAGAATGAGAAAGAAAAAATGCACTATAAAAACTGTCAGAACTTAACAGAGCTGACAATTTACATTTTTGGATATCAAGGACAGAAAATTCTGATTTTTATTGGCATATCCCTCTTTGAACCTGATCATGATGCTGTGATTTTTTAGCAGGTACATTTCTTGCTTTGTGATTTATTAACATTGGAGGAATTTTTGTCCATTAAAAATATTTCTACTGATATTGGTAGACTTTGGAGGAAGAAACTGAGTAAATTTGCCTTTAGTAGTTCTTTTTATGCAAATTGACAAAGCAGCAGAATTTTTTCTGGTCCTTTAAAAACATAAAATACCACCTATATTCCTTATATAGATGACACAACTGGGGCCCATATATTAATGACTTTCTCAAGCAGATAGTTACATGAATCATTAAAATTGTGCTCCTTATTAAAATGCAATGGCATTTTTAATTAGAAAGTCATATAATATACAACATTCTACAGAGAACTTGGCCCTGTACGAAGAAATTATTGCATTATTTGGATCTGTACATATGTATAAAATGAAGTAAGGATATAAGCAACATTAACACAAACAAAAAATTATAATGTATGTGGATATTTTAACCTAAGTGCATTGTAGCTGTTATTGTTTCAAAATACATCTATGAATCTCCCTTGCTATCATAATAATTTTACTCTCTCTTTATATATATGTATTTATATCCAATAATAGCTTATAGTAAATCTCAGTTATGTGCAAAAATTATATTTTTGAGCTAAGCTAATTTATTATTGGGAGACATTATAGCCCTGTTTACAAGTTATAAAAGAAGTTAAAACTACATGTTTTATACTAATTTATAATTTAAATCAGAATTTTACATTCTAAGAACTTAAGAGCTTGATCTCTGTCTCTTATCATGAAAACTATAAAAGTTTCTTTTCCCAATTAAAACAACAAAAATATTTGGGAATAGATAAAAAATCAGACATTCATTGTTCAGAGGCAGATATGTCCCAAAGAAAGGTGACAACTTGAATCTTGTTTTCATTCATAATTTACACACAGTAGAGGACATAATTCACTAGTATTATTCTAGGGTAAAAATGAAAATGAATTGATTTCATTTCTAGCCTTCTTTCATGCCAAGGAAATAATAGGTTCTAAATTCAACTCAGATTGAATATTTGATAGAGTGAGCTAGAGTTGTTTAACAATCATTTATTGTATATCTGGAGATTTTTCTGAACATTATAATGTTCTACAAATTAAAAGGCTTTAGGAGCAGCTGAAGTTATAGGATTTGGGGGTAACATGTAAATGTCTATTTTTGAGTTTCTAAACCATAGAAACTTTATATAGATATTTTACTTTTTTAAATGATAAGCCATGAGAAACTTACTAAAAAATAGAGGTAGTTTTCCACAAAAATTCAGAGACATTGAACCTTTCTGATGCAGCTAAGACATTTCCAAAGGAACGTTTATGGCTCTAAGTGTTTATATAAAATTTCAGAGATATAGAAAATAAATAACTTAATGATAGATCTCAAGTCTTAGAAAACAAGAACAATGCTAACCTAAATTTCCATTGATAGCCAGAAACCTATTAAAAATGTGAAGTATTGAAGTGGCAGGCATAGACAGTGAAGACTGCTGTGAAACAATGTTTTTTTCTGAATATGACAGCACACCACTGAACACATGAAATCCCAGCAAGTGTACCTATATGCAAAAGGTCTGCACAAGTTCATCTCAGCCATAATTCTACTTTGGATAGGAGACAAAGGTCATGAAGTCCCAATTCTGTCCAAGAAGATATTGGCAATTAATGGCTCCTGGAGCTAAAAGGTTACCTATGCTGCAGTAGATCTCACATTCACATACAGCCAACACTAAATTGACTTGGTGAATTTAATTAACAAAAGAATATAGTATATTGCGAAGGTGATAGGTGTCTTGTTCTGGGCGGAGCTAGAGGAGAGGCAGTGAGGTGGATATAATCACACTGTAGATAAATATTATATTTTTACCTTTCAAAGATAAATTTTTGGCAAGTCCAGGATGAAGAGATGAACCTTTGGCTTCAGGCACTGTGATTCATGCATGAAAACAGCAGTCACAGTGAAGTCTGCTATTAGAAGACTGAAGGAACTGAAAGACCAGTAGAAGTGCTACCACCTGGGGACACCTAGCTTCTAATAAATGGGTTAATTTACCTAAATAAGAATTGACCACCTGGGTGAGAATGCACCTCCTGTGAAGGCTGGCTGCTCCAGAAACTTATAGATACTATACAGCCTACCTTAACATGCAGGTCAGCACAATGGCCCCTTACAGACTTTCCATTCTCATCCCACCACAGTGACTTCCCTCCATAAAGACCTCCCTGACTGACTACTGTCCTTTCGGAACCTGTTTTACCTGTTTCTCTGCAACAAGCTTTACCTATCTCCACACCTGATTTTATGCCCTTAATCTGCCTTAAACTTTGTTGTGAATATGGGATTAAGATCATTATTACCAGGAAACTTTTTCCCAAAATTTAAATTTTTCCAAAATTGCACTATACTTAAATGCCTAAAACATAAACTGCCTGGGATCAGACTCCAGAAGTTTGAACCAGCCTGGCTAACAACAACAACAACAACAACAACAGCAACAACAACAACAACAACAAAAGGGGCAAAAATAATAAGATGGAGACTAAAAGAGTCAATCAGAATTGGCTTTTTAAAAAGATAAATAAGATTTACAAACCACTACCCAAACAAACAAAGGAAACAGAAAAATAAGACCTAAATTAATAAACTTAGAATTGGAAAAATAGATTTCACCACAGACTCTACTGAACTCATTTGGTATTATGCTGAAAATGTATATTCAAAATACTGGAAAATCTAAAAGCAATGAATAAATTTTAAACATACAATATACTAAAATTAAATAAAAAATATGTACATATTAAATATAACATAGCCACTAAGAGGGAAGCTCTAATTAAAAGTCTTCTTACAAAGAAAAGCCCAGGACAGGATTGATGGACTGATGAATTCCACCAATGTTTTAAGGAAGAGTTCACATCAATATTTTTTAAAGTGTTCAATAAAACCAGGAGAATAAGAACACTACCATATGTATTTTACAAAGTTAGTATAAACCTCATACCAAAACCAGGAAATAACTTAAAAAGAAAACTATACATCATTTCTCAGTTGAACATAGATATAAAAATTCCAAACAAAATATATGCAAATTGAATTTAAGAACACATAAAGATGCGGCCACTACTGCAATGGTTGAATGACTTTTGTTGGGGATAAACAACTGTTTCATGTATTTAGAGCAACTCCACAGGAAGAAATCATACTTAGTATTGTAAACCTGGGAGAAACCAACTCCTGAGGAAGTAATAGGACCTCGGGGAACCTATTATTATTGTTGGCTAAATGAACATGATAATAAACTGTCCTCTAAGTTCCGAAAATTTTTGTAAAAACAATATTTATGTTTATACCTATAAATTCCTATAGATTAGGGCTCTCATCATTTGAGAAGCTTGTACTTACAGAGATGCAAAACTGGTCAATATGCTGAAAACAAGTGATTTTTGAGTGCCCATAATTAAGTGAGACATTTATATAATTTCTCTCTCCAAGGCTCTGAAAACATCATAGAAGATGGTAAAGAAAAATATAAAAGCTAGAATATATGTTGAATGTTGTAAATACTGTCTTCTGGACATGGCATGGCATGGAGGTTGCATCTATGAACACAGAGCACCAGTGGATTCCTATACAATTTGGCTCATTAATGTGACATCGTGTATAGGAGAGGGCTAATACGATCCACCAAGGCCAGAGGAGCTATAGGCACTTAAATAGAGATGGGAACTCCTAAGCTCCAGTGATAGTTGTTGGAAATTGTTCTCACTTACAAAATAAACCCCTGCCCATGTTCATCCCAATTAAATGTGGTAGGTAACAAAAAAAGACATGAAACTAGGAAAGGGATTTAAGAAGATGTTATTTGAAGAGATATGGAGAGAGAGGACAGCCTTGTCTTGTTCCTGATTTTAGAGGAAATTGCCTTAATCTTCTCTCCATTCAGTTTGATGTTGGCTGTTGGTTTACTTGAAGTTCTAGCTAAAGCTATAAGCCAACAAAAGGAGATCAAGGGGATCCAAGTTGGAAAGGAAGAAGTTAAACTGTCTCTATTTGCAGATGATATGATAGTTTACATAAGCGACCCAATAAACTCTACCAGGGAACTCCTACAGCTGATAAAAACCTTCAGCAAACTAGCAGGATACAAAATAAACTAAAAAAAAAAAAAATCAGTAGCCCTACTTTATTCAGTTGAAAAAGAGGCTGAGAAAGAAAACAGATAAAGATCACCTTTACAATAGCCACAAACAACATAAAATATCACTGGGTAATGCTTACCAAACATGTGAAAGACCTATACAATAAGAATTTTGTGGCTTTAAAAAAGAAATTAAAGAACATACCAGAAAATGCAAAGACCTCCCATGCTATTGGATTGGAAGGATAAATATAGTAAAAATGGCAATCATGCCAAAAGCAATCTATAGATTCAGTTCAATTCCCATTAAAATCCCAGCACAATTCTTCACTGACCTTGAAAGGATAATAGTCAAATTTGTATGGAAAAACAAAAGACCCAGAACAACCTTGTACAATAAAAGAACTTCAGGAGGCATCACCATCACTGACTTTAAGCTCTACTACAGAGCTATAGTCCTGAAAACAGCCTGGTATTGGCACAAAAATAGACAGGTAGATCAATGGAATCGAATAGAAAATGCTGATATTAATCCACACACCTACGAACACCTGATTTTCAACAAAACAGCTAAAATAATACAATTGTGGGAGGAAAGCATCTTCAACAAATGGTGCTGGCACAATTGGATGATAGTGTCTATCGCCATGCACAAAACTCAAGTCCAAATGGATCAAAGACCTCAACATAAATCCAGCCACACTGAACCACTTAGAAGAGAAAGTAGGAGGTACCCTTGACAAATTGGTATATGAGACTGCTTCCTGAACATAATAACTCAGGTCGCACAGACACTGAGATCAACAATTAATAAATGGGACTTCCTCAAACTTAGAAGCTTCTGTAAGGCAAAGGACACAATGGACAAGACCAAACAGCAGCCCACAGACTGGGAATTTTTTTTTTTAACCAATCCTACATCTGACAAAGGGCTGATCTCCAAAATATACAAAGAACTCAAGAAACTAGTCAACAAAACACCAAATAGCCCTATTTTAAAAATGGGGTACAGAATTGAAGAAAGAATTCTCAGTAGAGGAAATCAAAGAGGCTGAAAGACACTTAAGAAAATGTTCAACATCCTTAGCTATCAGGGAAATGCAAATGAAAACAACTTTGAGATACCATCTTACTCCTGCCAAAATGGCTAAAATTAGAAACACCAATGACAACTTATGCTGGAGAGGTGTGGAGAAATGAGAACACTCCATCACTGTTGGTGGGAGTGCAAACTTGTACAGCCATTTTAGAGATCAGCATGGAAGTTCCTCAGGAAAATGGGAATTAGCTTACCTCAGGACCCAGAAATTTCACTGTTACGTGTATACCCAAATGACTCACATCCATGCAACAAAGACATGTGCTCAACTATTTTCATAGCAGCATTATTTGTAATAGCAAGAACCTGGAAGCAACCTAGATGCCCCTCAACTGAAGAATGGATAAAGAAGATGTGTCACATCTACACAATGGAATACTACTCTGCAGAAAAAAATAATGGAATCTTGAAATTTGTAGGCAAGTGGATTGAACTTGAAGAAACCATCATGAATGAGGTAACCCAGTCACAAAAAGAGGAACAGGGTATGTACTCGCTCATATATGGATTTTAGACTTAGAGAAAGGATCACCAGCCTATAATACACACCACCAGATGAACTGGGATACTTGGTGTATTCTAAGAGATTCATATATGGTCCCTCACAAAAGGGGGAAGGGACAAGTCCCCCAGAGCACATGGGAAATAGGGGGGCAGTGATGGAGAGAGAACTAGGAGAAAAAGAAGGGGGGGAGAGGAAAACGACTGTGACTATATAGATTGAGTCAGGGTGAGAGAGGCGGGGCATAAAAGAGGGAGCCATTATTGGTTTGAAGAGAAAACTGAACCTAAAGAAAGGTCTAGAGACCTACAAGACTGACTCCAACTAATAATTCGAGGAACCATGGAAAGGCTACTATAAATGCCCTTCCCTGATAGTGAGATCATCAATTAAATTATTCACCATCATGGAGTCCTCATCTAGTACCTGTTGGAAACAGAAGCAAACACTCATAACCAAACACTGAGTCGAACTAGAATCCAGATGCAGAGAGAGGGGACAAGACCAGGTTGCAGAAACTCACAAAGACAGCTGACTTGAACAAGGAGGAGCTTGGGCCTCCCAGACTGATGGCTAGGAACCCAGCAAGAGACTGACTCAGACGCCCTGAATATGGGTCTCAGCTAGAAGGACTGAGCAGTCTGTGGGACCTCATACAGTAGAAACAGGATCTATTTCTTGTTCAAAAAAGGACCTTGCAGACACATCCCCCATGGAGGGATACCCACTTAACCTAGAGACAGGATAGAAGTCCTAGTCCCTACTTCAAATGACTTGACAGATTTACATGACACAACCTGGATAGCATAGCCCTACAAGTGGAATGAGGGTGGGGGGATGGGAGGGGAGGGTGGCCATGGTGCATGTCACAGGGGAAAGAGAGTAAGAGGGAGGGAGGGAGGGAGGGATGGAGGGAGGAAGGGTTGGAAGGAGAAAGGGAGAGGAAACTGATCCACATGTAAAAATTTTAAATTATATTATTAATAAAAAAAGAAGGAAAAATGCTGCTGGATTAAATATATATTATATATATAATATATATATATAATATATATTTAAATATATATATATATATTTAAAATTCATTGACTTCAAAACTTAAGCCTAAGGACAAGTTACTGGGGAAAAGGATTTCTAATTTTCTTTCCACAGAAAATGAAAAACTGTGGATCCCTTCCAGACTAATATGGTTTGATCGACCAAGACCCTCTGAAGCAACGTCAATGGGACAGTGCAGCCTTGCAGACCACTACAGCCAGGATTTCTTAGGATTCCCCCATGACAGCGCCCTTTACCAGCAAGAAGCATTTTGGAAAGAACGATGCCCAAATCCCCAAATAATGTTTATAAATGTTTGTTTTCATTTAAAAAAGGCATGTATAATTATGTCCAGCATAAAATAATTAAATGTTTTAAAAAAGAGGATGTTATTTGATGGGAAAGAAGGAAGAAAAAAGGATAATATGGGGGTTTTGATCAAAGTCTATAAATATAGTCATATATACATATGAATTTGTGAAAGAATAAGCAAATAAATATAAATATGCTTTAAGATGGTCTTACATCACATCCAAATTGCTTATATCTCAAGAGTCTTATTGGTTCAACATATAGTAATCAACAATTATATAATGCAATATGTAAATAGTCTTAAAAACGAAAGTCATATGATCATCTCTCCATGTAGAAATGGTATATGACAAAGTTCAACACCACTTTATGATAAAGAAAATCTTCAAAAAAAACTTGAATAAAAGGAACTTACCTCAACATTATTAAATTTATTCAACAGAAAGCTACAGTCACCATACTAAGTTGGGAGATGAAGGTTTTTTCCTCTAAAAATGGAATGAGGCATGGTATCTAGTCTTACCAGCATTGCTTAATATATCACTCAAATTTTAGACAGTCAAGTTAATCAAGAGAAATAAACAAAAAGACAAAATAAGAAAAAATGATGTTAAATTACCTTTGCTTGCAAATGACATGATATTTTGCTTAAAGGACCCTACAAACTCCACCAGGAGTATTTTAAGCTGACAGACACATTCAGCAAAGTAGCAGAATAGAAGAGTCAATCAACATAATAAATTATATGTCATTCATATATTTCAATAACGGTCATGACAAGAAGTAATTGGGGAAATACTTTGCTCATAAAGTTTATAAACATGTGATAAAATAGTGAGAATAAATGTAACCAAGAAAGTTTAAACTCTACAATGAAAACATTAATGTTTGAAGAACTAAAGTGAATAACACATTACAATGGGAAGATTTTGCTTGCTTATATATTGGCAGAATTAATATTTTATAAGTTGCAGTATTACTGAATTTATTTTTTGCAGATTCAACACAATCACAATAGAAAGGTCCAATGACATTCTGCACAGAACAAGGAAAAAAATCACTGACATACATATGGAAACAAAAACCCTCCACAAAAAAAGAAAAGAAAATGAAAAAAACAACAAACTCCACAAAACAGCCCAAGCAATACCAAATTAAAGGAGCAATATCAGATTATAACAGTACAAAATCTCAAATTATACTGTAGCCATGATCATAAAGACAGTCTAATATTGGCATAAAACTAGCAGAATAAAGTATAACATCCAGAAATACAATACAGGTTTAGTCACTTAGTTACTTATTTTTAATAGAACTATAAAGAAGATAGCATATTCAACAAATAAAATTAGTAAAATTTGATTTCCACATGTAGAGGAATTAAATTATATATAAATTTTTTGCCATGCACAAAAAATAATATAAAATTAATAGAGATCTTAATATAAGAAGTCTAACTTTAAAAATGATGGTGAAGATCACAGATGAAAGGTGTGTGCAAGAGCTTTCTGGGAAAACTTCAATAGCACAAGAATTAACCCTGAATTGCTAAATTATGAATTTAAAATTATGCACAATATAAGATGGAGTTACCAAGCTGGGTGGTGGTGACACACACCTTTACTCCCAGCCCTCGGGAGGCAGAGGCAGGCAGATCTCTGTGAGTTAGTGACCAACTTGGTCTACAAGAGCTAGTTCCAGGTCAGCCTCCAAAGCCACAGGGAAAAAAAGGAGTTACCAGAGCAAAGAGATATCTATACAAAATGAGAGAACAACTTTGAGACCTGTATGGTTAAACAAGTGATTGATATACTTACTATATAATGAAATGCAAAAACTAAGTATCAACTTCAAACTTTCAATCAATAAATTGCTAACAAACGAAAACCACAAATGTCCAGTAAATATATTTTAAAAGTGTTCAACATTCTTAGTCAATAGAAAAACACACATTTAAAATACTTTGAAACCCATCTCAACACTGTCAGAGAAGATAAGTTGAAGAAAATAAATGACAAATGCTGGCAGAATGTGGGTAAAGAAGAGCCATTACTTAACTGCTGGTCAGGGAGCAAAGTGGTTCAGCCACTATGGAAATCAGAATGGAGGATTCACAAAAAATTAAAAATGTCACCTCGGGGTATAGATTTAAATGGCTGTAAATCAACACAATATATAGAAAATTACACATCCATGCTTATTGTCTAATGTTTTACAATAGTCAGGAAATAAAACTACTCAACTTGCTCATCAACAGATGACTCAATGAAGACATTTTGGTACATATACATGATGGAATGTTATATATACCTGTAAATAAAATGTAACCATTACTTTTTAGGAATAGTGACTTCATGATAAAGGAAATTTGCTTTTTGTCTTAAAGAATTGGTTAGAATTAAGAATGAAAATATGGTGAGGAAAATATTAACAATAGAGAATTGCAGAAACATAATCAACATGCCTTTGCAACTGACATTAAAAATAATGGGGGAAATGGAGGAAGGAGGGTGAGTCAACATACTTTTAACAGTACTTAGGTGAGTATAATGCAGAGGAATTAAAAGTGAGCAGGAGTAGGTTTGGGATGAGGGAAGAAAATGAGGTTATTGTTTTGAACAGGTTTAGTTAGAAACACCAGCAATATAACAAAGAGGAAATGCTTAATTCTTCAGCATACAAGATTCAGATTAGCTTTATTAGAAAAACAACTAACTGGGAGATGGTGAGTTGGCTCAGTATATAAAGAGCTGGCTATATTAGCTTCCTGAACTGCTTTCAATCTCTAGACTCCACTTAAAATATGGGAGAGAACCAACTCCTTAAAGTTGTCCTCTAAACTTTGTGTAACTTAGCACATTAACCCCACACAAGCAAAAAAAAATATATTGAAACAAAAAAATATAAATAGCTAATGTATTGCCTAGTTTAGTCTCATATGTTAGTCAATCTAAAAAAATAACATACAATTTTAGGCACTCCTAAAAATCTAATAATGGTTATATATTTCAGTTTTTGAGCCCTTCACATCAATTTTGTTACTGTTTGGATCTTAAACAATGCTTTACTTTTCTCACCAATTTTACGTTTGATATTCAAAAATAGTTTATCCAGCCATTATATACTTATGTTAATTCAAATAAAATAAATTAGCTCCTTATATTTTAGTGTATATTTGTACAAGATATATTCCAATTTAAATTATTAGAATAAGCATTAGTCATACAGAATATATTTTACCATCCAATAATGAATCTTTAGTTCCATAGAAAACCAATTTCTATCAATTTTTACATGGAACTTAAGGGTCCAGAAACATAAAATTATAGTTTCAAATGGAAACAATACAAATAACAAATGGAAATGGCATGAATATTGTATTTTATTTGGACATAATACTTACAAATTTCATTTTTCTTGCTCAATCATCTGAGACTAAATATTGAAACAGAATCAAGAAATACAACCAGAAAAGAAGCTCATACAATTATTTTCTCTCTCTATTTAAGAGAGAACAAATATTTGTGCCTTTGAATGTAATAGGCCAGGAGAGAGGTGGAATTGTGAATGGACCAAAATAATAGCTATGATTGAACTATGATGATTTCTATCAGAAGGGTTCTCAGAATAATACAAATAGAAATTGAACACAGTGAATTACAACCTCCTCTTGTTTACTTGTCCCTTTATAATGAGCTATGCAGACAGAAAGGGGTCGGATGATATATAGGTACTCTTATAGGATTTAATTATGAGAAAGCAATGCCAGTACTTATCTTGGTGCTTGTGATAATTACTATGCAAATGAAGGACTACTCGGCAGGAAAACCTTTGTGTGTGCACGTGTGTGCACATAATCATGGAATATTAAAACCCAGAAGGACAGTTGAGAACATTTAATCCAACCTTATTATACAGATGAAGAAATTGAAGCAAAAACATTTTTAATGACTTGACTAAAGTCATATAGCCATGAAGTATGAAAACCATGATTACAATTTTGTTTCCTTCAAAACTTAAAACATTATAGTATTGAGAAACATTATTGACCAAAGATTGACTGTGGGTTTACAGTCCTGAACATTTTCCTTTTGTTAGGTATTCAGTCTTACATAAGTTATAAATAAGCCTCCTGAGTACTTAGTTTGCTGCCCTTCATTCTTTCCTTCTTTTCTTCTTTTCTTCCTTTCTTCCTTTCTTCCTTTCTTCCTTCCTTCCTTCCTTCCTTCCTTCCTTTCTTTCTCTACTTCATTTTTCCATTTACAAAAAGAAATAATAGAGGTACCACATTGCTACAAGAAGAAGTTAGTTATTACTTAAGTATTTTTAAAGTCATTGTATACACTTCTTCAGAAGAAAATTTCAAGGTAAGTAGCTAAAATTTTAGAAAGGAATGTCTGTGAGGAAGAAAAAAAAAACAAAAATGCCCAGCACAGATGATAAATGTTGTCAGCATTTAATTAATATGTTCTGACATAATTCTTAATTGGAATTTTATTAACAGTTATGACATTTATGACTATATGTTTTTTATTCATAGAGTCATTCATGGAGAACACCAAGACTACATTAGCAATTTCACCAAGAAACTCAAAGTGGATCTTCAGTGAAGATATCTACTAGATAGAACCCATTTATGTTTGAGAGAGGCCTTGTCATAGGATGGTATAGGGAAAAAGAAAGACAAAATTCAGTTTCAGAATAGGAATGGGAATAAAATCTATTACTCTTCCTAGTGGTTTCCTTGAAAATAATCCATTAATGACTTTATATAAAGTACATATTATACTTGTCCCTAATGGAGATTAAAACCTCCACATGCAGGTGGGAGCTTGAGTTTTGTGTGAGATTACTACTAGCCAAGAGCTTTTGAAATCAGAGCTTAATACAATATATTATTTTTAGTGATTATTTATTTTATAATGTCGCTTTCTTTTTTGTTTTTTTATTAATAATATAATTTAAAAATTTTACATGATCCCAGTTTCCTCTACCTCCATCCCTCTCACCCTGTGACATGCACCCTGGCCACCCTCCCCTCCCATCTCCCCACCCCCATTCCACTTGTAGGGCTATGCTATCCAGGTTGTGTCATGTAAATCTGTCAAGTCATTTGAAGTAGGGACTAGGACTTCTCTCCTGTCTCTAGGTTAAGTGGGTATCCCTCCATGGGGGATGTGTCTGCAAGGTCCTTTTTTGAACAAGAAATAGATCCTGTTTCTACTGTATGAGGTCCCACAGACTGCTCAGTCCTTCTAGCTGAGACCCATATTCAGGGCGTCTGAGTCAGTCTCTTGCTGGGTTCCTAGCCATCAGTCTGGGAGGCCCAAGCTCCTCCTTGTTCAAGTCAGCTGTCTTTGTGAGTTTCTGCAACCTGGTTTTGTTCCTTCTCTCTGCATCTGGATTCTAGTTTGATTCAGTGTTTAGTTATGAGTGTTTGCTTCAGTTTCCAACAGATACTAGATGAGGGCTCCATGATGGTGGATAATTTAGTTGATGATCAGGGAAGAGCATTTATGGTAGCCTTTCCATGGTTGCTCGAATTGTTAGTTGGAGTCAGTCTTGTAGGTCTCTAGACCTTTCTTTAGGTTCAGTTTTCTCTTCAAACCAATAATGGTTTCCTCTTTTATGTTCTCCTCCTCTTCTTCTTCTTCTTCTTCTTCTTCTTCTTCTTCTTCTTCTTCTTCTTCTTCTTCTTCTTCTTCTTCTTCTTCTCTCTCTCTCTCTCTCTTTCTCTCTCTCTCTCCTGTCTTCTATTCCTACCCTGACTCTTTTTTAATTTGATCAGTGCCTCAGTGCTAAAGTACTAGCTAAACTCTTTGAAGTTATTGACCAAGTTAATAATTTACTTTAGATATCCTGAATTTTGCATTTATTCAAAGATATTTTTCTACTAAGTGTATGAACTATGATTTACTCAGTCCTTACTGTTTGAACCTATTTTTCTATATTGAGGATAATACCATTTCCTGTATTTCAACATTGTAAGAATTAAATAAGATAATATAATACTTGGAAGAGGGCTTAGCATATAGGACGTGCTAACAAAACACCAATTGCCATTAATTCTTATGCTGTTGTCTAGAACTATTTCTCTTAATAATTCAGTTTTAGAATTGGACTACCTGTATAACTCTATTCTGGTTTCTACTATTTGAAGTATTATTGTCTCTACTGCCAAGATAAGAGCTCGCTTCTGACCCTAAGACATCAGCTACACTATTATTAAAATGAAATTTTCACAGAGACATACTGAGTAATTAGTCAAATTCATTCAAAGAAACAAATAGTGAAGTTGGAATTCAAAATGGGATTCTTTTTTTTACACTAAGTTTTTTACTTAATAGTCTGAAAACAAGCAGCAAAAGACTTAATTTTACCTTTTCACTCATTGTTAAATGTAATCTGTATATCAAATATATATGTACCACACTTGTTTCGGGTATCCTATTTTATTTATAGTCATTCAAATTATATAAAATTAATTGTCTACAAGGTGAGTAAATTACAGAAAATGCTGAACATCATATGGCCCATTTGTAACAATATTGTTTTTATGTACTTAAAACTTATTAAAATGCATGTCTCTGTTTAATGTTCTTATCATAAAAAAAGCAAAGGAAAATAAACTTTTTGGAGGCTATATTTGTTTTCTACATAGTCAGTGATAATAGTTATCATGGGTGTAAATGTATATTTTAAAATCACCAAATTACATAATTAAATATATTTTGTTTGTTCTTTGTCAAGTATATTTCAAAAAATCTGTTACAAAACGTCTAAGAAATTGCCTGCATTCAGAGAACTACATTCTTGTCTTATATTGAATTGATTACCTGAGCAATTTTTATATATTTTATTATGCTTCTATCAAACCTATATTTATTCATATTTTTCATATTTATATCATGAGAGAAACTCTGTGAAATACCATGCTAAAATACAGATACAATTGTTCACAATATTATCGAAAGAAACAGCATAATTAAATGATTTGATGCTTAGCTTAGAATGTGACTCAGATTTAAATCTAGGCCATTATTTTCTGGGTGTAGCCTTGGATATATATAATGTTATGCAATTATATAATATCCAAGTATAATAATATGAAATTAACAATGCAGTTCTAGGACTGTTAAAAGAATTAAATATATATAAAGTTATTACATTGTCTGGCAGATAGTAAATGTTGCTTTTATTTTATTCTTTAGGTAGGTAAGGTGTATCATGAGTTGTTTAAAGGTGTAAACTTAACGATACATATTAATTGTCTGTCACATGTCACAATTCTGCTCCGTACTCTTGTCTTTCTTCTTTCCTTCACTGCACCTGATTTCCTTTCTTTATTTCCCAATGTGCTTCACAGCCCAAGCACTCCAGGGCAAATCTTGCATGGATGAATAAAGGATGTTTAGCAGTAACTGTCCTGTTGACTTCCAGATTTGTGCTTATTTTACAATGCTCACAATCTTCCCCGAGGATTTAAGATATCCAGTAGATTTTGTACAGAGCCCTTGTTGATTCAGAAGCTAATTAAAATGTTTACTCATTGCAGATTGATCTCAATCATAGGGCTTGGCCCAGTGATGAAAGATAAATCCTCTGAGGTAGCCAGGCTTCTGTGTGGTTTCCTTTATAAGAAACACTTATGACTTGATATATAAATTAACCCACAGAACAGTCTTTCACAGGGCTCGTCAATTAGGCGTTTACAACATACTTACTGTTTAGCTGGCCATGATCATATTCTGGCATCCACAGACTGCATAGGAAAGAGACATAAATGTTTTCATAGAACTGGTGGCTTCATTTACTTTTGCTATGAACTAGATTAATATAGAGAAGTCAATTCTAATGTCTGGGTCCCAGTTTCCTCAGACTTGAATTGAGAGTCCTTTGAGTCATTTACAATGTTAATATTTGTTACTTTGGGTTATAGTTTCTTGCTCTCTTACCTGATAGTGGAAATAACATTTAATAATTGTAAATGTCTTTCACACCTTTTAAAGCAAAGGGGATTTCATGTATATAATCTTACGTTTTCCTCCCAATTATTCCCTAAGATACAGAGAGTCAAGAAATTTTAACACAGCTTATAGAAGCTAAATAAGTTTTTCTTTATGACCGTACAACATATTAATGATAGAAGCAACATGAGAACCCAGGCCTCCTGACTTCTATTCCAGTGTAACCACACAGAAAGATGAATTACTGTAATATGGCTGTGTGCTGGAAGAAACTCCACTTAAAAATCTTATCACCTGAAACTTCATTACTTTTTAAAGTGACTTATCTTCATTAGTTTTAAGAGGATAGAGCTGTCACTTTCTTCAAGTATTTTCCCCCCAAGAACACTACTTGCTATGTGTCACAGAGACTAGTAAGCATCATCTGGTCTACATTATAATGGATAATGTACCCCCCAAGAGCCAGGTGACTATTTTAGTGAAGTTACTAAATAATACCTATGCTGTGTGGATGCTTCCCCTTACATACTTTACATAAGGTGCCTAAAAAGCAGATGTACCTTTGGGACAAACATATTCAGAACTATCTTCTTTTACCTTTATTTAACTGGATTTGGTAATTTGGTAGCCATACCTTTTAGAATAACATTTTTAACTTAAAAGAAAGTTATTTTAAAAAATGATCTAAGTAAGAGAAATTATCATTAAAAGCCAGTGCTTTGATTCTTTCTTCTCACTTCCAAGAAGGATGAATATATGGTGTTCAAATCCTTAGCAAATTACAAGTGAAAAGAAGGCTGCAAGAGGCAAGCACACTGACAACCAAACTGACAGCTGACAGTCTGATAGAGACAGAAATGACAGAAAAGCAATAAAGCTCAGAAACAAAACTCACAAAGAACAGCAATCTAAAGTCATTTAGCACAGAAGCATCATTCTATAATAACACAGTACATTATTCAGATTCTCAAAGATATCCTTAACTTATTAAAACCTAATCGCAAAATAGTTTTTAAAAAGTATAGATTCTGCTCTTCCTCTAAGCAGCCTGAAGTAATCTAAAGAAAGGTTTGATAATCTTTTTGATCCTGAACCTCCTCCCAAATCATGCAAATTAGGAGGATCAAATCTTCATATTCACTTTAAGAGCACCTGTGAGACTGTCAAGGTCATCAAGGCTATGCACATTTGAAAAGCCACCGGGTATTTGAAAGCTGTCACTTCAAAGAAGCAAAATTTGCTGTTCCTGTGGTACAATAGGGATAAATGACAGATATGCCTCAGGTAAATAATGCTGCAAGACATAGGGTCACAATTTTAAAATTTAGAGTCTTGCTGAAATTAAAGGTTTAGACATAATCTCTGGCCATTGAATATAGCAAAGGTGAGCAAAGCACTCAAGATGCACCACTGCCCTAATAGCTCATGATCAGATTAATATACGTGTATGAAATCCCACAGCCACACTGAGATGGTCTGAGCTGAAAAGGAACACAGTGTTCCTAAACTAAAAGACAAGGCTGCAGGAAAAGAAAAAAACACCAGAGAAGTAAATGACAAAACAGAAATGTGTGGCAAGCAATAAATTAAACATAAAATAAATGCTAATGAGAATAAAAGGGATTACAGATTATGTTCTCTGTTTATAAAGATGGTGTGCGTGTTTCTCTAGTATGTAACAATATTCTCGAGTAGTACATTTTACCTTGTCATGACATGAAAATAGGCACTTGTTTGTGAGATTATTTTACATCTATAGAAATTAGCTTATTCAAAATGAAGAAATCAAGACTTTTATTTTTCAGGAGAAATAATGATTGGGAAATAAACTTCAATTATCTAGAAAACCATGGTGGTTGGAATGACTCATTCCTGAAGGTTCTTCATAGCAGAAGTCACTGCAGTTATACAGCAAATTAGTCAGCATGAGTGATTTTTCTCTAACTTGGCCATCACAGACAGAAAATTGCCTACACTGATATATCTCCTAAAATGGCTCTCGATTAATGTCTTTCTGGGCATGGGAACTTCGCAGAGCACTTTAGGCAATGAGATAACAAATGCTGAGCTGGCTATATATCCCTTCAAGCAAAAGAGAGTATTTGGGATCACAATTGCAAAGGTGCAAAAGAAACACTAGTATATGACTAAGATAAGTGTTTCCTGACTAAATTGTATGCATATTTTGTAATTACAGAATGGAATTTTGAAACATCGTATATTTTCTATAAAAATCACTAACAATACATTGCAAAAACCTTTATTCTTACATCCTATTAAAAAGATGGCTTAGAGTGATTAACTAAGTTCCTGCTATTCAGGGTAGTTACTCATATCTACCTGTTGCCCTTAATTTGAGTGGCATTTACTCTGAACTTGTTTATATATTAGTGTATATCATGATTACATTTGGGAGAGAAATGTTAGGGTCAAAGTACAAAGAATTAGAGAGGGAGGAAGGTATTTTTAAACAATGCCAAGACAATATTTTTCATATAATCTGTTTTAGTTCTTGCTATTTGCAAATTCTGAACCTAAATTCTGAAATTCACTTGAGGATCCTAAATCCTAAATTCATGCATTTTCTGAATTATGAACATGATTAAAAGATAGATGGACTGTTTTCTAATATTATGATTGATATCACCTAAATAATTGTACTTGAATACAAGTTTAATTTGAAAGACTGCTTGTTTTCATTAATGAAAAAAAAACCAATTAGCTAATGTGTTACTTTTCTGCTATTTTTATTTTACATTGAAAAAAATTTCTGGGCTTATTAGAATGAGAAAGCATCAGGCAACTTTTAATGTACAGGGAAAACGCTTGAATTGTTTTCAAGGGACCTGTTGTTATATTTCTGGGTGTTTAATAAGAGGACAATATAAGCTAATTTGCAAGGACACTATAGATTAGATTCACTTGATTATAACCTTGAAGCTGTAAGTTAGTTGAAGGTATTATATAGTAGTGGAGTGTGATAGGAAGCCAGTATGCTAAATGTGTTCATTATTGGTTTAGTACAAAAATAATTAACACACACACACACACACACACACACACACACACACACACACACACACACACACACAGCGCGCGGGCGCGCGGAACACACACACACACACACACACACACACACACACACACACACACACACACACACACACACAAGCACGCACCAGATCATGTTTCATCGTGAGGCTACCTTGTAAACTGGCACAGCACTCCCATTCCTGACATGCTCTGCGAGAGGAAAACATTCCTCTCATTTCCTCCCCTCCCCTTTCCTCTTCTCTTTTCTCCTTTTTTTCTTCCCTGGGATCTTCTTGTCTGGCCTCTTCTTTTGTAGCAAGGAGAAAGTGTTATCACTGAAACTGTCAAGAAAGCAAGACACCTCAGCATACTTTGGACAAAAGGTGATGTTTTCTATATATTTTGCTTGCACTCCCTGTTTGTAATCTAATTTTATGATTTGGCATTTGTTGGGAATGGTGAATCCTGTAGGTTATAGCCACTTGTGAGTCCACTTTGAATGTATTCACATGCTATGTAATACAGTAGTTTCCCTTAAGCCTGATTAAACGGGGCTGATTGAGTCTCACAGCAAGCATGCTGCCAGAATCTGCTTAGCAAGAAGTGCGGTTAGAATTGAATGCTTCAGTAGACAAACACAGGCAAGTCTATATACTTCTTTATGCTTAGAATGATGTATTGGTTTTTATGTTTGCATGGCTGTCACTCTTTCAGATTAGATGCATTTTCTTTTTTTAAGATTAGATGATACCTTGTGGTTGGAAATCGTGCATGTATGCAGCACTTGTAGAGAGTTTTTACTCAGGATCCCAGGAATGCTGATGAGGTCTGAAATAAAACCTCTTGCTCATGTCAGTGACCCTAGTTAATTGTTCAGCTTGCTGTTTAATGCATGTTTGTTTTGAAAGTGCCTGTGTCTTAGTATGATTTCTGTTATAGTGGAAAGTACAGTATTTGCTCAGTGTAAGAATTATGGTAGAAAATGACAGAGCCTGCATTTTCTGTAAGAATACTGTCACTAGGGAAATTCCTAAAGAAAACTTAGAATGTGCCGTCTTTCCATGTATCTGCAGCTCATACAATGTAGGTAGGAAAACAGGAAGGCTTTTTAAAATATATACATAAGTGTAGAGGTTCAAGTACTTTTGATTTTTGAATATTTAGTGACTATATTTAATAAAATTTAATTTTAAACTTGTGCAAATTAAATCTTAATGGGTTTCACTGTAACATTTCCATATATACAATGTACTTTAGTTATATTCTAGGTGCAAGATTTTTAATATGGTAAATATTTGGTATTTTACCAGACATGAATGGAGTCAGTATTTGAAAATGAGAGTAAAAAGTGACATTGGAAAATATTTCTTATTCTGCATTATTTTGTACTATCCAGGCATGATTAAGATTGTAGTAATTTTTGCTGCTAAAACTTTAAGTTGTTTGCATTGTGGAATAATAAAAAAAAGAATCATTAAAAGGCACCGTGGAAAAAAATCTAGCTGACTCAGGTGGATTGTGGCTTCTCATGATGCTTGGTAACACTGTCATCAATGGTTGGATCTTCTAGAATAATAAAAATGGTGTAGTTTGTTTCCAGAGCACTGTGGCTGTCAGCACAATACCAGAAAGGCTAATTGCCACAAGTATCTCATTCAAGATGACTTTTATGTAACTAATGAGATTATATATATATATATATATATATATATATATATATATATATATATATATATTTATCCAGGCATAAACACGCCTCTGTCAAAAGATGAGATGTGTCAAATGTTAGTAAGTTGTCAATATTTATCATTTAAAATTTTTATAGGGGACTTAGCAAACAGAGAATTTATAATGACACTAAAGATTGTGTTAAAACGTACAGTGATAAAATCCAGTTGGCAAATTAAATAACACTTGTTGCTACTTTCAGAAAATATATTGACACCTTTGAGGCAAAATTAATTAAGTTTTGGCTAATGCACTTGCCTGTCATTGGGCTATTTATGTATTTCTCTGTGAGTGTCTAGTTTGATGGTTATACATAATCCTTTTATTAACTTTCAATTAGATTTTTCATCTTATTATTCTTGAATTGTACATGTTCTTAATATAAATAACGGGAAATACATTGAGAATCTAAGATTCTTGGGATTTCCAATGTTCTAACATGTTCATTGCAAGTCACTTATTAAATAAAATGGCTTGATATCTTCTTGCTGCAGTACCCAGTAGCTTTTTAAATATCAGTGAAAAAAAATAAATGTACTGCTAGTAATCTATATTACTTGTTTGAGACCTGTCAATGGAACACTGTATTTAATCCAGGATATATTTCCCACTCCAAATATATGTCAAATTTTTTATTTTAAAGTATATCTATATTTAAATAGATATGTGTGTTATGTTTTAAAGATACACTGCATTGCCATTCCAAGCAATGCCTGTAAAAGCTTAAGCAGTATCATGGTGCTTTAGGGTTCTCTTTTCATTAAACAGAAGGGCAATTAGTTCAGAAGTAACTTTCCTGTCATTTTCTTGATTAGTGCCACTTTACTGCCTGCATTTGGCAGATGGCTATTTCATTACTAATCAAGATGAAACTCTAGAGTAGTTCTGGCTTTCAAATGGTGTCTACTATTTTCAAAGGAATTGCCTGGGACTGACCACTGGCTTGGATTTACCTTTTAAAAATATTGCAATGCCAAAGACTAATTAGAAACTCTCATTTGTTATGTTCTGACATATTCTGGCTGAACCTTTGGGTTTAATGTATTTATTTAAGAGTTACAATGCAACTACAAATTTCCAGAATGTTGTATATTTGTAACAAGAAATATAATTCTTCATTTAAGGCTGGCATGTACTCTGGATTTCAGACATATTTGATTTTAAATCAGTTTGTTCTAGAACTAATGATAGGGTTTCTATTGTTTGTTTTCTATCAATGGGATTATAAATTTTGTGTAGACATCATTTAGAGGATTAAATAGTATTTTGCCAGCACACCAGATAAATATATCCTTATAAAATTATGTTCATATTTTCTTTGGTATGTTGGCATTAAAATTATGAAGGGACACTTCATTAAGACAGGCCAATCCAAAAGGTTTTAACAGACTACCTAATGTTCCATTTTTAATCACAGTGACAACTGAACAAATCAACAGGCATTTATTAAGTGTTTGCCGTGTGCCAGGTACACATAAAAAGATTGAATAAAACTGCATGTGTTATATTCTTTTCAATTGCTAGTTAATTGTTTAAATAAAGGCTGCAGCTAAATGTTAAGCCTATTTCAAAGATGCATTTACTCTGAAAAACCGTGGCTATATGTGGTCAAGGTAATTTTTACCTGCTGATCATAAAATACCTATCATAAAAGGAAATACATTTAATAAGTACTTACAGAATTTTAAATGTTGCTAACAAAATTCAACTCCAACTAAAGATTAATTACAGAGTTTCTAGATTATCAACATTATGGTTTTCTCCCTTCCCCCTGCCCCCTCTATCTCTATCTCTCTCTGTGTGTATGAGTGTGCTTCTTTTTTCTCCATGAAACTTGGACAGAAAACAGAAACACGTTTTCATTTCACATTTCTACTACTTATTCTCCATCATAAAAGATATGAAGATTATTTGAATAGAGTTCTGAGATGATTTGGAAGCCAGTTTCGATTTTCTATGTCATCTTTACTCACTGTTATCAACAGTAATTAGAAGTTGGTCAAAAATAAAACAAAACCCCGGTGTACTTGTGACATTAAATAACTGTGTTATAATATCAAAGTATCTAGAACTTTTAAAAATATTTAAAAAGAAAATATTTAAATATTTAAGTATTAAATATTTAAAAAGAAAAGCAGAAAATATAATTTGCTTCCCTATAAGGGCCCTATTTGGTTTTATATTACAAAGGCTTTAAATGTATAGAGTGGTTTGGTTGAAGATTAAGCAGGAGCTAAGGACAGTCAGTAGAGAAAATTAAATTCACACTACCATTTGAGAATAAGTCTGGTATATACAGTGAGGAGAATATAACTATGCTTCTAGATAACAGTAATGGAACTTACCGTTGTGATCTGAAAGCTGTTTTTAAATATGTGTAAGATTATATGGGGCTATCACTAGTAGTAAGTTTTAATTCTTTCTCCTCTTTTTAGACCTATAGATAAACACCAAAAATACATTAAAAAAAAACCTCCAAGTCCTACCGATACAAATCTGGTGCTCTTACTGAGGATTTGACTTTGAAAAAAAGAAATTTAAAAAAGTAGCATGTAAGCAGAGAAAATAGCAAGGTTCTGGCACATCATTAATGTTGATGAGCGATCAGCAGATGATAAGAAGCTGCTCCTTTTAAAAGATCCAAACTCTGCCGACTGCCTAGGACTCACTCTAAGCATATAGGTAGTTCTTGATTGTCTGTATAAATGGAGGATTCAAGATCCTATGGGTATTTGGACCTCTAAGCCTTACTAAAAGTTTACATAATATATTGCAAAACTCTTTTTGGAGTGAAGATGGTAAGTTTAATCACCTAATTGAGCATTGCATTGTTCATAGGGAGAACTGGGAGAGAACAGAAGAATGGGAGAGAACAGAGTTCGGAGGAAACCAGTTCAGTTATTAAAATGTGATGGTGATCTATATTGATCTATATAATTAATTGAGATTTAGCCTCTTTATTTACTTTGGTGTTCTGCATAGTGATCTGTTGAATAACTATTGAAGATGTTTTGTTTTGATATTTGTAGTTTCAACAGATTTCCTTAGATGTTATAACTTAATACAATTAAAGAATATAAAATACGTATATTTTAAGTCTCCACAGTTTATAAACATGTCAATTATGAAATGCAGTCACAAAAAATCAGGGTTAATTTACAAGAGCTTATGTCAGTCATAGAAATTCTAATATTCTTAAGAAGATAACAGCGGCATTTGACAGAGATGGAGAAAAAAGAATAGTGTTGCCCACAAACGTAACTCACCTTCTCTCATGATGATATTTATCAGTGTGACTTATACTCTAAATACATTTTGGAATCCATAAGTGAACTCCAGGAGTAGGGTCTGGATTTTAAAAATCACAGACTGGAGAATCCCTGTATGAGAATTTACTGTCAATTCTGGATGAGGCCATTTCTAATTATTCAATTTCTTTCTTTTATCTGGTTTGTTTGTGGTGTTGGCTATTGAATAGAGAGCTTCTTAGGTCTAGGCAAGCCGATCCAGCTCATTAGTTCCTTTTATTAGTCACTGCAATCCTCACAGGCACACCTATTTCAATACTTACCTGAAAGTTTTGTTGATCTAATTCATACATGCATAATAACATAAAAGCCCAATTACTTGATATATCGAAGGAAGTCTGTTTGGTGCCTGATTTTAGAAAATAGGGAAATGGTAATGTCAGGAGGTTTTGAAAAGATAAACAAGGAATCTTATGGAAATGTTTATTAAATATTTTAATAATTTAGCAGTCTAAAGTGAATGTTTCATATTTATTAAAAAATCCAAAGGAAGGGTTATTTTTGATGTGATGCAGCAGTTTGCTCAGTATTTGAAAACACAAGTAAAGTCGGAACAGAATAATTCTACTTGTAAAATGACTCCCAAATTAAACAGTGCTAGTGTTTCATTGCTCTGTGATGTCATTGTGATTTTTAAATCTTCTAGTAGGATGATTTTATAGCTTGCATATTAATACTTTTCTTTTTGTATTATAAACATCTGCTTATTCTTAGATAGTTCTTAATTATAAAAATGATATTGTGTATTAATAATTTTGTGGGGAGATGTGTACTTTTTAATATGTCTATAGTTGTTATATGAACAAACATGATTTTCCTTTAAATACTGTCAACATAAACAGTTTACTCTTTTTTATTTTTTGAATAATTCTGAAGCCAGCCTTACATAATCCTATGTTGTTATTTGACAAAATTTAACAGGAAAATATAATAATACATAAATTATTAATAGGGTAGAATGCTGTCTTTGTAACTCTTATTAAAAGTGATTTTGGTTATTTGATAATATGTGTAGCAACACTGAAACACAACTTTTTTGAATAAAATATTTTCAGATTGTTTCCTGACTTTGTGAATAAATTAGTTTTAAAAATAGGTATAAGACATAAGTTGATGCCTAGTATTTTTCCATGAAAGATTATTTAAGGTATTTCCTTTGAACCTGCAGCAAATTGAGTGTCTTAAATTATCTTATTACATTTTAGATATCCCAAAATGATAATATCTTAAAGCAAATCATTACTAGTTGAAAATTTATTGGAAATTCACTTTCCTGATTAAGCTGTATATAGATTTGAAGATAGAAGGGATAACTAAGTTCATGACAGAAAGTTTCCAGCAAAATCTTGTCTTTACATTGCTATTTGTGACTAAATACTCATTCCATCCTTTTGTGAAATTAGAATTGTAAAACAAGAGTATACTCTCAATCGCTTGGTTTATATTTATATGCTTATTCATTTATTTGCATATGTAATAACAATGGTAAAAGAAGAAGAGATGGTGGATTTAGAAGGAATGGGGAGGGGCAGAAATGGAATGGGCAGGAGGGAGAAGAGGAAGTGGTAAATTATGTATTTATATTTCAGTTAACTTCTTTATTCTGTCTTGTTTGTTTGTTTGTTTGTTTCTCAAAACAGGGTTTCTCTATTTCTCTGTATAACAGCACTGGCTGTCCTGGAATTTACTTTGTAGACTTGGCTAGCCTCAAACTCACAGATCTACCTGCCTCTGCCACCCAAATTGTGGGGTTAAAGGTGTGTTCCACAATGCCTGGCTTCAATTTAAACTTTTTAAAATGCTCTATTTATTTATTTACTTATTGTATTTCCTTCATTGCTATGGTTGTTGAACTTTTTAAAATTAATTTTTAGTCACTTTTATTCCTTCTTTTTATAACTCTTTGTTCATATATGGCCCATTTTTTAAATTTGGTCATTGCTTTCTTGAGTTTCTGTTTTTTGACATCTTTATATATTCTGGATATTAATCTTCTGTCAGATACATAGCTAACAAAGACTCTCTCCTACTGTATGGTCTTATTCACTCCTCAATTGTTTCCTTAGATGCACAGAACTTTTTAGTTTCATGAGTTCCAACTTGTCAGTTGTCAAGCTCAATACCTGGCCAGAGAGTCCTATTTAGAATATGCTTTCCTATATTCATTCTTGTAGAATACTGACTTAGCTTTGCCTTCTAGCAGTTTCAGTAATTTGTGTTTATACTACAGCAACTTTGATCCATTTGATGTTTATTTCTGCGGAGGATGACAGATATGGGTCTTTATTATATTCTTATACATATAGTCATCCTTAGATTAATTCTTAAGAGAGAAAAAAATGACATATCCACACTTTTCAACAGAAAGTTCTGGATAGATAGTAACTCTATGAACTTTTGGACAGTTTAGAATTTCATGTCTCCCCGTGGGTTCAAAGATTTGACTCAGATAACCCAAGGAAAGCTGAAAGTCAATTGCTCTGAATTGTAAATAAAAATCTGAGTAGGTCTGCTAATCAAGGAGAAAACTTACACTCCTAGGTACAATTTTCTTTACCAGAGGTTTGGTGCTTGATTGTTTTATGTCAGTGTGACACAGTGGAAGTCATTTGAAAGAAGGAACCCTCAATTAAGAAAGCGCCTCTAATAAGATCTGCTTGTTGGCAGGCCTGTAAGGCATTTCCCCAATTAGTGATCAACGGGGAGGGTCCAGCCCATAGTGATTGGTGCCATTCCTGGGCTGATAGTCCTGGGTTCTAGGAGAAAGCAGGCTGAGCAAACCAGAGCAGTTTGCCTCGATGGCCTCTGCATCAGTTCCTGCCTCCAGGATCCTGCTCTTTTTGAGTTTTTGTCCTAACTTCCTGATGAACAGCAATGCTGATGTGTAAGCCAAGCAAACACTTTCCTCCCCATCTAGCTTTTTGGTCATGGTGTTTCCCTAAGAGAGATCACATGACAGGCCACCTAGGGCTGAAGACTTCTTCACTTCAGGAAGAATATTTGGGGCTGTGGTTCAGAAAGTCTTTAATCCTTAGAACAATAAGGCCCTCAGTGTCCTATCTTGCCACATTGAGGGCAAGTATTTTTTAAAAGTTTTTGCTTGATTTTTAGGCTATTTTTCTTGTAGTGACTTATCTGGTGACATATATAACATTTACCCAACAGACAACTTTCTACAGAATGAAAGCCAGACATATTTAATTAACATAGTTAACATGCAATACTTGAAGAAGTTCTGCATACTTTTTATTCACTCTCTCTAGTTAGATTCCACCTACTTTTGGCCCCTGTTCTTCCTTTAGACCCCAGTTATAGAAAACAGAATTAACTATACTTAGTAGCCATCAATGATGATCTTGGGTCCTAATGGCAATTTTTGCCATTTCCTTTGATATGAGGAACAGACTGAGTAAAGAATCTGTCTCTAGAGAAGAATTTTGCCTTCAAAGTGGAGAAGAATCCACTAGAGTACAATTTTACCTGGCTTTCTTGCAGTACATCCCTGGGCAATAGATCCAGGTAGTGGTTATTTTTTTAAAGTCTAATTTAAATTGTGTGAGTATATTGATATATAAGTACATGTTTACCTCTTTATTTTCATCTTTTACATTTTATTTATATGCATATGGCTATCTTTGCCTGAATTTGTGAATATCTGTGTGGCTCAGAAAAGAGCATCAGATCCCCTGGAACTGGACTTTGAGACAGTTGTCAGCCACCATGTGGTCACTGGAAACCAAAGCTGGATCCTCCAAGAGAAACAATTGCTCTTAACTACCAAAACATCTAAATAGACCCAGAAATACTTTTCTTTAGAAAGCATGAGCTCATTTTGTGAGATTTTTCCCCACCTATGATGGTGTGTCAATTTTTTTTTATTTATTCAGGTCTTTTTTTATTTTTAAATCATTGTTGAGAGTGTCTGTTACTTTAAATTTAGCCAGCTGCCCATGGCAGATTAGGGCATGGAACTCAGAGAAGAAATTACTACTATCAGTTTCCTACACTAATACAATGTCTGACTGTGTTTATAGTTATCATTGTAGGCACAGATAAGTGTAGTTCTCACTCCTCATCAAATAAACTTTTTACAGCAGACAGGGACAATTACAGACAGCCCCAACTGGTCAACATCCACATAAACATTTATCATGGGTTTTCCAGCCTCAACTGATACATCTACAGCACGACCACTACACCTAAGGCTCAGGGTAAATCATGGAAGAAAGGAACTAAAGATTGTAAGGGCTTTGGGACAAGAATATCTGCTGCAAGACTGGGTTATCTATACGACTGTCTCTGTACTTGTAAAGGCTGGTAAATACTGCTGTGTAAAACAGGCTATCAAATATGGCATAGTGCCTAAAATGACAGCTTTGGACATGGACCTCTAAGTTACAATACTAACTCCACCATATTTTTCTTTCTGGTGTTAATTTTTCTAAGGGATACGAATGTAGCTCAATGGTACAGAATGTTTCTTCATGTTTGAAGTCCAAGGCTCAATCCACATTAGAAGAAATAAATAAAGGAAATAAAAACAACTTCTCCTGGCATTACTTTTTCTCATCTGTGGAACAGTGAAATCCCTATCTTGCTTCAAGTTTGTGGGAATTAAATGAGATGAATTATGAAAAGTTTCCAAAGACTTGAAATCATTATAGTAATTGTGAGGAATAACACTGACAATAGCCTCTTGAAGACAGGGATGTTCAATATCACCTTGATAACTTAAAAGTGAATCTAGAAGCAGAGAAATCCTTTGTAAACCATTTTTAGTAATTATTTAAGAGTTTCAGATATTTGTTTGTTTGGATTTTAGCTTTGCAAGATAGTGAAAGACTGTTATTCCATATCAAATAGGGCAATTTAGCCTGAAAGTCACAACACTAACATATTTACTAGTTCAAACAAGTTTTGCAATATTAAGTTTAAAAGAATAAAATGGGCCCTATCTCAATTGCACCACATTTAGAGATACTATTAGTTAAAGCCAGTTATTCCAAGTTAGTGCTGATTTTACCCTAAAGATTATCTATAGAGCAACTGGAATAAAGACATTCCAAAATGATTACTCATATATAAATACTCCTTTCACAAACCAAACTTATATTTTATTAGTTATGTTCTTCAACTCTATATTCATAATAGGTGATCCAGAGACAGACACTCAGTTAAAATAAAAGCAGCTCATAAACTGACAAACTGTGCTGGATTGATCCTGTTAAGATAAATTAAGTTTAAATAAATGATTTCCCTTAACATGTAGAGCTTTGATTTCGAAGTGACTCATAAATGAGGAATGGCTCAAGAGCGAGCAGAGATACCAGTGACGTTAGTGGTTCCTATTAGCATTCTGATCACATAGGCCTCCTGTGACTCCCTTTCAATTTTTTTCCTTTTCATTAAATCAGCTACTTGCTTTGTGTTCTTACAGGATGGTGAACTAGCCAGTTCATGTTATATTTTAAACAGTAATTTATACTGTGGGCATAATGAAAAATATAAAATTGTAATATCTTTTTTTATGTATGTTGAACTAGATTTCTTTGGGGCTAAGATTTCTCTCAAGATTCTATTTGAACTTTCTCTGTAGGAAATAATATTTTAGAATTCCAAAATTTGCATAGGACAATATATCTGACTGTCAAAACAGAAACCAAACATATAGATTTTACTCAATAGTAAAATAAAACTCATGAGTAACTTGATGCATTTGATGGGATGAAGAGAGGGAGAGAAAATTAACAACTCATTCTTATTGCAAAGTTATTTCACATTTTCATCACACTTTTCTTATTGTGCAATTAGAGAAACAAAATGAAGTATTTATCACTATACTTAAAAATAGCTTTAAGATGTTAAAAAGATGACTCAGTGGTAAAATGCATTGTCCAGAGAATACAGGTTTGAAACCCACATCGTGACTTAGAAATTATATATAAATGCAGTCTCAGGGGAATGTGACACTCTTTTCTGACCTCTGTGGGCACTTAATACATGTGATTCATAGATGTATATCTAGGGAAAACACCCATACATGAAGAATAAAAACAAATAAAATATCAATAATAAACTTTAAAGCCTTGGAACGTGACAGTGTCATAATATTAGCTGTGTTCCTGTCATGGACTTAGGTGTGATACTTAAGAGAGCTTTACATGGTCCAAAATCAGCTATGATTAAAAAGTGATATGACTTATTAGTTCCTACACTCATTTTTTCTTTTTCACATCTGATCTGCTATAGAAAACTGAAATAATTCTGTAATTTTAGATAATAATATTTCAGTACTGTAGTCAGTGACATTGTCAAGCTCTCTAGGTAGACTAGCATTTTTCTATTTTCTAAAAGAATTCTATTTTCTAAATAATGATACATAATAATAAATAATTATCTACTATTTTCTAAAAAAAATAGTACTACCATTTTAAATAGGTAAGTGATTGTGAAAACCAGGCAGGCTGTCAGTATAAAAACCAGAGCATGATAAGCAATTTTATCTTACACCTCTCTTCTCTAATGAGGCTCCTTAAGGTCTTGTGCATGAGAGAGAAGATTCAGTGTTAAGATTTTCTTCCTAAATCTCCCTGTTCAATTATTTCTTTTCACAAAAACAAGAAAACAGGGGTTTTATGCTTGGTGTGCCTTTTGAAATGAAAGTTTTCCTTCACAATTTTCTCATGTTGTTAAGAAAGAATGAGCACTTCCTTTAAATGATATTAAAAGGTGTGTATTAGTTTTAAGAAAAATAATGTGTTACTTTGCATTTATGCTACAGGACACACAAATTCTCTCAATTGATCCACAAACAGCACTTTGAGGAGTTATTAGCACTGTTTTGCAAATTAAACAATTGTGGTTCAGACATATTAGATAATGTGTTCAAGGTAATTAAGCACAGCACAGGAATAAAACTGTTTGCTTTTTGAATAAAGAAAAATCCAAGAAACTCTGATGGGAGAAATAATTTAGATCATCTGGGCTTGAGAATATTTAATTTGCCTGTGCCAGAGGTAAGTGGATATAAGACTCCTAGTATTTTTTTCATTCTAATGTAAGAATCTTGAATGTAGTTTAATTCAGTGCAGTTAAATATTCATTTACAATACACCCAGGGAAAATGATGGTGAAATTAAGTATATTAAATCCATCCATTCAGAATCAATGAATGTTAATACATTTTGAAAGTTCTTTTTTAAGGAAGACAAATTGCTACTTTACATAATAATCAAGAAAAAGATGAAATAACATTTACTTTTAAAAACAGAAGCATTATCAAAAAGTAAATATATAGTGTATATGATTTTTGGCATGTGCTTATGTTTAGAAATAAAAAATTTTAGATATACTCTCATATATTGATATTAGCTACAATACAAAGATGTATTATATATCATCAGAACTTATTCCTTTCTAACTGAAAGCTTGTGTCTTTACCAATTTCTATTCCCTGAACTTTACCTCCTCAATAACTCTAAAGAATAATTATACTAGGTGGTTTTATGAATGACATATTTTAAAATTTTGTATTAGTTACCTCAAGCAGTATTTGTATATATTTGGCTAAATTCACTTAACCTTTTTTTCTATAAGTTCAATGCTCATCTACATTTTTACAGTTGAGAGAACTGTAAAATTTTTACAGTTCTTTTTAAAGGTAGAATAATATACACACATTTTTATTTTATGTATATATTTGTTTACATTTCTTTATCCACTCATATAATGATGGAAACCTCAGTTTATTTCATATTTCAATATTTCACATCTTCACTATTACAAATGCTGCTATTATGCAAATGAGAGTGTAACTATTCTTTGGATATATATCCCTAAGACAGATTTCTGACTGCTATAGGTGTACATGTTTTTGAGGAAGTTCCATAATGTTTCCTATATTAGTTATACTGATACACATTCCCACCAATAGTACACAAGAGGATCCTCTATTAGATGCCTCCTCCAAAACATTCAGTTTTTTTATATGATTATAACAGCTATGAGTTGATACCTAATTGTGGTTGCAATGTATATTTCCCTAATTATTAGTGGCGCTGAGCCATTTTTTTCCTATATTCATTAGCCATTTGATGCTATCCTCTGATAAATCTTTATTCATGTCCATTGTCCAGATTTTGAGCAAATTATTATTTCTCTTTTGGAATTGGTTGCTTGGTTTCTTTATATAATTTTAAATAATAGCTCCTTGTCAGATATTTGGTTTGCAAATATATTTTGCTATGCTTGACATTATCTTTTTTGTTTGTTTGCTTCATGATATTGTTGTAGCTTTATAGAAGCAACAGTTTCACATAGTCACATTTGTCTATTGTTTCCTTTGTTATTTGTGCTTTTTTAATTTGTGCTATTTTGTCCTTTTGAATTCATATTCTAAAAAAAATCACTAATAAGACCAATGACAAGAATATTCCCTATGCATTTTTTAGTTGTTCTACAGTTCACATCTTTTGTTTAAATCTTATATACATTTTGTGTTGATTTTAGATATGATGTAGCATAACTTTTTATGCAGTTAGCATTCTCAAGACTATTTAAGAAATTGTCTTTTTCCTGTGGTACAGTCTTGGGAACACTTTTGAAGATCAACTACTCATTTTTTATTGTTGTTTCCTTTTTTGTTTTGGTTTTTTCAGTTTTTAGTTTTGTTTTGTCTTTTTGAGACAGGGTTTGTTTCTTGGTGTTCTCATCATAGTTCTGATGATATGTCCTGAAACTATGTGTAGACCAGGCTGGCCTTGAAATTGGAGACCAACTGCCACTGCCTCCTACCTGGTAACAACTGCTCAAAATTTTATGTTTTTTTTCCCCCATAGACTTTATGTTCTTTTGTTTGTTAGTAAAAATGGTCTTATTCTAGCCTTGTAATGTAATTTTATTTATTTTATTTTAAGACAGGATCTTACAATCTAGTCAAGAATTGTCTGCCAGTTATTCTTTTGTTGTTGTTGTTTGAGACAGGGTTTCTCTGTATTTTTTTTTGAGCTTGTACTGAAACTCACTTTGTAGATGAGGCTATCCTCGAACTCATAGAGATCTGCCTGGTTCTGCCTTTCTAGTGTTGGGATTAAAGGTGTCTGCCACCACCTCCTGGTGTAGGTTACTCTTAAGTAGCTGGTGCTGGCATTGAACTCACAACAATAATCCTGCTTCAGTTTCCTGCAGGCATTAAGCCTTATATTTGAATGTAGTGTAATTTAAAAGCAGGTAGCTTGGTGTTCCAGCTTTGATCTGAAGTCAATTCTTGGTCAGGAAAAACTTGGCTTTTAAGATAGGCAAAGCACTATTGTTAAGACTCTAAGAAGAATCCTCTGTCCTCAAGGATGCACACTCATTTTTTTGAGGTTATTATAGATATTAACTTACTTCTCTCAAAAGCAAGAACAATTAATAATGCACTCAGTTTTCTCTTATTTGTAACTACTTTTCTGTGGTAAGAACACTATCCTCCCATGACATTCAATCGTTAAAAGTCTCCAGGACTTTATTTACAAATAGATGGCAGATAATATTACGGGATTTAAAATGAAGAACCAAGAGTAAGTGTTTCACCAAGCTGTATGTATATCCTTATTGATAATTTTAGCTCTTGCTATTTTGGCATTAGTGCGTGTATGTTTAATTTTTTGCACTGTGCCCTTTGTTGAGAAGACAATTTAGCTTGTTTGATAGTAGAAAGATTTGCTTTGCTCAGGAACGAAGCCAACATAAACATTAGGCTTTTTTCTAAAAGGAACTATGATGAGATTTAAAAGAGCAAAAACATTGTTGGCAGTATACTAGCCCTCTAGCCAAGCTAGGAAGTAGGACATGTCTGTCTTAAGATCAACGTCCCTCCCACCTTGCTTCTCAAATAGCATTTAGGCACTATATATTTTTGGTATCTTTTCCCTTTAGCCACTTATCACCCTGAAACGTTCATGTTCTCTGTCTCAGTCTCTTGCCCAGAGAACTAATAAACCACCAGTAGATTGTTGATAAGCACAAAAGAGATCCAATCTTTGATCCCTGAAAATTTTCATGTTTAGGCATTACTCCAAAGGAAGGAGTGAAATTTGTCACCTATTGTGACATGCTCTTAGCTACTATGTAATTTGAGGGCTAGTGTGTGTGTTTTATCATCTTTAAAAAATTTATGTATTAAAATACTGTTTATTAAAACATTATGGCTAGATATGGCTGATATCTGCATATGTAATGAAAATTCTAGTAGAAACTTAAAAAAAAACTAAGAGGTTTAATGTGACAGAGAGGAAGTGGAAGATGTAGTTCAAATCAATGTTATTGATTTCAAAATATGAGATGTTCTACACCTAGCTATGTAGTAATGAGTTCTAGATTAGTAGCATGTACATCTCTCACAGAGATAATTTACTTTTCCCCATTTTTTACTAGGAAATATATAGTAGGTGATACATTGAGATTCCAAATATGTTCTCCAGGAAGAGAAAAACAACTCAATTATAATACATCAGAATTTCCTATCCCCATGCCTCTTCTAACACCTTCCATGTGTATCTGCCGTTTTGGTTATCCCACCAATTTATTTTAATCCATTAAACTTCTCTCTTGAATAAATATTTCCATTAGCTTCCTGTGTGAATGAAACCTGGAACTAGTTGTTTTTGGTTCAAATTATAAAGCTATCACTTCCTTCTTTATCTAAACTATGTTTCTTTATTTTTCTGTTTTTCAAAAACAGGAATTCATGCATTTGATGTTGGGATTACTATGGAGGTTCCCAAGATTTATTCTCAGTTTCTGTTCTAATAATTGACCCCCCTCTTCTGTGTGTATGTATGTGTGTGAGGGTATACTTCAAAGCTCCAACTAGGTACAGTAGATGTTAAATGAATCAATTTAGATAATGGAAGCTAAGAGAATTTTAATTGTGAGTATATGTTATTAAATTCCTTAAAATATTAACACACATTTTAGAACAAATATGTTGGACTATAATCATTTAATGAGCTTCAAAATGGAATTTGATGGTATACATCTATAATACCAGCACTTAAGGAGCTGAGGCAGGAAGTTCTTTACTTCCAAGACACCCTGGATTACAACAGTGCAATCTTCTCACAAAAGGGGAGGCATGTCACATGCACCCTTCCTTCCTTAATCAGAGGTCACTGAACATGAATTCATGAATTTGCTTTTCTGGCTAGTTCAACATCATCATTATTAACATTAATTATTTTGCTTCTCTATAAAATTAGGTGATGGTTAGTCTTCACACTGTGTGGCCCTGTTCAATTATGCATGCATGTTGCTCCTTTAATAGTCAGGTGTTACTCCATGCCACCCCCCAAGTTTAAATTCAGCTTTTTGATCTAAAAGAAGTTGGAATGCAGCTAGTTCCTATTTTATAAGGCTTTTATTCAATTTACATCTAAAGTGTGAAAATGACTTAGAACACTGCCTGGTATGTTCAAGTGTTCAATGACTATTACCTTATTATGTTTTTTCTAAAATATTATCTTAAAATATTCATATTACCTGAATTGACACTTAGATTTGGTCCTATTCTTGTGCTTCCCAGTCTCAATATAAATACCTTATTTGCCTCTACCAATCTTCATTGCTTATCAACATGCCAGTATTTTCAACTTCCTTCCCCTCTGTTATATGCTCTCTCTCTCTCTCTCTCTCTCTCTCTCTCTCTCTCTCTCTCTCTCTCTCTCTCTCTCTCTCTCTCTCTCAATTAACTCTTTATCTTTTGTAACATAAATAATAAAAACCAGAGACAGATGTTGGAGTTCAAGCTGAAGATCAGTAAAGCAAAGAGAGGCTGCCAAGCCAGTAACTCTTACCTCTACCTCAGACTAAAATGGGTGATCCTGTGTCCACATATTCTCAAGAGTGCAATGCTCTCCATCAAACCTCAGACTGTAGTTTAGACTGCTGCCAGCCTTCAACATAGCTGGAGACTAATTGCCTTGTGAGACCCTTTGCTTCTTCATTTTATAGCTCTCAAATTCTGAGATTAAAGGCTTGGAATACCAAATGAAATGCTGGGATCACTATTATTTGAGCTGTTTCTCTTTTATACTATATCAATTTAGTGTAGCTCAGTGTGGCCTTGAACTCACAGAGATCCATCTGTTTGTCTCTTGAGTCCTGAGATTAAAGGTGTGTGCCACCACCACCTGGCTCTATGGCTAGCTAGTTTGGTTATTTCTATTAAATGTATGTATCACAATTGCATGGCTCTGTGGCTTGTGGCTAGCTTTGCTTTCTGCACCCCCAGGCAAACTTTAACAAATCATAAATAATATATTACCACAGTGTTCCATATATTTGGTAGTCCAAGTTTTTTCCTTTTCTGTTTCTGATTTTGGTCAACTAGTTACTGTCTACAAGAGAACATTTCTTTCATTTAAATTGTTCTTCAGGTCTATTAGTTATACAAATTTTAAGCTTAACTTTGACTTTATAGCACTTTTCAATATTCTCTCTTTCCTCTCTCTCTGTCTCTTTCTGCCTCTGTCTGTCTGTCTCTGTCTCTGTCTCTCTCTCCCCCGCCCCTCTGTGAGTGTGTGTGTGTGTGTGTGTGTGTGTGTGTTTGTGTGTGTTTGTGTGTGCATGTGTGTGATGATGAGTATATTTGTGCAATTGCCTTAAAGCCAGAGTCTGATGCTGGGTGTCTACTTCAATCAATCTCCCAATCTACAGTGTATTTGTTTTTAGACAGCATCTTTCACTGAATCTGGAGCCCACCAATTTTGCTAGAATGGCTGGTAAGCAAGTCTCAGAAATCCTTGTATCTCTCCCTACCCAGTTCCGGGATTACAATTTATATACTATGGTTCACTTGCGTACATTAGTGCTGAGGATTGAACTCAGGTTCTCATGCTTGTCCGGCAAGCATTTTATGACTAAGCCATCTCCTGAGTCTTAATTTTTCAACTCTGCAAATGTGGTTGTATGGCATGAATCTCGCATTTATTAATGTTCCAAGCCTATTTCTGATATTTACAAGCTGTGCAACAGTAAGTGTGTCAACATATCTCAAATAGTTTTCTCATTGAAGAAATGGGAATAAAAAAAACTACCTAATACAAATGCTGTAAGAAAAGTAAAATGGATTTTCAAAGTACATTTCACAGGTAATGCTCTGTTTCTTGACCTTTTATGTAGGAATCATCACTTTGAGAAAATTCTTTGAGATTTACTCCTATGAAATGTGCCTTTTATTGGTTCTAGTGCATTAATGCATACAATGCTTTTAAAAGAAGTACTAAGTAAGTGTTAACACAGTTTCTGGTATTGAACAATACCAGAATATTCAGTAATTGTGGGATTTTTCATTAATAGCACTCGCAAACTGGATTATATTTCTATCACTTCATATTAACCAGTGATCTCTGATCAATGTAACACATGTCTTCTCCTTTTTAAAGAATGGCTACCATCACTTTGAATCTTTTTCTTCCACTGACTTTCAATATTCCCGTAGTATCCCAATCAAATACTAATTGATACAGCCAGGATTTTTTATTATGTAAATTTCTGTGCATAGCTGTTTGCATGTCTGCATGTATATTTATGAGTATGTGTTCTTCATCCTTTTCTGTATTTATAAGGATGAAACTTATCAAGAAATTAGCCAAAGGGACGAGATATTTTTATGTTTTGTTTTTGAGCTGAAACATCACTTTGTAATTCAGACTGGCCTAGAACTCCTGTCTCTACCTCATAAGTGTTAGGATTACAGATATAAATCACCACAATTTGCTTATAAAGGATAGTTTTTTAAAGGTTATTTAAACTGAAAGCAATAGATAATGAAATATAATATATATATATATGTATATATATATATATGTGTGTGTGTGTGTGTGTGTGTGTGTGTGTGTGTGTGTATGAGATTTGGGGACTATCAGCACCGGTTTAATTCCAATAAGTGAATGGTGTCAGGTCAGTGCATAGAGACGTTTATATTCATCAGAGAAATAGCAATAATAGGAAAAAAAGGAAAACAGAAATTTGTAAAGAGGTAGGATTTTCTTCAGAATAGTTTGCTGTCCAGAAATATAAACCTTATGCTTATGATATGCATATAATTTCCATTAATCTCTGAAGGAGATGAAATAATTGCAATAAATTATGAAAACATTAACTCTCTGCTATTACTGTTTGAAAGGTGGTAGATAAAACACTAAGTGGGAGTTTAAAAAAGAGTAAAAGCTTCAGTCTTTTTTCCTTGGCACACAGTGCTGCATTGGGCAAATAATTTAATCTTCCTGAGCATCAGCTTCCTCATCTTCTGATAGATATTAACAGTCTCTCCTCCCAATCATTTTCAAAACTTTGCTGTCAGGCTCAAATAAGATAATATATGTAGAGATACTCTGCAGCTCTCGTGGCATCATACAGATGAAGGGAATGATTTGTAAGGTACTTGTTACATTCCCCCTCCCATGCAGCTGCCGTGTGACTGGATGCTAGTACAGTACAGCAAGTAACGTCAGAGAGAGAAATGACCAGTAGATGGATGAAGGCTGTTGCTTAGGGGAGTAGATTAGATTTGGGAAGCATTTCTCAGAGTACAGACCTGGTGGCAAGATCTCTGACTTGGAAGAGTCAGTGTTGTTTGAATTCGATCCTGAACGTGACAACCTGCTGTTTATTTATAGGTGAGTCACTTTTTTATATAAATTTATAGTTGAATCATGTTAAGCCTCTGCAACTGCTTTATACAGAAGATCAATGAAGAAAATAGGAAAGAGAAAAAGTGAATTATTTTTGTTGTTACTGATTTTATTAGCTGATAATACATAGATAAAGAATATATTTTAGGAATTAAAGAATTAATTAAAAACTGCATTATGTATCTCTTTAGAAGCATGTTTCTGAATTTCTACTGTGCAAAATTGTATTTGCCTGGGAAGACTAAATTTCTGGGCTGTTTGGGAAAAATAATTTTAATTGATATTTGTATAGCTTTATTGTGGAATAAATGACAAATAAAATGATAGATTCATCTAAGGTGTGTAGCATGTGGTGTTTTGGTTCACATGTACATTGTGACATGATTATTATGATGAAGATAATTAACATCTGACATAGTTGTCTTTTCTCTCTTATGATGAGGATACTTAAGATCTGCTTCTGATGCTTTATTGTTAATAAATTTGAAATAAGCATACATTATTAACTATATTCGCTATGATGAATGTTAAGCTAACTGAATTTTTATGGAATTGTTTCTGTTTATGCAAATCAGATGTCTATCTTGTCTGAGGTACTTGAACCTTACAAAGAAGGGAAGAGGAAATATGAATTAGTTAAATTGAATTCATGATTTCATTTATATCATAATATAAAATAGAGGAATATGCCATAGCACTTTCATCTTGTGCTGCTATGTGGTAGAAAAGACAAGGGAAACTCGTGTGTGTGTGTGTGTGTGTGTGTGTGTGTGTGTGTGCTTGAGTGCATGTGAGTGTGTGTGTCTGTGTGTGTGTGTGCGTGAGAGAGAAAGAGAGAGAGAGAAAGTGAGAATGTATACAATATATTCAGAATAGCTTGAGGTGTAAATATTTATACTAATACATGATATGTTTGTTATTATGGAAATTGTGTGAGAGATTCTGTGCAAATATTACCCTGGCAGTAATAGGATCACCAATACTATGTAGTTTTGATTTTTAAGTCAATGAGCTATTGATTTTTTATTAAGCTTTGGTTTATAATTACTGTCAAGGTAACAAATATAATGTTGGGTATTTACTCCCAAGAATACCTTTTTTTGTTGTTTTCTGCTAACAGTATATCATTTGTTGCAGGAAATAAGGTGCATGTGAAACTGTTTTGAAATCTGTGATGCAATATTCATAAGCAGTAATACTGTTATCCCCACACTGTGTAATCAAATCCCTTTACGTGAAATTAGAGGATTTTAGGTTATGTTATATACTTGCAATGTTTCATTCTTAGTTGGCTTGCCTTTTTACATCAATACACATCTCTCTCTGTCTCTCTCTCTGTCTCTCTGTCTCTCTCTCTCTCTCTCTGTCCCTCTGTCTCTCTCTCTCTCTCTCTCTCTCTCTCTCTCTCTCTCTCTCTCTCTGTGTGTGTGTGTGTGTGTGTGTGTGTAATATAACATCTGAAAGGCTAAACACAAAGGGGCAGGAGGTATAATTAAACCTTGTCAGGTCTTGGTGATTGACATTCCACAAAGCTACTGTTAAATTACACATATTTTAAGAGGGAGGTTGGCAATAATTATTAACAAATTAGCACAGATTAGTTTATCAGATTAACTTGCAGGATCCTGAAACCTTGGCAATAACAACAAATGAAGTATTATGCCTTTACTTTAAATAAAAGCTCTAAATAAAATACCCCTTTAATTAAATAACAGAAAGTAAGGTTTTAACAATTTGAATGTGCCGACCCTAATCTAGCTTCTGTTCCTACACAGGCTTTTGAATGATGCACTCAAATACTGAAACCTAAGACAATTTCGCTGTAGGTATCCCAAAGTTATGTCAGTCATAATAATAATAATAACAGCATCAGCTTACATATGTACAGTGGGTATACAGAATGAGCAAGCAGGAGAGAAGCTGCTTTGAGACATCTGATAAAGGAGGTAAACATCTACCTTTGTAAAAACGGACATGAGCCAGCATATTTTCCCCTGCTTGCTAACTGGCTCTAATAATTTCATTTGATCTGAAGTGATTCATGTATATTCATGCCTGTAAAATGCTTTTTTCTGTTACATCTACTTTCCCCCACTCATCATCATCCGCTTTCCCTCGCTCATGGTTAGTGTTTGGATCCCTCCCTCTCTGCCCCCGGCCCCTTCTTAGTGCATAGATCATGGGAGACAAACCTATACCTGACTTCACAAAATTCTCTGCTCTTTTGAGAGGTTTTTAAATATGGTATGTGTGAGGTATTTTTGGAAGTACTACAACGAGGTATAGATGTTTAGGCTATCTTTCCAACGTGTAACTTGAAACAAGCATTTTTCTATGTGTGCCTCAGTTTCCCCATCTATAAAATGAAAAAAATAGATATAATTGTTTTCTAGATTAATTTCAGCTATATTCAGAATCCAGTAATTAACTTTGGTGGACGAGACAGCCTTCGGGGTGGGGTGGGGGTGATGAAATCCTTGGAGAAATGATTTTCAGTGAATATAGGTATTAATAGAAAGGTTGAATTTACTTTATTGCCACTTTCAGATGTTTTCTTTATGAAAGGATTTTAAAATATGTGCATTTACCCACGGTGGTACAATGTCTGTCGCCCACAGCTTCAATAATGTTTGGCGTAGGGAAAAGGGATTTTCAGATACGACATCGAGGGCTGCGTGAGCCTGAGAGTATAATTTCAGCTTTGTGTGAAATGGAGGCTACAGATTCACATTCGCATCGTCAGGGGGCTCAAGGGATGTATTTTTTTATGACCGCTCGTGCTCCAATGAAACAGCCTAATCTATTTTGCAGTGTGAAAACAGGGTACTTCCGTGGGTCTCCTTTAAGCACACAGCATCTCCGTCCACGGCACATTAATACGGGGGAACTACTTGAACTAATCCGAAGCATCCGCGGAACATTGGGTAACTACAAAAGACCCTAGTTCTAGCCTTTCCCGACTCCTCCGCCCTCACCCCGAAGTCAGGACCTCAATTTTATGGTCTGTGAAGATTAGGCAAGGAAAGGAGGTCTGGCACAGACTTTGGGAAGGGGCGCGCCTTGTCTTTGGCTGAGGTCTCAAGGCAGGATTTTTTTTTTTTTTCTTTTTGGAAATTCGGGAGCCTAGGACCACCTGTTGCTTCGCAGCGAGTTTTCTTCCTCCGCTGAATTCACGCTCCTTCAGCGAGTGCCGTGGGCGTGCGTTCCGGGTGGTGAGAGTGAGCCTCCCCGGAGCGCGCTCTTTCAGCTTTTCCCACAGTTTCGGGAGGGACAGGAAACTTTTCGGGGAGGCTGTGCGGTGTCCGCAAGAGGGCAAGGGTCAGGGCCGGGGCCGGAGGCGCCGCGCACGCCCCCGCGCCCCTCGGCGGAGCAGGCGCTACGTCACGTCGACGGCAAGCGGAGGTTCCTCGGCACGCGCCGGGCCGGCGGTTGCCTGCGAGGAGCGAGCGCGGCGGCGGGGCGCGAGGCGGCGGCGACTCCGTGGCCCGGCTCTGCCGCTGAGGGGGGCGGATTCCGGGCCCCTCGGCCACAGGAGCGGGCTAGGGGGAAGAGGCAAGTAAGCGAGCGGGCCGCCGCGGAGCGGGGTGGGCGGCGCGGCGGCGTGGGGAGCTCCGGGGAGAAGCCGCCTCGCGGGCTGGCCGGAGCGCGCGTGTTCCGGGAGGGCAGAGGCGCGGCAGGCGCCGCGGGCGGGGGAGGCCCGCAGGGAGCGAACGGCCACAGGCCGCTGCCTGCCGGGGGGGGGGGGATCCCCGCCGTGGCCTCCGCTCCGGACCAGCGTCTCGACGTCGCTCGCCTTCGCTCCGCAGGGCCCCCGCGGGAAGACCGAACTTCGGGTGAGGACGGAGCCTGGCAGGGGGGGGAAAAAAGAGTCCGAGGGGAAGGCGAGGGCGGGAAAAGGGAGCGCAGAGGCGCCGGGCCGCCACCGCACGCACAGTTTGGTCCCCGGGCGGGCGCTGGACTTTGAATGGCCCTCTCTGAGGTGGAAAGCCCGACACTTCTCTCTCCTGTCACAGCGCACAGGCTCACAGGGCCCCGTCACAGCGCACACGCTCACAGGGCAAGGGCTGTGAGTTCTGGGAAGGCGGACTTGAGCTCCACGGGACGAAAGTGGCCCACAGATTGTGGCTTTTTCGCAAGCTTTGGGATATTGTGCAGGCCACCCCAGCCTTAGAATGTTGGCTTTTTTACCCGTTTTTTTTTTTTCTTACCCGCCCCCCCCCTTGATGGGCATGGCTTTTGATTAGATAGCAGTCCAACTGCCATTTAAATGTTTAAATCCCCTGAGCCCATGATTCACCTTTTATGAGCCTTGTCAGCATTATTTATATAATTCTCTTAACAGAAATAATCGTGGCCACTTCAGCTGCTTTTGTAGACGTTGGTCTCCTTTAAATTTTAACGCCTCAATGTCTTCCATGTGGTAATAGGACATCTATTGTGTATTTAAAATACATACAAGCTTAATTAAAATGCTAATAATTAGGGGCCCTCCAGTTTACAGCTCAGCACCCTACACAGAGTGTAGACCCAAGCCCTTCAGCATAAAGCAAGGTTAATTAGCTCTTTTCAAAGCTAGACAACATTCATAGGAATAGACTCTGAGGTCTTAAAAGAAAAATTTCCACTATTTTAGACTGCAAAGAGTTTAGTTTTACATTTTATTTTGCCAGTATTTGTTTCCTTTCCTTTATTTTCATTCTTAAGAGCTGAGATAAGAACCCTGGGTGAATGGTTTGTATAAACAGACGTATGGATTTGCAGCAGTCTGGAAAAACAGGCCACAGTTCTCTTAGCAACAGTTAAAAGAAAATGCAGTGGGTGCCAGAAAGGCAAAATTAAATTATGTGGGTATATAACGGAAAAAGAGTGGAGAAAATTATCCCCATTGCATACTGAAGATCCACTTCTTTTGAAATTAGAGGACCTCAGATGATGCTAAAAAATCACAGCGTAACTACGTGTTTTAAATGCCCCATGCTTCTCATATAGTGAGCATATATCACTTACTTATTGAATGTTCAAATGTACTCGAATGATATGACATATGTTCATTTTTATTGGAACAAACTTTCTACAAAATGTCAAAGCTTCATAAGTGCCATGCTAATATTAATTTTTTTTCTTTTCAGAGTAACTGAGGAAAGCTTTGATAGTTCACTATTCGTGCTTACCTAAATCTTTGTTTTATCTCCTACCCTCTCTGTTCTGTATAGTCTCTGCTATTCTCATACTTCGTGCTAGTGGACTCCTTTCATCTGTATTTCAAGACAGCTCCCTGTCTCACAGTAAGCATCAAGATTATTTTTTCAGATCTATTTCATTAGTAGCCTTAGTAGCTTGAGATGGTTTACTAGGTATATGACCCTAATATGTGAGTGAAAATTCTAACATTGTGTTGACATTTTAGTCATCATTAATTTTCAATAAATTCAAATCAAGTACAATTAGAGATAATTCCAGTGACTCCCATCACTCTCCTGTGAACAGGCCCAGTGGATAGATGGCTCTGTTTAAAGTAAACGGGTCACAAAACAAAATAAAATCAAGTATCTGGAAAAGAAACAGGTGGGGAGGGTCAGGAGCTAATGGGGTATTGAGAAAGATAAGAAATGTTGGTGAAAAAACAGATGACATTATAAGTATGAAATTGTCAGTGAACTAACTTAACAAAAATATTTTGTGCCTGTCTCACTACTTACAATTTTACCTATTTAATAATCATATATGAGTCATAACTACTACATAAAATAGTGTTAATATAGAAGATTCTGATATTGCCGAATGTTCTTTTATTGGACAGCATTGTTCTAGAAATCCTGTTAGCTCATGCCATTTCTTCCATTTGAGAGTCAAATTCAAACTCAGTTTTATTGAAGAGCAAGGTACAGGTAAATAAAATGCATTTTAGTAATCTAAGAAATAATCATCTAAAGGTCTGAGTAAATTGGCTAAATGACGAGGGAGAAAATGGTGGTGCAATTAATCTAATTTAATCATTTATATTTAGGATAACAATGTGAGACCTATATTTAATATTTGTTGTAGTGTTGCTTTATTTTAGAACTCCTTTTAAAATACGAATATTGCTTACATTTTGTGAAGTACTCCTACATAGTAATGCAACTTACTTAAAATATAGAAAGTAAAAGTAAAAACAGGTTTGGAGAGTGTATTATCACAATGTTACAGTCTTATCTCTTAATTGTTATTAATGTGCCATTTTTATATTTTCTTTGGTTTTAAATTACTTGTTTTTGTCTTTTCAAGCATGGTCTCACATAGCCCAGATTTCGAATTCTCTATTAGGCAAAAGAACGAGCTTGACTGAATTCCTGATCCTTCTGCCTCTGTCTCCCAAGTGCTGGGATTGTAGGATTGCACCACCATGCCTGTGTTGGGATTAAGAATTGAGTTACATAGTATATACCCTAAAAGCTTTTAAAAAATGGAGAGGAGGACAGGGGGATTCAAAATTATCAGAACGAATAATGATACACGGTTTTAGAGTGAATATTTTGATGCCAGAAAGTATTTTATATCTAATTTTTGTAGATAGGGCAAATTTTATCATCTCCCCCATGTCTTATTTTTGTCTAGTTTTCTTTGGTTTGACTCAGATGCCACCTGCTGCATGAAGCTGTTTTCTGTGTAGATAAGCATAAACTTCTTAATTTTTTATTGTACTTTTAAAGTTATTAAGGTTCACATATTTTTTAAATCTTTCCTAGTGGAGTCCTTCAATTCCTTCTCAGTAGAAAACAAATTGTTTGGGATATTTATTTGAATTTAAAAAAAATATTTTTCTAAACAGCTGCTCATTAACTAATAGTTAAATTATTAACTAATGTTCAAGTATTTTCCTCCAAACTTCCATACGTTATAATATATAATAATAAAATTTAGAGTGTATAAATAAGTACAGAATTAACTTAAGTTCTACTATTTCATTCTTAGGTATTGAAATTGTCTCTGTCCATTCTGAGGGATGGCACGCTTGTTTCGCTATTTCCAGGGAGATCCTGTTGTGACATCCTCTCCCACTGAAGTTCGTATGTGGGTAGAAGGTAAGATATTCTGAAACATATTTGCCTCTCTATGCCACACTGCATCATTTTACATGACTAGTTGACTATATTTTGCAGATTTTTCTACATAAAAATAGCACTTTTCTGTCTTTAAGTGATGATGTTTTCTTATTTAAAGTTTACACCTGAACTCTGTAATTTCAAGAACATGCCATGTATTTTCTGTAAATACATTATGAGAATAATTTCATAGTTGGGTGAGGATATAGTTTAGTGTCAGAAAGCTTGCCTAGAATGTGCAAGTGTTGGGGTTCAATTTCAAATAATACATGTGATCACACATTCACATGCATAAAACATTTCCTTGTTTTAATTAATGGCTTTCTTGTGTGTATATTGGAATTATATTGTATTAATTAGAATTAAACTAGTATGTTAATATAATTGTTGTAATTATTAGTAGCAACCAAAACATTCAGAAATAATGACAGCATATAAATATAAATTATTAGTGGATATGATATACATTTTTCTACAGAAAGAAAGATAATGTGCAATGTAGGGGAATAAGTGCAATGAAAAGAGTTGCATGTAATTAATTTTATTACTAATTAAATATTATCACACTGATATGTTTAACCATTGAGTGATGAGTCTAAGTTTAAGTCTATCACATGCTGTTCATGTTAACAAATATTAAATGAACAATACATTTATATTAATAAGGATAGAACAAAAGACATCTTTCTTTAATTTACTTTATTATTATCAAAGAATATTCTGGCAAAATTGTAGTCAGTCCTTAGTATTTTTAACTGTAGAAACTTCTAAAGATAATTTGAATCACTGAAGTATTGGAATGTTTTCTTTACAGTGATTAGTAATGATGGTTTAGGATGTTCTGCTATGTTAAGTAAACTGAGTCATGGAATGCATAGATGAAAGTAAAATATTTATAAAAATAATATGAAGATTTATTTATAAAATAGCTTTGATATATTTCTATTTTCTCTTATTTAGCCAAAATGGTAGGATTATCTAGTAATGAAATTACTGGGATTGACATGTAAAATAAGCTTGTTTGAAATTTAAATAAAAAATTTAAAAAAGTGTATAATAAACAATTTAAATTGTATTAAATTATTTTAATGGAGAATTTCAAGTGAACACAGCATTCCATTTATTTTTACACATTTAATACAAATGTTCATAATTATTAATCTCTGAAAAATGAAAATTCTTAATGCCTGTATAGCTTTGTGCTTTAGGAAATAGCAACTTGATTCCTACTTTTGGAATGAAGTCCTAATTTCTCCATTGCTCTTTCTATCTTTGTTTCTGGTGAATTATCTTCTTTTAGTTTTCAGAATTTGAATTTGTAAACGAATGAAGACAGTAATAATACAAGAAGAAATTCCATGCTTCTTGTGTTCCCAAAACATTTCCTTTTTCTCAGTACACTTTCTATCAGTTGTTCTAATTGTGGCTTATTTTTATGTATTTATGAATTCATATTTTATCTATTCCTTACAAAGTTTTAAATTTTTGAACATATTGAAATACCAATTTCCATCTTTATATAACAATATGTATGACAATTCCTCATTTAATAGTTTGTGGTCATTAAATAATATTACTGATGTTATAATAACTAATACTTCCAGTCTCAATTTTTCTATAGTATTATCCTTACATCAATAAATGTTCAAAGTTTCACTCTTAGTTAACTTTTGTTGTGTTATATGAGCATATTTTATAACTATACTTGTTAAAGAAATTAATTAAAATAAGCAGAAAATGAATTATTGGCACCCGACTTTAATGCTTTTTCATTCTCTCACCAAATAAACATAAGACCATTTCCATACTATAATCCTAGCTTTGAGTTTGTCTGATTCAGCATGTTACAAAACTATTGTAAAACATTTATGGTGCCTGTTATAGAAGACCCTTCAGCTCTGAGAAAACTTGGGAGTTTACAGGTAACCTCTATTTTAGAATGTTCCAGTAACTTTTTAAAAAGCAGGTTAGTCTGAGATTCTTTCTCATATATAGTGCTGCATATTTAAGTTCATATACTTACATATTTTAAATAAAATATATTTTCATAGTTCTCCCTACTCTTCTCCTTCTAGCTTTTTATTGGCATATTCCCTCTCAAATTTATGGCATCTCTGTCTTTAATACATATATGTAAATAAACATATAAACACAACTTTTACTTGGTATTAGAATACAATTTAAGGCTTTGATCTCTGGGGAAGACTATCTCTCTTTTATCAGACATTAATTGCATATAGCTCTTCATATAGGGGTGGAGCCCAGTGAGATTCCCTTATCCATGTTTGCATGCCAACTTGTATTGTCATTTTTCTTGTTTAGTTTAGGCAGCCATGCTGTTGAGTTCAGTATTGTAACTTGGCTGACATATCTAGAAGGCATAATCATGGAACAGAATTCCTGGTCCTCTTACTCATACAATCTTCCCACACATTTTTCTACAATGTTTACTTAAGGGAAATTTGTATAAATATGTTCTGGATTTATCATTGTATAACAGTTACTCCCAGTATTTTTACTAGTTGAGACTTTCCAAAATGATCTTCATCTGCTGCAAAAAGAAGCTTCTTTAGGATAAGTATTTGGAATACATTTAGAAATTATACTGATTTAGGAAAGTTGCTGGACTGTGTAGATGGAGTTACTGGCCTGCCTGGTCCTAAATCCCTTTATTAAGTATAGACTGATTGTTCAATAGCTCACACTTCTTATTGGCTAGCTCTTAATTATTAATCCATAACTATTAATCTATGTATTCCTACATGGCCTTATCTTACAAGAGAATGCCTAGAGTCCTATCTTTCAGGTAGTTACATGGCGTCTTTTTGTCTTCCTCTTCCCAGAATTCTCCTAGTCTGATAGCCCTGTCTGGCTACTGGACAATCAGCATTTATTAAACCAATAAAAGAAATATATGTTCACACCATACAGAGGGACCTCTCTCATCAGCTACTCTTTTCTCTCTGAATATAAAGGAAGGTTTGTACTTTAACATAGTAAAATTATATGTGCCAAACAATTAGCAAGCAAGAATAATAATTACAATATTTAGTTTATTAACATTTAGCAAAATTTAAAGAAAATACTCTATATTCTATCCTATCTTTGTGAATCGAAAGTTTTATATTTAACTTACCTTTTATCATAATGAAAGAAAACCATAACCATAAATATCTGTCTTCAACTTTATCAATGACCTCAGAAGGATAATATATAAAATCCAGCGTTAACAGTGACATCTCACTGCCTGGACAGTCTCCAAGAGTTTTTCTGTAACTTTGGGGCATCCATCTTCAGCCTATGGGCCTAGAGTGTCTGGTAGATTTCTCAGTGAAGCAGGTAATTTGAAGCTATCCTTCCTGTATTGGCAGCTTGTCAGTCATTTTTTTTTTCTGCAGAATGTCTGGCAAACTCTTCCATGAAGCAGGAACCCTGAAGGACTGTCCCATTTTATTTTGGCAAGTTCAGCAGTCACTTTCTTGTGGGTCTTGTGTGTTCAGTTTATACAGCATAGAGTCGAACAGTCCCAGCAAGAGCAGTTTTTTGCCTAAATGGTTAGTCTTACAATATTAAAAGCAAACTTCATAAAGACTTTTTTTGATTCCCATCCTTCTCTCTGATGAAATTGGTGTTGCCAGAAGCAGTGGTGTCTCATTGTCATAAAAACCCTAATAAACAATATTAAATGCCATAATCTGTAGGTATTTGAAAAATTTTGAAGAATACCTATCCTTTTGAATAGCTAATAAAATCTAATGAATATAATAAGCTTTGACTATTATAGGTGACTATCTATAATCTGCATTTTGAATTATACATTACATTTTTAAATGAGCTATATAAACACAATATCTAAACAAAAGTAGTAATATACATATAACAAAATTGAACTTAAATTTGTATCAGTAAACCAAAATCTATACCAATACAAAGTATTCATTTCTATATCATAATCCTTGTTTGTTCTTTAGAAACAGACTGTGATCAGTAACCATTTATAACCAATCCTGTTTAAATGAAAACAAGCATTTATAAATAATATTTTGGAATTTGGGTATAGTTCTCTCCAAACTGCTTCCTGTTGTATGGGGTTACTGTTAGTCCCTAGCGGATTCCCGAGAAAACCCAGAAACCTGGCCAAATCCAACCTGTAGTAGTCTGAGGCTCCATCTTCTCAGCTGTTTTGGATGTTGGATCACCTGGGCCATTGCTTAGGGTTTCTTGCTTAAGTAAACCATACAAGTCTGGAAGGAATGTGCAGCTTTTCATCTTCTGTAAAAACAAAATCAGAACTTCCTTTCCAAAGTAACATGTCTTTAGACTTAAAAATTTGAACTCAAGGAATTTTCTAAATATATAGGTTGGATTAATCCAGCAGCATTTATAGTCAAATGTCTTTTAGCAGCTGTTGTTCATTCTTCAGCAATCAATTCAAACACAACACAATAGTATTCAGGATCTAGACTCTCTATGTTTTCCAACTTATGTGACTTTTTTTGTTACTATATTTTTTGTTTTATTTTATTTTTGTTTTTGAGACAGGGTCTCTCTGTATTTTTGGCTACCCTGGAATTCACTCTATAAACCAGGCTGGCCTTGAAATCATAGATATCTCCTTGCCTCTACCTCCTTTGTTCTGGGGTTAAAGGTGTGTGACACCACACCCAGCATCTCTATTTCTTTTTAGGACTTTATCCTTGTTTTCTTTTCTCTCTCAAGCCTATGCATATTTTTAAGCACATTATATACTTTTTAGAGGTTTTCATTTCTATGAATCTGTCTATCTGTATATCTCTACCTATTTCTGAACTGGAATCTTTCATCTGCTAAACAGCATGGCTAAGAATAAAGCAGAGGTTTTGGCTAACTGGCTCTGCTCCATCCTGCTCTTTTGTCACAAATAAACACACAGAGGCTCATATTAATTATAAACTGTCAGATGGCTTAGGCTTCTTACAGGCTAGCTCTCTCATAATTATTAACCTATACCTATTAATCTTTGTATTTCTACATGGCCTTATCTTACTGGAGAATGCCCTGGCATCCTACCTTCCCAGTAGTTACATGATGTCTCCCTGGTTGCTTCTTTGTGCTTTCCTCTTCCCAGAATTCTTCTACTCTGGTAGCCATGCCTATACATCCAGCCTGGCATTTCATTAAACCAATAAGAGAAACATGTATTCACAGTACACAGAAGGACATTCCCCCATCAGGACTGGGTTATTTTCCAGGGTTCATAAACTCATTGATCATAGGGAGTTAGCTAGGTTCACATTACTAGGCATGATTTCCCTCCTGTTGTGTAGACCTTATATCCAATTAGACAGTTTTTGTTTACCATGAAGATACAGGTGCCATTATTAGACCTTTAAGGTTTCTTCTGCCCTATTGGTCATTGTGGTGTTTCATAGGCATGCCAGCTGGGTGAGACTATTGGTTACTTCCTTTTCTTGATATCTCACACAAATCTTCTGGTTTTCACAAAGAGTCTTTTAGATTAGGCTCATCTCAAATGTTTCAAGGTCATCCAGTATCTGAAATTGTTGTCTTCTGGAATAAGGGCTTACCTTCAGATGCTGGGTGGCAACCAAAGGCAGTAAGAATAGGCTATATTGTGTTGGGAACATGTTGGACTCTCCTGACAAATTGAAAAGAGTTCTCTGATCCTTGAAACTGAGGCTTTTATCTGTGGCTCTTGAGAAAAGCATTAACATCCCACGTTGCAAAACTGCATTTAACTATATGTTTGTATACACACATTCTTATATGCATTATGTGTAATTTTAGATAAATATAAAATAACACGATTCCCGGTACTTTTCCAATTTTTTTTGTCATTTATCTCTTCTCCCTTCCCTACCCCAGTTAATGGCCATCCTCCATTTTCCCCATTTCTTTCTTCTTATCACTTGTATCCTTTTATTCGACTCTCTAAAACCTGCTGGTTGCTTTTACTTTCCTTGTTTCTGTGGTTACTCCAGGTTATATACTCACATCTTAAGAATTGTATATAGTATTCATAAATGAGGGTGAAGATACATCTCTGTATATTTAGAAGTGCCCTTTGAGGGCCTCTATCATTTTTATGAAGTTATTTATTAAGCCATTCTCTTCTGCTTCATCTGCATTATTGTGTTCAGGTCTTGTTGGTGTAGAGTCCCTAGATACTAGTAGTGTCATAATGGTTTTTCTATTGTGTAATGTGTTTTTGTACTACTGTGTTCCTATCCCAACTTCCAGTTTGTGCAGGTGGGCTCTCTCTCTATTCAGATGTGGTCTCTTTCTCTCTATTCTCTCCTGGTGGATGTAGGTATATCAGGACTTCAATGTCAGTAACTCTGGATGGTCTGAGCTCTATTGGAGGTCTCCAACAGAAGGCATAGAAGATCCAAAATTGAGATGAGGGCAGGCTTAGTGGGGTCAAGATGCAGAGCCGACCCAGGAATTTCCAAGGAAAGAATTTGGAGGTTGGATATGAGCTGGCCCCAGACTCACCTCAAGGAGAGGGTCCAGGGAGGCCAAGATTAAGGCAAGGGCAGGCTCTTGATGGTTCAGTGTGGCAGGGTGGGTCCACATTGTGCAGAGCCGACCCAGGAAGTTCCAAGGAAAGGGTGAGGTGTGTTGGACATGGTTAATTGATTTCTTAACCCCATCATCATTTCAGCTTGATTCATCTTCATTGTTTCAGTCTCTGTTGAATTATGTTTTTAAGTCCTAGATTGTCTTAATCATTTCCATTACCCTTATGTTTATATTTTCTTGGGCATCACACAGACTTTTATTCTTAAGTTCTTTCTCCTAATTCACTAAACTATTTCTTTAAACTCCTTGACTTCTTTGATAAAGTTTATTATTCTTTTAAATTCCAGATCTAAATGTCCATCTATGTAATTATCATTGATAAACATTTCTACAGGATAGTAGGTTTGGGAGGGGATATACTGGCTTGTTACTCCACATTGTTTGTATTTTGCAGAGAGATGGACATGTAGAATACTTTCATTTGTTCTGTGTCTGATATGGGGCAGAAGAAAGAATATGCTGGTATGTTCACCCTAGAGATTGCAAATGGCATAGTGGAATGATGTCAGGTGGATAGAGGGGACTGGATTGGTGTAGCTGGTATGTCTCCTGTTCCAAGCCAGGAGTGTAGGGATAGAATTGGCTAGGTTTGATATGGCATGGGAGATGCCCATGGGTTGAGAGGTCATCAGGATTTTAGAAGAATCCTGGAGGATGGATGGGGTGCTGGCAGGGATGACAAGATTAATTAGAATGAGCTTGATATAGAACTCTGGATATATCTGGAGATTTGAGGAAGATATATGGAGGGAAGGGCCAGGAAGACTCAGGTGGCTAGACCCTGAGAAGTCACAATGTTTTAGTGAATCTGCTTCCCTTGAATGGGATCTGAGTTGTCTCCTTCTTAGCTAGGACTGTGTAGGTAGTTGGGGATAGAGTGACATTTCTTTTCTACTGTACAGAAACCTAGCAAAGGCTCAAGTTGAGTAATTCTTTTTGTGATGTCAGTTAGGTTTTTTGTCTTCATCAATTTTCTGCTGTGTTAGTAGAATTTTTAAAAATCTGTAAGAGATTGAACTAATTGGGTTTAAGATTTTGTTGATTGGAAAGTTCAAGTGTAAAGTGTCACTACCTGATATTTTGTACCATTCCATGATATAAGTCAGAAGGGTAAGTAAGAATGTGAAAGGAAAGAAAAAAATGACCAAACATATTTATATGAGAAACCCATTCCCACAGTAACTACTTCAGTTCTGTAATGATAGTGAAATCATGCTACACGGTAGCAATCATATTTTCATATGAGTTTATGCTTTTTATTCCCTCTTCCTTTTCATCTCTATCCATTCATTCATTTATTTATTTTCATTTTACATTCTAACCAAAGTTCTCCCTCCCACTCCTTGTTCATCCCCCTCAACTCCCCCAAGCGCACCCCCATTCATTCTTCCCAACAGGTAAAGGCTCCCATGAGGAGTTGAAAAAGTTTGTCACATTAAGTTGAGACAGGACCCCTGTTTTAAGGCTGAGCATGGTTTCCCCTCTTTGAGAATGGGCTCCAACAAGCTAGTTCTGCACCAGGGATAGATAGATCCTGGTCCTACTGTCAGGGAACCCTCAGATAGCCCAGGCTTCCTGGTCCTACTGTCAGGGAACCCTCAGATAGCCCAGGCTTCAAAGCTGTCTTTCTCATGTGGAGGACCTAATTTGGTACCATAGAGGCTCCAGAGCTGTCAGTCCAGAGTTCATGAATTTCCACAAGTTTGGTTCAGATGTCTCTATAGATTTCTCCATCAAGATCTTGACCTGCCTTGCTCATATATTCCCTCCTCCCTCTCTTCAATGGGATTCTGGAGATTGGCCCAGTGCTTGGATATGGATTCTGCATCTGGTTCCATCAGTTATTTTATGAAGGCTCTATGATGATAATTGTGGTATTCACCAATCTGATGGGTAGGCCAGTTCAGGCACCCTCTCCACTATTGCTGGGATTCTTAGCTGGGGTCATTCTTGTGGATTCTTGGGAATTTCCCTAGCACCAAGTTTCTCCCTAACCCCACAGTGGCTCTCTTTATCAAGTTATTAATTTCTTTGCTCTCCTTCTCCATCCCTTTCCACCTTAACCATCATATTCCCTCATGTTCTCATCCCCCATCCCCAGCCCTTTACTGATTCCCTTGCTCCAAATTTACCTAGGAGATCTCATCTAATTATTCTTCTCAGGGTGATCCATGTGTCCCTCTTGGTGTTATCCTTATTACCTAGATTCTCTGAAGCTGTGGACTGTAGTCTGGTTATCCTTTGCTTTACCTCTAATATCTGCTTATGAGTGAGTATAATATGGTGTTTGTCTTTCTAAGTCTGGGTTACCTCACTCAGGATGTTTTTGTCTACTTTCTTTTTTTTTTGTTTGTTGAAGACAAAACGTGTTAACGTTTTGTATATAAGCACATGCCATAAAACTAATCTCCAGATACAATGTAATAATCGCATCCCGAGAATAATAGATAATCTTGATTATAGGCCTTGTTAAGAGCAAAATAATTAGGCTTATTTAAAATTCAAGAGGTAGATAAAGGCTTCTTAATATATGATATTGTTTGTATATCACACTTGCTGCTATTTTCTGATACATAATATTTAGTATAGAAATCCTAGGATGTCATAATCATTTAAAAATTTTACATGTGAGGGCTGAAAATATGGCTCACCAGTTAAAAGCACATACTGCTCTTATATAGCACGTGTGTTCATTTCCAGCTCCATACTAAAGAGCTAATAAAGACATATATCTCTGGCTACAGGGCATTTTTATGCCTATGACTTCTGTGGACACCTGTGTCATGTGTACAAATCTACACTCAAACACACCTGTGCACAAACAATTTTAAATGGAATGAATTTTAAGAAACATTCCCTTGTTATTGTATGAAATTGAGATACTTTTATGCTAATATGTCTCTGCTTTATCAAAATGATGACCATATAGTGTTTTAAGGTCGTGAACACTGAAATTACATAAAAATTCATGTATGTCTACATTACAAACACCAACTTTGAAGAACACTACATCCTAGTTTTCAGAGAAGCATAAAAATTATTTATTTGTGTTGCAAGTATGAATACCATGTGTAAAAAGCTTAAAGAGATGGAATTATTTCAGCACATGAAGGTTTGTATCTATTCTTGGAAGAAGGTTTGTATCTATTCTTGGAAGAGGTGAAGATATGTCCGAAATTAATAGTGAATCATTTTTGTTGATCCAATTTAGAATAAATATAGACTTAAAATTTACTTATATATAACTCTTTAATTTCATTTATACCAAAGAGCTGATGGGAAGAAAGAAAACCAAAAACATTAGAGTAAATGCTGCTGCTATGAGTTGAAATTTTCAGTATTCTTATCATATAATCTCTGACAAACCTTTAAAACATTTTGGCTTTCATTAAATTAATATATTTCTTATTAAATAATTTATTTTGACTTCATTTTATGTGCATTGTTGTGAAAGTGACAGATCCTGGGGAACTTGAGTTAAGAGACAGTTGTGAGCTGCCATGTGGGTCCTAGGAATTGAACTGGGTCCTCTGGGAGAGCAGCCCGTGCTCTGAAGCATTAAGCCATCTTCCCAGCCCCAAATTAATATATTTCTTATGACTATTTGACATTGTCTGAATTCCCCCATTGTCAATTCTTGTTTGATCATTTTCCATACCTGTAGGATATAGTATGTTAGATATCAATTTTTTACAAGGAGAATCTTAATTTTATAGTCAAATATTTTAGAGGAGTCAGAAATATAAAACAACTTTTTGGGGTGATAGGGTAATATTTTATTTGAAAACCGTTTCTCTTTATAGTTTAATTTAACTTATAAAATTTATTTTAGGTACCAACAATAGTTTTCCCTCCCTCCTTCTAAATACAAAATATCTTAACAGGAATTTTTGAGGACTCATATGCACATATTTCCAAGCATGAACCCTCCTTGTATTTTCAAGCTTTGACATTGATGTTTATATAATAGAATCATTTTAATTTAATGAACATCATGCTTATTAAAATATACACTTTTCAGTATTGATACTTCAGTTTTGAAATGATATAGACTATATCTGAAATCTGCAGTTAATTGGAAACATTTTTTGATAATAATAAAAGCAGTGCTTCTTGGTATTATTTGTTGACATTGAGTTATGAAGGGATGTCTTTTTATTTAATAAACAGTTTGATATATTTAGACCTATTAAATTAATGTGTATTAAGAAAAACAGAGCAGAAAAGAATAAGAGTAATTCATAAGTTTTATAGTTCATTTATTGAAGCAACATTTTATATGCATCTAAGTAATTTTATATACATGAACACACATAAAATTATAACCCTTTCCTTTCATAATATTGGGCGACCAAGTAAAATTTTCAAAACATTATATTTCTTTTTATTGGTAAAAGATAATTTGACTCTACCAGTGATTAAAGTGTGAAAAGATTTTATTGTAGGAAATAGATGTAATTTTTACTATTTTCCTTACAAATTATGTACCAAATACTTTATGGAAGTGCTATTTACACAGTATATCAAAAGAATGATCAAATTAATTTCCTTTTCTACTGTTTCCTTATTAACTCATTCAGTTTTAATTTTATAGAATAAAACTATATGTACAACATGGTGTTCACTACTAAAAGGGACTCAAGAAGGAGTCATATGGCATTTTTGTATTAGTTTTGCTTCATGTTTGTTTATAATAAGGGTAGAAAATATTCCCAGAGAAGTGCTGCTGAGAATATAAAAATCCCAGTAAACTTTTTGGAAGAGTCTGTGTTGTCACCTTTACATTCATAAATGCTACAGATAAAATTAAGTCACATGGAGTAGTGAAAGATTAATGTAGTATGAACAATAAAAACCCAGAGACAGATATTGGGGTTCAAGCTGAAGATCAACAAAGCATCCAGACACTGGAGGATTCTCACCTCTACTAATGCTCAGATGAAAGGGTAGATCATGTCCTCTGATTGCATCTCAAACTGCACTGCTCCTCAGACTCACTAAGACTGCAATGCTCTCCGTCCATAACCTCAACTGCTCTCCAGGACTGTACTGAACTCCTTATAGACTTTGTAGTGCTAGGATTAAAGTCATGAGCTCTGTTTCTCCTTTAGACTGATTCATTCTAATGTAACCCAGGGTGATCTTGGACTCATGGAAATCCATCACTGCCTCTGTCTCCTGAGTCCTGGGATTAAAGTTGTGTGCCACAACTGCACAGCTTTTATTGCTGTGTCTAGCTTTACATTCTGATCTCCAGGCAAGCTTTATTAGATCATAGATAGTATATCACCACAAATTAAACATAATTATGGAATAAATCATCTGGACATCTGAATACATTTTTTTCAAGACAGGGTTTCTCTGTGTAATTTTGGAGCCTGATCTGCCACTCCCTCGACCAGGCTGGTTTCAAACTCAAACAGCTAAAAACTTTTAGTGATGAATGTAACCATACCCAGGCCTTTGCTACAGTTTGACTCTGGAATTTATCTCAAAGACCCATGTGTTAAAACTGTGGCCTTTAGAAGTATTTTGAGTTAAGGGATACATAAAATGTAGTCTTTCAGGTTATGAGGGCAATGCCTTTGTGGGTCCTCTGATATTTTCCTCCACTTTTATTTCCTGGCCACAGGGTGAGCAGTTTTACTGTTATACACTCCCTACATTCTCTTTTAAATAATTGAGGTTATTATATTTGTTACAGCAAGGCATATATACACATAACGGTGTCTAACACAAGTCTACTTTAGTAGGTGATGAACTACCAGCCTCATAGGAGTGAAAGAAAAACATCAACTCTTTTAACAAAGATTTTGGAAGGCAGTCTCTGGCATTTTTACTATCCTAATTCAAAGTTGGGGCCCTTTTCACTTGTTCACATTTTATTTCTCATGGTCTCACTATAATAGAAATTGTAAACAGACTTTCTTTTGTATTGTTCATAGCATTCTTATTTTCAGTCATGTTACAGTGCAGAAGTTTATGATTTTCACAAGTTTGTTGTGATAACAGATGGAAGAAGGGATGAAATAGCAATTTTGGAATTAGATTCACTCAATTTCTCTTGTAGATTGAATTCTACAGGAGATAATCATCATGTATAAAGACCTGTGGAATCAGCCATCTGTAACATTTAAAGGCATATTCAGGTAAACAGAAATATAATTATCAGGTACTACCTTACAGTCAATGAAATAAGAGTTTGAGAGAGTGAAAAAAGCAAGATTTTGTTTTGCTTTTTGAGATGGGGTTTCACTGTGTAGCCTTGGCTGGCCTTAAATGCACTATTTAGACCAGGCAGTCTACAAACTTTTACCAGTCCTCTTGTTGCTGTCTCCAAATAACTGAAATTGCATGCAGTGCTTTACTATGCTTGTCTAGATTAAAGGTATTTTGTACGGTTCTTTGTTGTTCAGAACTAAATAAAGGTGTTTTAAGGTCTCTATTCATAACACAAATCCATTTAAGTTCCCACTTTGTTTGATTAATACTTGACATTTATTGAATATAGGCTTTTTTCCACCATAGAACTTGAATTTCTTTTATAAGCATAGTGACCTTTCTCAATGAAGAAATAGATTGGTCTTCATGGATATCACAATTAGAGATATTCCTGATAACGTATTTTAGTGCTATTCATAGGGATAAATAATGCCTACGCTTTCTTAGCAGATAAAGAGGTTTCTTATTAGGTGAAAGAACGCCTTCTGAAACATTTGCTTATGGATAGAGAATTTACTATGTTGGCCATATGTGTACTTTTCCCAATTAACTTCTTTTAAGTGAGAAACATTGAATGCTTTTTTGTTTCATTTAACAATTATTTCTTTTTGTGGACAAATTTATGAAAGTTACATTTCTTACTGTAAGTTTCTAGCAGGGCTTACTTTCCAACTAGATACAGTCTTGAATGAGAATCATGCAGGAAGATGTACACTAATATTGGCACTTGAATTGTATGACCTGAACATTTTATTACAATAATATATACATTCTAGATCTATAAGTAGCAGCACACTATTCTCTTTTTTTTCAAAGAGAGAGATCATGAATATTGTTATCTTTCAATCTGTTAAATAACAAGAAACTGCCATCTTCAAACCAAGTAATTCCTAAACTTTACCATGCTTGCACCCTGGCTTACACTTTTAGTCTCCCAAGTTGCAAGAGATAATTTTCTAATTGTTTAAGCTGTCTAGTCTATGGATGGCACTGCCTTTTGAACATAATTTAATATGCAAACAACCAACTTCTATAAATTTTTAGTTTTTGATACTGGCTAACAAAGAACTAAATACTCAGATGATAATTACTCCTATAGCATGATCACTTTTTGTTATATATGTAAAATGATTTTCTAAGCTAATATCCATTTTATTATTTTACTCTTCTGTCTGTGAGAAGATTTGAATAAACTATCGGGTGGATCTTCCATGCTGAGAGTGATTTCTGATTCTAGTGTTTTCTTTCTTATCTCAAATAACCAGGCTTATTTCTGGAGGATGAACTTGACAGTTTCATAGGAACAATGCAGCTTTCCATGTAACAACCTCATTGTTGCCTATTAGTTACTCTTCATTGTTACAATAAGTTATTTCCACTCAACCATGAGGGCTCACATTGCATTCTTACATGAGCTAGATTTTCAGTTGTAGCTACCAAGAGATAGCAGTTATATCCAAGTTCTGAGTACCTGTGGGTGTTATTTAGGCCATCTCAGCAGGTGTATTGTGATTGAAAATACAATAAATATTTTAAAATGTTCATCTTAACTTCAGTTTCTCTCAGGCAGATAGTTTATATTTTGATTTATTGAAACTTTATTATAAAGAACTTGTACATTGAAAATCACAATTAAGATCCAAACTATACATTTGAATGAAGTTCATTACAGTTAGAATTGCATTTTCAAGCTGTAGAATTTCACATTGACTTTTACCTACCTCCTTACTGTCAAATACATGAAAGAGTTAAGACTGGAAAAGAGTTAAGAGAGTCATTTGACTCTCTTGTGATTAGAGTATCAATAACTTAATTTCAGTCTTTCCTTATCATCATATTAACCCTTTCTTGTTTGTCTTTTTTTATATGATTCTTTACCTATATATGTGTTTGCTGATATACACACACGATGTGGGTGCATACACACACACACACACACACACACACACACACACACACACGCACTCTACAGGCTAGGGTTTGCATGAGAGAAAATGTGCATGTTTTTTTCTTTCTGACATTGTGTGAGTAATATCTTCATGTTATATTTTAATTTTATAGTCATTTTATATAGTTATGTAATTTTCCTACTTCCTCAGTCCCTCTCCACTCTGCATTCCTTTCCATACACAACCCTTCCTTGCACTACCTCTCAAATTCATGGTCTCTTCTTTTATTGTGTGATTAATATTTGATAAAAGGAGGTAAAAATATTGGGAAAAATAATGTCTTCAACAAATGGTGTTGTCAGAAAATGAAATTAGATTCATATATTTCACCTTGCCCACAAATCAATTCAAAATAGATCAAAGAGCTTAATTTCAATTTTGAAATTTTGAAAATTCACGAATAAACTTAGAGAATACTCTTTAAACTCTTGCATAGTCAAGAATCCTCAGAAGAGAACACCAATAGCACAGCAACTAGACCCAGATAATAAGATGCTTGTACATGAAAATAAAACGTTTCTGCATAGCAAAGGAAAACATCAGCAGTATAAACACATCACAAAGTGGGAGAAAGCTTGTACCAATTGTAAAATAGATGGTATATATATTTAATACCAGGGAAATTGTCAGTCAAAACATTGGGTAATGAATTGAAGTGATAGTTCAAAAATTATAAACACAAGCAATCAATAGTTATTTTAAAAGGTGTTGGAAAATTCAAATTGAAGTTTATGTTCAAATATCACCTCACCTTAGTCAGAATGACTGCCATGAAGAAAATTGACAAATAATCTAGTTGCAGAGAGGGAGAAGTGATGAGCAAAGGGGTCAAGACCAGGCTGGAGAAACCCACTGAAGCAGCTGACCTGAACAAGGGGGGGACTTATGGACCCCAGACTCCTATCTTGGAAACAAGCATATGTCTGACACAGACCCTTTGAATGTGGGTCTCAGTTAGGAGGCCTGGGAAGTCTATGGTACCTCTGACAATGGAACCAGGATTTATCCCTAGTGCAGGAATGGACTTCTTCAGGAGACCATTCCACATGGAAGAATACTCCCTTAGCCTGAGGACACTGGCCCTACCCCAAATGATTTAATATACTTTGGTGATCCCTCAAGGATGGCCTCACTCTTCCTGGGGAGTGGATGGAGGATGGGATGGGGGTCTATGGGGGGTATGAGAGGATGGGAGGGAGAGGGAAATGGTATCAATGTGTATAATAAAAAATATTTTAATAAAGGGGAAAAAAGATATGGAAAGAGAGACCATTATTCACTCTTGGTGGAGTTGTAAATTATTAGAGTAATTACAGACATCATTCTGGAGATTCCTAAAAAAAAAAAAAAGACCATATAATACAGTTATTTGATGTCTGGATATATACCCAAGTAACTCCATTTCTTACCATAGAGATATTTACATTCCTATATTTGTTGCTACTTTATTCACTCTAGCAACAAAATCAACCAAGTTGTCTATTAATAGGTAAAGATACTGAATTATATATAGGAATACTATTTATCTCTAAGGAGAAAATGGATGGACATAGAATGCATAATACTAAATTCTTTTTTAAATAAATTTTTATTCACATTAAAAACAATCTACTTTACATACCAATCCCAGTTCTCTCTCCCTCTAGTCCTCTGATGCTCCCACCAACTCCCAGATCCCACTCCCCATCCACTCCCCAGGGAGGGAGAGGCCTCCCATGAGAGAGCATCAAAGTCTGAAACATCAATTGGGGCAGGACCTAGGACCTTCCCTGTGCATCTAGGTGGAGAGAGTTTCTCCCCATAGGGAATGTGCTCCCAAAGCCTATTTGTGCACTAGGGATAAGTACTGGTTCCACTGCCAGAGGTCCCATAGACTGCCCAGGCCTTCCAGTTCACACCTACATTCAGGGGGCGCCTGGTTTGGTCCAATGCTGGTTCCCCAGCTGTCAGACTGGAGTCTGTGAGCTCCTACTTGCTCAGGTTAGCTCATTTTGCGTGTTTCACCAGTATGCTCTTGACCCCTTTGCTCATCACTCTTTCATTTCTACAACTGGATTCCAGGAGTTCATCTCAGTGCTTATTTGTGAATCTCTGTTTCTGCATCCATTAGCTACTGTATGAAGGCTGAAGGATGACATTTAAGGTAGTCATCAATCTCGTTTTAGGGGAAGGGCATTTAAGGTAGCCTCTCCACTATTGTTTAGATTCTTAGTTGGGGTCATCCTTGTGGATCCCTGGACATTTCCCTAGTGCCAGATTTCACTTTAAACCTATAATGGGTCCCTCTATTAAGGTATCTCTTTTCTGGCTCTCCTCTAGTCTTCCCTCAACTCAGTCTTCATGATCCCTTGTATTCTCATCCCCTTTTTTTCACTCCTCATTCTCCTCCTTCCCTCCCTACTCCCCATGCTCCCAATTCACTCAGGAGATCTTATCCCTTTCCCCTTCTCTGGGGGACCATGTGTGTCTGTCTTAGGGTACTCCGTGTTTCCCAGCTTCCCTAGGGTTGTGGATTGTATGCTGGTGATCCTTTGCGCTATGTCTAATACCCACATATGAGTGAATACATATCATGTTCGTCTTTCTGTGTCTGAGTCACCCCACTCTTGATGGATTCTTCTAATTCCATCCATTTACCTGTGAATTTAAAGATTTCATTTTTTCCCCACAGAGTAGTTCTCCACTGTATAAATGTACCACATTTTCTGTATCCATTCTGTAGTTGAGGGGCATCTAGGTTGCTTCCACGTTCTGGCTATTACAAATAATGCTGCTTTGACATAGTTGAACAGATGTTCTTGTGGTATGAATGGGCATCCTTTGGGTATACGCTTAAGAGTGGAATTGCTGGATCATGAGGTAGACTGATTGCCATTTTCCTGAGAAACCATCATACTGATTTCCAAAGAGGCTTTACAAGTTTTCTTTTCCACTAGCAATGGAGGAATGTTCCCTTTTCTCCACATCCTCTCCAGCATAAACTGTCATTGGTGGTTTTGATTATAGCCATTCTGACAGATGTAAGGTGGTGTCTCAGAGTTGTTTTGATATGCATATCTTCATTGTTTCTTCATTGGGTCCTTTATTTACTCAGACAACCTTATTAATCGATGTTAATGTAGCTATATTTCAGAATATTTAGTTAAGAGATTTTTATTGTTGTAATAGCACTTAATATGGTACTGACATTCCTAACACTTTTTAATACCGCAACTCAGTTAAGTCTGTGTTCTGTGTTGTGCAATGAACCTCTAGAATTAATTTTAAAAATGGAAACTGTAGTTATCTTCAGCAACTCCACATTTTCATCCTTCTGCATACTATAACAGGCTTCATTCTGTTCCTTTTTTATGAGTTTGATAATTAATATTATTAGAATTATGCAGTATTTGTTCTATTGTAACTGGATCACATAATTTAACATAACACTTTAAGGCTTATCTACATGGTTGCATACTGCAAGACACTATTCAGCTCTGAGTTCTTATATAAAAATGATAAAAACCCTACTTCATAAGTATGTGGGGATTTTATATTTATTACGTTTTCTATATTTCGGTGATTCTTTCAGTCTGAAAACGTTTTAGTTCTATTATGTGCATTCAATATTACAGAAATTAAGTCTGCACCACGTTATACCATACAACATTATCAAACCAAATATTTAGAAGTGTTTTTCTTCAAGAATAAAGAAAATTATCTTTTTTGAAGTTTTTTTTCTTTTGAGACATGTTCTCCTTTGTATGTCAGACTGGCCTGGAGTTCATGCAGCCAAGGCCAACCCTCAGTGCCTCATAATCCTCTAGTTTCAGTCTCTCAGGTGCTAAGATTATACTATGCTTCTTGGTAAAGCAAAAGATCTTTCTGTGTTTGACCAACTTACATAGCATCTTATCCTCTAGCTTTGCTTGTATACTTTATGAGGATTTGTTATGTTAGTTTAGTTTTCATGGTGTGGATGAACTATACCTTTTATACTTTCACTTGCTATGTTCTAGTGAAAAAAACTTACTTTTTTCTTAGTTATATTATGTGGATTTCATAAGTCTATAAATATAAGAGTATATAATATAAAATGGTATCAGCAGTATCAGTCTTCCCAGAGCCCTTATGAGATTACTCCTTTGGTCACATACACTAAAATCTATGGTTGGTGTTTAATCATGAAAATAATGATTGCCGTGACACATTTTCAGAGGTGATAATATGATCATGCTTAATATACACTCATAAACTTTTCTTTATTTTGAGACAGGGTCTGACTTTATAACTGCAGCTGATCTAAAACTCACTAGTTACACTGGGCTCCCCTTGAACTCGGAGATCTGCCTGCCTCTGCTTAAAAATTATGTGCCATGACTTCTAGCACAACATTCATAAACCTTTAAATGAACAACTTTTATAAAGTTAGAAACTTGCAAAGACACAGTTTTTTAATATGAAAATTTAAGTATTTTTGAATAATGAAAGCATACTCTTTTACTCACTGAATTTTCTATGTAGACCATTAGCAAACTTATAAAATTATATGTAAGTATTTTGTTCTATTAAAATTGGGATCATTGGCACTGCAATATAATGATTAATATGTAAATAAGATATTAGAATTTATCTTGATGAAGAAATCTGACAAAACTTTGAGAAAAGAAAATCAAACAAATGAAATAGTGAGAAAACTACTTTTACTTCAGTTATCAATAAGGAAATATTGAATACTTATTCTGTCGGCCTAAAGTGTTAAACTTTATGTACCTTGAAGTATGAATAATAAATAATGAATTTCATGTAACTTCTTTTGTATTTAAAACTTCACTAATAGTTGAATATAATAGAGAAATATCTTCTTGGTGTTTGTTGTATCATAGCATGCATTTGGGAGATATAAGAGATGATATATAGAAAAGAGTAGTCTTGGGCTTTGTTTGTTTGTTTGCTTATTTATTTATTTTGAGGAATGGATTAAGGCTTATGAGCTGTAGCCATACTTTTTCTACTGGATCTCATTTTAGTAATACTCACTTTTCTGAATTATCTTATATTTTCACTTATCCTACTTTTATTGAGACTCTTTTCTCAAACAATATATTCTGATTAGTTTTCCATTCCCCTAACCTTCCCAGTTCCTTCTCATCTCTCCCCACATATAGATTCACTCTCTTTTTGTCTCTAATTAGAAAAGAACAGGGTTCTAATAGATAACAACATAATAAGATAAAACAAAAAAAAAATCACATTGAGGTTTTACAAAGCAAACCAAGAGAAGGAAAGAATCACAGACCCACTTGTTCATATACTCAGGATTCCCATAAAAATACTAAGCTCAAAGTCATAAAATATATGCAAAGGACCATGTGCAGACCCCTGTCAGTTCACATGAGCCTTGCTTAGTTGATTTAGAGGGCCTTGTTCCCCTGGTTTCTTCCATCCCCTCTGGCTCTTACACCCTTTTACCTAGGCTTCCATGGAGATTCCCTAAGCACTGAGGGGAGGAATTTGATAGGGGCATTATGGGTTTGTTTTCCCACTGTCCTGTTTCCAGAGCCGCACCATCCCCAAATAACACATAGAGTCACTGTATTAGATATAAAGCTGTTGACCTGTTACTAGCATTTCTTATTGGCTAGCTCTGTCTTAAATATTAACCCATTTTTTTTTTTTATCAATCTAAGTATTTCCACGTGGTCTGATCTTACAGGAGAGAAGACTCGAGTTCTCTCTCGGTCCTGCATGTTGAATCTCCTCCTACCTCTTCGAGAATTCTCCTGGTCTCCTAGTCCCACCTATCTTGCTTTTCTATTGGCCAACAGGGCTTCATTCATAACCAATAAGAGAATCTTATTTATAGAATGGCATCTCCCATCATCTCCTCTTTTCTGTCTAAATAAGAAGGATTTCAACTTTAATATAGTAAAATATATAACAAACCAGTTATCAAATAAGAGCCACAGTTAACAATGTTCAGTCCATTAACATTTATCAAGATTTAAAGAAAATAATTTATCATCTATCCTATTTTTTAAGTCTAAAATCCTGTATGTAACTCATCTTTAATGTTAACTAAGGAAAACTATAACCATAATTATTTGTCTTCAACTCCCTCAAAGACCACAGAAGGATAATATATAAACTCTAGAAATGACGGAGACAACTTGCCTGGTCAGTCACCCAAAGTTCTTCTGTAATCTTTTATCTTCAGCCTATGGACCACAGTGTGTCTGGCAGAATTCTCAGCAAAACTAGAAATTTCAAAATGTGTTGGCAGTTTGTCAGTCACTTTTTGTGTTCTGTAGATTGTCTGGTAGACTCTTCCATGAAGCAGGAACCCTGTAGCAATGTCCATCTTGTATCAGCAGTCACTTTTCTGTTCGTCCTGCATGTCCAGTTTGTACAGCATAAAGTGCAGACAAGAGCAGTACCTTGCCCAAATGGCTAGTCTTGCCATATTGAAAGCAAACACCATAATGAGTTTCTTTGATGTCAATTTTTTTTTTCTGATGCAGGTGGTGTTGCCAGGAGCAGTTATGTCTCACTGTTAAGAAAAACCCTAAACCATTTTAAATTCCATCTTCTGTAGGTCTTTGAAGGATTTGAAGAAAGCTTATCTAATTGAAATATATCTCTATATATCTAGAAAACCTAACTAACACTATAAGGTTTGACTATTATAGATAACTATCTGTAATCTGTACTAAATTATATATTACAGTTCTAAATGAGCTATATAAACACAATACCTAAACAAGAGTAGAAATATACATAACACAAAATTGACCTTAAATTGTATCAATAAATGAAAATCCATTCCAAAACAAAGTATACATTTCTATGCCATTATTCCATATTTACTTTTAAAAAGGGATTGGTTGTGATTATTAACCATTCACAACCAAGCCCATTTAAATGAAAACAAACATTTTTAAACAATAGTTGGGAATTTGGGTGTCATTCTTCCCAAATTGCTTCCTGTTGGTTGGGGGCATTGTCATGGGGATCCTAAGAACATGCAGAAATCCTGGCTTCAAGGGGTCTTGCTTGATCAACCCATGTTAGTCTGGAAGGAATCCACAGCTTTTCATTTTCTGTGGAAACAAAAATAAAAATCCTTTTCCCCAATAACCTGTCCTTAGACTTAAATTTTGGAGTCAAAGCACTTTTAAAATATATAAATTGAATTAATTCAGCAGCATTGATAATCAAGTATATTTATCAATTATTTCTTCCTTAGCAATTGAGCAATTCAAAGACAATACCATAGCATACAGTATTCAGATTCTTTGTGTGCCTCCCGTCTTCTCGTGCCTTTTTTATTACTCTATTTCTTCTATTTTTAATTTTTAAATTTTTTGAGACAGGGTTTCTCTGTGTAACTTTTGCCTGTCCTGGAATTTACTCTGTATATCAGTTTCACTTTGAAATCACAGAGATCTGCTTGCCTCTGTCTCCATAGTGCTGGAAATAAAGGTGTGTGCCATCACACCCAACTACAGATTGTTAGCAGTGCTTCTTAAAAGCTGTGTAGTTTTTTGCTGCTTATGATGGATGCGTCAGGAAACCTCCCTTAAAGGAGCTTGTCAAATCTCTGGTTGTCTCCTTCAAAACAGCCCAAATGAGAAAATGTTGTTACTGAGAAGCCTTGCTTGTCTCTGTTCTTTGTTTCTAAAGCCCCCTTTTAAGCTTTTGTCAAGTTTTTAGTGAAAGTTCTCCGGTCCACGTTGCAGTGCCATTTTGTTAGAGTTTGTTTTCCCACCATCCTAGTCCTAGAGCTGTGCCAGCCCCAAATAACACACAGGGACACTGTATTAGATATAAAGCTGTTGGCCTGTTACTAGTGTTTCTTATTGGCTAGCTTTGTCTTAAATATTAACCCATTTTTATCAATCTAAGTATTTCCATCTTACCGGAGAGGATCTGGAGTTGAATCTCTCCTCCTTCCTCTTCGAGAATTCTCTTTGTCTCCTGTTCCCACCTATCTTTCCTATTTGCCAACAGGGCTTTATTTATCAACCAATAAGAGAAACATATTTACAGAATGACATCTCCCATCATAGGGGCATACAATGTAGAGCTGTATGTAGCAAGGTTTCTCTCTCTCTGCTTAATGTTCGGCTGTAGGTCTATGTATTTGTTTCCATCTACCATAGGAGATAGCTTCTCTGATTATGGCCAAGCAAAACACTGTTCTATGATTATAGCAGAACGTCATTAGGAGTCATTTTGTTACTTTTTACAAAGACAGTAGTATTTGCTTTTTCCCTAGGTCTCTGGTCCATCTGGTTTCTGGTTCTTGGTCTCACAAGTAGTGTCAAATATGGGTTCCATCTCGTGGAGTGGGTATTAAGTTATTCAGACATTGGTTGGTTACCCAACCTTCAACACACAAGCTTTGTGCCACCATTGCCATAGCATATTTTGTACGTAGTATACCATTGTAGATAAATTTTTATGGCTGTGTTCGTACTTAACCTTTCTCTTTTGGTTGTTTGCAGAGTACTTTCTTATAACAAAGGGGTAAAGGTTTTATGTGGGCTTCAGCTCAACCTCTCCACGTTCATTGAGTTGTGTGGATATTATCTTCAGCAATGGGCCCTTGCTGTCAGTCTGTGGAAAGCAACATATATTCTTGGCAACAACATGCAGGGTTGTTTTAGGATTTCCTTGGGGCCCACCTTGGCCTACAGCTCAATTTTATGTAATCCAGTACCAGTACTGGAAGCTTCAATTGCCAGTTAGAACTCTGTCTTCTCTATTGTTTGGAGACTTCATTAGGATCAACTTCATATATTTTAGGAGGTCTCACTGCACTAGGTTTTCATACCATCCCTCAAATGACCCTCAGTTTTAGCTGTTTCTCCATCGTCCACCTTCCCTACCTCATCCTCTATTTCTAGACCCCATCTTCCCCAAGCCTACCCATAAAATATATTCTACTTCCCCTCTCAGGGAGATCCAGGTGTCTCCCCATAGTTCCTTCCTGTACAATTCACCTCTCTGGGCCTACAGATTGTACTTTTGCTATCATTTACTTAACAGTTAATATCCACATATAGGCTAATACAAACCATATTTATTGTCCTGAGTATGGGTTACCTCACCCAGGAAGATTTTTTTTCTAGTTCCATTCATTTATCTACAGTTTTCATGAGGTAATTTTTTAACAACTGAGTAATACCCCATTGTGTAAATATACTACATTTTCTTCATCCATTATTTGGATGAGGAGCATCTAGGTTGTTTCTAGTTCCTGGATATTGTGAATAATGGAGCAATGAATGTGGCTGAGCATGTATCCTTGAGGCAAGATAAAGTATCCTTTGGGTATATGTCAAGAGTGTTATTTGTAGCATAAAAAAATAAATGACCCAGAGACAGATACTGAAGTTCAAGTTTCAAGCTGAAGATCAGGAAAGCAAACCAACCAGGCCCTAGCACTCACTCTACCTCAGGCTGAAAGGGAATCCTGGCTCTGCCAAATCTCAGACTGTTGCCCATCCTCAGCATGGCTAGAGAATCTTGAGACTTCAATGTCTTCCTATCCTCAATGTGGCTAGTGAAAGAAGCCTAGCTCTGAGACCTTGCTCCTGTCTTGTATACCTCTCGAGTCCTGGGATTAAAGGTGAGAGCTCTAATTCCCCTTTAAACTGATTTATTTTAATGTATCCCTGGGTGTCCTTGAAGTAACAGAGATCCATTTGCTTTTGTATCCTTAGTCCTGGGATTAAAGGTGTGTGTCACCACCTCCTGACCTCTATAGCTTATGGCTGACTTTGCTTTCAGAATGTCAGGCAACCTTTAATAAATCATAAACAATGTCACCACAGGTATAGCTAAATCTTGAGGTAGGTTGATTCTCATTTTTTGAGGAACTGCCACACTAATTCCTAGACTATTCTGAGAATATCCCCTATTCCATAAAAGTAAGCACAGGACCTTCAGATCATGAGACTGATTCATTCTGCCTACTGGGAAAAGGAGAACATGAGGGATCAGGAAGACTGAGTCAGGGGAAGAATAGAGGAGAACAAGAAAAGAGATACCTAAATAGAGGGGGCCATTATAGGTTTAAAAAGAAATCTGGCATTAGGGAAACACCCAGGATCTACAAGGATGACCCAACTAAGAATTTAAACAATAGTGGAGAGGCTACCTTAAATACCCTTCCCTTAAAATAAGATTTATGACTACTCTAAATGTCATCATCAGCTAAGCACTGAGCTGAACTCCTGGAATCCAATTGTAGAGAGGGAGGAGTGATGAGCAAAGTGGTCAAGACCAGGGGAAGCCCACACAATCAGCTGACCTAACCAACTGAGAGCACATAGATACCAGTTCTAAATCTTGGGAACCAGCACTGGACCGAACCAAGCCCTGTGAATGTGGGTGCCAATTAGGAGGCCTGGGCAGTCTATGGGACCTCTGACCATGGAACCAATATTTATACCTAATGCACAAATGGACTTTGGTAGCCTATTTCCCATGGAGGGATACTCTCTCAGTCCAGATACATAGAGGAGGGCCTAATCCCTTCCAAATGATGTGACAGTTTGATAATCCCTCATGGAAGGCATCACCCTCCCTGGGGAGTGGGTGGGAGTTTTGATGGGAGGGGGATCAAGTGAGGAATATGGAAAGGATAGGAGGGAGAGGGAAATGGGATTGATGTGTAAAATAAGATTGTTTCTAAATTAAATTAATTTTAGTTGAATACTTTAAAAGTACAAAGTGGAAAAAAAAACAGAAACATAAGCACAGATGTTTTTTTCCTATGGAAACACAAGCACAGATAAGTTTGAATACTAGACTCAAATGTAAATAACCAATAAAGAGTATTTCTAGTTTAGTTTTTTTTAGATTGTAATTAGAGCACTTTCCCCTGCCCTTTGCTCTTTCTAAGTCTTCCCATACAAGTCGCCCTCTTTGTTTAATAATAGTTTTTACATGCATGTATTCATGTGAATATAAATATATATTCCTAAATATAACCTGTTCAGTCTGTGTAATATGTTGTTTATATGCTAACCAATTAATATTGGATAATCATTTTCAGGGCTAACCATTTGGTATTGGATAATCAGTTGGTGGGTTCTTGGGGAAGACTATTTCTCCCATTCTCAGAAATTCTTAGTTTCATATAGTTCTTTGAATAGAGTTCAGGCCTCAGTAGCTTTTCCTTTGTCTACTGTGTCATGTATATTGCTTCTGTCTTTCAACTCATATTAAGCAAACATTGCCTCTGGCATTACTAGGAGATGCAATCACAAGCTCCCTGATCCTGTGGCTCTTAAAATATTTCTGTACTCTCTTACACATGTTCTCTGAACCTTAGGTGTGGGAGTGTTTTGTAGATGTATCCATTGTTACTGTGCTCCACAAGTCTGTATTTTATTGGTTGTAGTTTTCTGTTGTAGCTTCCATCTGTTGCAAATTTGTATTTTTACTTTTAAGTAGTCTAATTTCAGCATCCAAAATTTTAACTGTTATTTTCCTGTCTTCCAATATTTATTAATGAATTATTATGTATAAAGAACCATCTAAATGGTTTAAATGTATTAGGGGACATTTGTTTAACCTTTCTCCATCTTATTCACTTCTGTCATTTGGATATACAACATAACTCCATATATTATGCTCTAAGGTTTTGCAATGCTAACTTGAAATAGGAAAGATGGGTTGAATAGGAGGAGGAATGACTGCACATAATAATAATTTCTTGTGGTAGGAATGTGCTTCTGATCCCTGTGCAGTTTTATGGTAAGATCCCTACTTATTACTATTCTTAATATAACATTGATGTTTAAAGGACTCATTTAATATAACTATTTCCCAGATGCTAACAAGATAATTAACATAGCTATTGTCACCTTGGTGTTAAAATAAATGTCATAAGAATACTTTATAATTGATGGATAAATTAAAAGAATCCTTAGGTTGTTGACTCAATGTAACCAGCTAGTCTTTATTAACACTTAGAAAGAAACTCTATTTAACTAAAGCTCTTGTTTTCTTTGAACTCTATCTCATAAGAGTATTTGCTATTAAATTTTTAATTTTTATTAGTTTTTTTTTTTACATTTTCATACATGCACTAATGCATACTGACTTCTTAAAATTCCTGCATCCCTGCTGCCACTATCTGCCTTTAAACCTACTCACAAATCTCTCAATCCCTCCCATTCTCTTTAGCTGTCATTCATGGTTATTCAGTGTGTACAATTCATCAAAATCAACAAAGGACATCTGTGTGACTATAGATTTGGAGCTATCTATTACATAGTGGTAGGCTCAGCATAGATCATACAACTAATGCTAGTGATCTCTTCACTCCAAGATTCTACTAATAGCTAGTAATTCAGAGATAAATGGGAAGGTACTCTTGAGCTCTATCCCTTCATTGACTAATTGTTGATCGATCTGGCCTTCTGGATCTAGTACAGCTAACTAATGTTGATGTCAGTTAATGATAGCAGTAATTATTTAGAATCCTGGTGTTTCGTCCTATCTTTGGCTATTACATATTTCTAGTTCCATTCTCAATATTCCTTGAGTCTTGGGGGCAGGGGAGTATAACTGACATATTTAGGTGTGGGTTAAAATCTTGGTTTATTTTTGCCTCTACACTAGCCATGTGTTCCTGCATTCACCACTGTTTGTTGTAAGAGGATATTTCTCTGATAAGGCTGGAAGCTAATTTTATCTATGGATATAAGGATAGGTATTTGAAAGGTAGTTAACTGTGTCAGTTTAGTTAAATATCAGGTATATGTTTCTTGCATGGGCTTACTACAAGTATACATTGGGGTGTTATCCAGACTTTTAATACCAAGATTTGGTCCTTGACCAACACTCTCAAGGGAGTTTCTCTTTAATTTATCAGAGGGCAATTGTTTATCTTCCAGGAGTCAAGCTGTTATTGTACAGATGGACCTATCTGGCTTCTTAAATGGTTTCTTTACATTCCATTTATCCTAGTTAATTCTCCTTCTGTCTACATCCTAATGACCCTAATATCCACTGCCATTTTAATTTAACTATCAAGTACACTGACCACATTCAACAGTTTATCACTGTAAGATTTACCCCATTTTCTCCCCATTCTTGTACTTTTCCCCCAAATTATTGCTATTTAACTTTTGTGTCTCTTTCTAACACCAACACTCATGTATAAACACAAATAATCTAGGTTTTAATTGTGAGGGGAAATATGAATTTTATTTTCCTAGGTTTGGCTTATTTTGTTTAATTTAATGATTTCCAGTTATGATTATGTCTTAATTACTTTTATGATATGATAAAGCACCTCGACCAAGGGTTTACTTGTGGCTTACAGTTCTCAGGGCACAGGAATCCATCATAATCTTGGTAAGAGCATGGCAGCCAACAGGCAGGCATGACACTGAAGCAGCAGCTCACATCCTGATCCACAAGGTGGAATAACAGGAGAAATGATGTCAGTCTTTTGAAACCTCAAAGCCTATCCTCAGTGACACACTCCCTTCAACATGATCACACCTCTTAATCCTTCCCAAACAGTTCTACCAACTAAGTACTCTAATATACAAACCTATGGGAGCCATTCTCATTCAAATAACTATCATCTCTTTTCCAAAAAATAACATTTATTCATATTTATGAATGAATAAAAATCTATTCTATATGCCACATTCTGTAACTATCTTTAATCTCAGCATTCAAAGCTGAGATAGGAAAGTTAGTTGGAAAAAAGTTTCTTTGATGAAAATAACAGGAAGACCAGAAAAGACACACTGTGTTGTGGTGATATTTTGTTTGTGATCTAAAAAATAAATCTTGCTTGAAGATTAGAATGCAGAACTAAGCCACTAGTTAGCCATAGAGGCAAGACAGTGATGGCACACACTATTAATTCCAGCAAGCAGGAGGCAGAGGCAGATGGATCTCTGTGAGATCAAGGCCACCCTAGGCTACACTAGATTTATTCAGTCTCAAAGAGAAACAGAGCCAGGTGGTGGCGACTTACATCTTTAATCACAGTACTTCACAGTACTTGGAAGTCAGAGTCTTTAATCCCAATGCTAAGGAGGTGGACACAGGAGTGATATGGATGGGTGGAAAGAGGAATATAAGGCAAAAACTTGGAACATTCAGTACGAGTTTTCAGCCTGAGGATTCCTAGCGACAGTATCAAGCATTCAGTCTGAGGTTTCATTAGAGAGGGCATTCAGTCTGAGGATTCCTAGAGACAGAATCACCCCTTTGGTCTGAGGATTTGGATTTGGTAGAGGTAAGAACTAGTGGCTGGCTGCTCTGCTTCTCTGATCTTTCAGCATTAACTCTCATATCCAGAGTTAGGGACTAGGGACTAAGAAGAAGTGTTATAGATTACTCAGGACTCCTAAATTCCCAGTGGTCTGAGAAATTTGTTACAGTGACTACTCAGTAAAACAAAGAAGGAAGAAGTATATTTAGTCAGCTAAATCAGGAGAACTTGAGATTAACATATGATAACATTTTCTGGTGACTTATTCTAGGGATAACTAGTAATAGTGAGAAGGGAAGTTGCATAATTTTAGAAATAGAAATAATATGGAATAGCAACATCGAGAGAAATTTTGCTAATAATCATACTGAAGTAAAAGGATAGTAAAGTTTTGTTTTATTGTTTTCATTACGGAATTAGGCCTTAGTTGTAAACTCTGGCAGGAGTGTCATTTTGTACACTAACAAAATAAAATGATGTATTTTAACTTCAGAAGTTTTTGTGGGTATTTCTAGGTAACTGTTAAAAGGAGTTTAACAATTAGCTTCAATGACATAAAAAGAGAAGAATATAGTTTATACCTTGGAGCAATGTTTGATGTACAAATGAAGGACTGAAATGATAGCTTTAGATCTCACTCATTTGCTAGATTATTTGCCTTTTATCCATTTAGTCCCGTGTTTGAACCCAAGTTCAGTTGGCATACACCTGTAATCCTAACACTTGGAGGTAGAGAAATGTGGTTCAGAAATTCAAAACTATACTATATAGGGAGTTTGATGCAATCCTAGACTAGAGACTGTCTCAAAAAGTACTAAAGTTCTTAGTGACATACAGAAGCATGGGCAATAATGGGTACAAAATTTGCTCTCTATTGTGGGTAGAGACCACAGAAAAAGGATGCAGTATGTAGCTCTACCAATTATTAGAAATATTATTTAGTTTTGACCACCTATATGACAGAAGCAAACACTCTGTATGCTTTAATAGATCAAAAAACAAACAAACAAACACCAGTGATAATTTAGTCAGTATGTACACAAGGGTGTTCTTAAATAATGATACCATATCGTTTGCAATGTTAGTAGAATAGTTTTGTCTAGGCATTTGAGTTTAGTTTCTATTACTGTTATATACATCATGATCAAAAGCAACATGGGGAGGAAAAGGATTATTTAACTTGCATGCCTCATTTTTATCATGGGGGAATCATTGAGGGAAGTCAGAGTAGGAACTCTGAGGAGAGGCAAAATCATGAAGGAAGTAAGAGGCTTCCTCCCAGTTCAGCAGCCTTTCTTATACCTTTCAAAACCACCTGCCCATGTGTTCTACTCATTCTGCATCAGTAAAGAAAATGCCACACAGATGTACTAACAGGTCAATCTAATAGAGGCAAATACTCATGTGAGTGTCTCTCATTCTAGTTCAGTTTCTAATTTTGAGATAAAACACCATGACCAAAATCTATTTACAAAGAAATCTATTTATTTCAGTTTACAGTTTATAGTTCATCATGGAGGGATGTCAGACAGAGCAGAAACCTGGAGACAGGAACTGAAGGGATAGAGGCCTTGAAAGAGACACACTTCTTATTAGCATGCTCCCAGTGCCTAACTCAGCTTCTGTCTTACACAACCCAGGTTCATCTGCCAAGGTGTGTCACTGCCCAAAGTTGGATGGGCCCTCCTATATAAAGATTTATTTTCATTATGAATGGTGAAGTTCAGCATTTTAATATACCTTCTGGAGTCATTCTCATGTTTCTTTTGGAGAATTGCCCTAATATTTAGAGCTGAGCATTGAGTAATCCTAGGACTTAGTAAAGTGAACAAGTATTATGACTTTTAAGGCTGTCAAGGCTGTCAAGGCAAAAATTCTGTCTCAAAAAGAAAGATGGGGATAGGAAAAAAGAACAGAATAGAGTAAGGTGAGGATGAGGATAGGAAGAGGAGCAAAGGAAAACAGAGGCACATTGGATGTACTGTCCATTTTTAAATCGGGTTACTATTGGGTTTTCCTGCCTAGTGCTTGGAGTTCCTCATATATCACACATATTGTTTATCAGTTGTATATTTTCCAAATATTTTCTTCCTTTCTGATGATTTTCTCATTACTATATTGACTGTGTCTTTTGCTGTGTAGAAGTAGATTTCCTAGTAGTTTGTCCTACTTCCATTTTTGGCGGGGTGGGGTGTGGGTCCTGCCTAAAATTACATTTCATCAGTGTACTATTCTGAAGCATTTTACTTCTAATTGTATTGTGGTAAAGAAATCATTATATTAATTAAAATAATTTGGGAACAGAAAGATAAGTTCTATATGGCATTACTTATATCTGAAATATGAAAAAAGTTGATGTTATTGAAGCTGAGACTAGAAGCTCTTGATGCTAGGGAGGAGTGTTGGAAGGTTCATCAATGAACATTAAATTGCAGTTAGATGAGCAAAGCTCTTGGTACTGTTGCATAGCATAATGACTACAAATAAATACTTATTAGAAACATTTTTAAAGCTAAAAGAAATGATTAGTGTTTTGACTGCAAAGAAATGATAAAGTATAAACATTTAATCTGATTTAAATATTGTCAGGTGTATGTATGTATCTAACATTACATGGTATCCTATTAATATATATGACTTAGAGTTTTTTCTTTCAGTTAAATAATCTAAATTGTTCCATTTTCTAAAGAAACATAAAAACATTGTATAGAAATGAGTACCTGTCCATCAATATGACATATATTCATTGCATTTAACTTCTCAAACAAGCCTTTGGAATTATGTAAGTTCTCAATTTAATAGAGAAATTGTCTCTCCTGTCTAACAATCTGTAAAAATTTAAAAATTGATCCCTTTTCACTTGAAGTCAATTAATTTGTTGCCTTTCTTCTTCCTCCATGTTGCTTCTGGCATGTTAAATTTTTTTGTGGCTTGGTGATTATAGTTTGTGTTGTTCTACTTAAATACTGTTATAAGTGAGAATTCTAATATACATCTTTCCATTACAATTAGATTATGATTTTTGTCATGAACCTTACTTAGTATGTACTTTCCATTATGGGTACAAAGCAAAGTAATTTTATTTTAAGGATATCGCTTTCACAATAACACAAATTAGGCATTTTATAAAGTTTCTCTATTTACTAAAGCACTGAAGCTGGATTATGTTCCAGTTATAGTAACTATATTAAGAATTCCATAGCAAGAAGATGTTGTATGTTATTATAATTTATATTATGACAGCTCATGGAGATATTTATGATGATAGATAAAAGTATTTTAATATTACCATCACACAACAAGTTAGTGATGTGTCAAGTAAATATTATTTTTAAAATGATGTCAGTATACCTAGGTGAATTAATTATTAGATTGGCTTGTTAGCAGTGGCTTACTCCAACCGTTTTTTATCTGTTCAAAGATTTATACATTTACACATATTTTACTTCATTTTTCTGTGTAGAAGTTTTGCATTTAAGCAACTGGGTCAATAAAGAAGTTATTCAGTGTGGATAACTTAGCAAAAATTATTATTAAATCATATTGGTACAATATAGTAAATTCATCATGATTACTTTAAGAAATGTTTCACTATATTCAGAACTACTTTGCTTATTATATTCTTTTTTATTTATTTTTCTTATTTTACATATTGTTCCCAGTTCCCTCTCCCTCCCTCACTCTCTCCTACCCTCCCATACCCCGGACTACCCTCCCTTCTCCCCCATTCTACATGTAGGGTGATGCCTTCCAGAAGGGGTCATCTAAATCTGTCAAGTCATTTGGAGTAGGGGCTAGGCCCTCCCTCCTGCCTCTAGGTTAACAGAGTATCCCTCCATGGGAAATGTGTTCCCAAAGTCCTTTTGTGCACAAGGGATACACCCTGGTTCCATTGTCTGAGGTCCCTTAGATGGCCTAGGCCTTCTAGCTGAGACCCATGTTCAGGGGGTCTGAGTTGGTCCAATGCTGGCTTCACAGCTATCATTCTGAGGGCCTATCAGCTCCTCCTATTTCAGGTCAGCTGTCTCAGTGGGTTTCTGTAGCCTGGTCTTGTCCTCCCTCTCTGACTCTGGATTCCAGTTTGGCTAAGTGTTTAGTTGTGTGTGTCTGCTTCTGTTTTCATCAGCTACTAGATGAGAGCTCTATGATGGTGGATAAGTTAGTCATCAATCTCATTATCAGGAAACGGCATTTATGGTAGCCTTTCCACTGTTGCACAAATTGTTACTTGGGGTCAGTCTTGTAGGTCTCTGGACATTTCTCTAGAGTCAGTTTTCTTTTCAAACCTATAATGGCTCCCTCTTTTATGATCTCTCCCTCCCTCTTTCCCTCCCTCCCCCTCCCTCCCTCTCTTTCTCTCTTTCTTTTTCTCTCTCTTCTCTCATCTATTCATCCCCTGACAATCTTCCTAGTCCCACCTGCTTTCCTCTCCTCCCCTTCTCTTTCTCCTAGCGCCCTCTCCACTCACTGCCTCCCCACTCCCAATATGCTTAGAAGATCTTGTCCCTTTTCTCTTCTGGGCAGGACCTTGTATGAATCTCTTAGAATCCTCCTTGTATCCTAGTTTTTCTGGCAGTGTGAATTGGAGGCTGGTGATCCTTTGCTCTATGTCAAAAATCCATAAATGAGTGAGTACACACCATGTTCCTCTCTTTTGTGACCGGATTACCTCATTCAGGATGGTTTCTTCCAGTTCCATCCATTTGCCTGTGAATTTCAGGATTCAATCCCCCCCCCCGCCCACAGAGTAGTATTCCATTGTGTAAATGTGTCACATCTTCTTTATCCATTCTTCAGTTGAAGCTTATTATATTCTTGTTTATTTCATTTGCTATGATGAAGCTATGACTGTTTTCTGTTGATGCTAACATAATGGAAATGTCATGATATACGTACTTATTTCAGCTACTTATTTATATATATGTTTTTTTTTCGAGACAGTGTTTCTCTATCTTTAGAACCTGCCCTAGAACTTGCTCTGTAGACCAAATCTCAAATTCAGAGATCTGCCTGTTTTTGCCTCACAGGTGTTGGGTTTAAAGATGTGCACCACCACTACTTGGCTTTTTATGTTTAATAACATACTAGAAATGTTAAAATTCACCCATTTGCATGAAGTTCAATGAATATTAATATAGATAAGAATTATACTGTGTACCATGAGTAATGCCAAGATGATGAATCACTCTTAAAATGCTTCTGTGCCCTTTTGTAACCTGTGTCTTCATATGTGGCCCCAGATAGCCATTGGTATGCTTTCTCCTTTTTTATAACTTTGTCTTCTCTGAAATAAAATGAAATTGTTTATTTTACTTAGCTTATTTTAAAAACTGATCAGTTCATCTTTATGTTGTTTACTCACTATTTTGAAGGTGTATTATGCTTTATAGATGTACCACTTTTTAGTTATCGCTGTCTCTTAAGTATTTCTCCTGGCTGTAAGTATAAAGTTATTTTCATATTTACTTAGTTTATCCTGGGTAAACTACATGATAAATTTTTATGTTTTTTAGTTCTGGGTTTTGCCTTACTTTTGAGTTATAGTGTTTTTATGTCAGCTCTTTTATTTGCAAATAACTTTGATGTTTAAGACTTGTTAGTAAAGTTTTAAATGGTTCTGCAATGGTCTTTAAACTGGACAATTTGTCATTAATAATAGTTCTATTGTTTTTACTCAGTGGCACACATGTTTAATGGTGGAGCTTCATCCTGGTTAGTAGAATAGCAAGTTGTTTTCAGCACTCCTTCTCAAAAGGTAGAGAACATCAAATACAAATCCACAAGTTAACATTTTGAATCCTAGAATCATTTTTCCTCACAAAAGACTTGGAAATATGATTTGATTATCCTCAGGACTAATGTTTATTAATAGTTGTTTTCCCACTACTAGATCATATTGGTAGTTAATGTATGAATCCAGAATGAGTCTAACTGTAGGATATTTATTATTAATAATTATAAAGTTATAGATTCCGTTCATATAGTAAGTAAACTTTTTCCTTTTATTGAAAATATTTTCCTCACATAATATATCCTAATTAGTTTCCCTTCCACACCTCCCAGTTCCTCCTCACCTCTCATCCATTCTGTCTCTCATTAGCAATAAAAAAAAAGCAAAAACAAAAAAATGTGTCTAAGGCAATATAATTAATATAATATAATGTAAGCTAACACAACAGAAATTGAAATAAAAAGGAAAAGAACTCAAGAAAAGGCACAAGGAACAGCAAGTCACTAGTTTGCACACTTGAGAGTCCCATCATAAAACTAAACTTGAAAACATAATATATAGGCAAAGGACCTGATGCAGACCCTGCCCATGCTGCCTATGTCTCTGTGAGTTCATATGAGCTTAGATTATTTTAACTGGGAAAGCCTTGTTTTCTTGGTGTCCTCCAGTCACTGTAGCTCTCACACTCTTTCCTCATCCTCTTTTGGAGAGTTCTCTGAACCCTAATAGTGTATTTAATGGAGATATCCTGTGGGTCTCTATATTTGTTCTCATTGCTGCAGGAGGAAGCTTCTTTGATGATGAATGAGCAAAGTACTGATCTATGAGTATAGCAGAAAGTTATTAGGAGTCATTTTATTGCTATATTCTTTTAGTATAACAGTTGTTTATTTGATTTCACTCTAATTCCTTTGGTTATCTAGTCTGAGATTCTTGGACGCTCAATAAATATCTGGTAAGGGTTCCATCTCATGGAATGGGCCTTAAGTCAAATCAGATACTCCCACAAGCTTTGTGCACTAACATGTTTTATAGGTAGTACATTATGAAAAGATTTGTAATTGTATTGGTGTTTACATTTCTCCTTTTTAACATGCAGAGTACCTTTCTGTACTGAAGATGATAGCACATAGGGGTGAAGGCTCTGTGTAGGCACCACCTCAGCTTCTTCATGTTCAGTGAGTGGTGTATATGTTGTCTTCAGCAGAGGCACCTTGCTGTCAATTTGTGGAGAGCAACACAGAGTTTTGTCAAACGCCTGGGTTGTTTAGGGATTCGTGTAGGATCCGTTTGTTCAATAACTCATCAGAGGAAACCCAATCCAAGGAATAAAAGCTTCATTATTGAAAAAAAAAGGTGACTACTGTACTCTGTCCTCCCCATTATTTGACAATTTCATTTAGATCAACTTCATATGGGCACACATTTTAGAAAGGTTCTCCTGTATTAGGTTTCCACAATACCATTCAAATGGTCCTTACTTTTAATTATCTCCCCTTCACACTCACACCCTCATCCCTCTCTTACTTATGCCTCTCCATCACCATAACTATCTTTTCTGTTTTCCTTTCCTACTGACCTTTCTGTCACTCACTAGCTCCTTACTATATAACCAAACTGTACTTCTTTGTGAGCAGCTTGGTAACCATTGACTGAAAAGCTAACGACCAAATATAAGTGAATACATACCATATTTATCCTTTAGGGTCTAGATACCTCACTCTGAATGATTCTTTTCTAGTTCCATGCATTTAGCTGCAGATTTCATGATGTTATTGTTTTAACAGTTGAATAATATTCCATTTTGTAAATGTACCACAGTTTACATGTCTGTTCTTTGGTTGAGAGACATCTAGGTTGTTTCTAGGTAGTGGCTATTACAAATAAAGCTGCTGTGAACATAGTTGAGCAAGTCCTTGTGGTAGGGTGGAGTGTCCTTTGGGTATATGCCTAGGAGTGGTACAGCTGGATCTTGAGATAGAGTAATTCCCAATTCTCTGAGAAACAATTGCATTTATTTCCAAAGTGTCTGTATGAGTTTTCCCTCCCAAGAGCAATGAAGGAATGTTCCCCTTGCCCCACATGCTGTACAGTATGAGTTGCTACTTGTGATTTCATCTTAGCCATTTTGACATGTGTAAGAGAATCTCAGAGTCATGTTGATTTGAATTTCCCTGATGGCTAAGGATGTTGTATAGTTCAAGTGTTTCTTGTCCATTTGAGATTCTTCTGCTGGTAATTATTTGTTCAGATATTACCCCACTTTTCAAATTGGATTATTTGGGAGATTTTGTTTGTTTGTTTTGATGTCTGGTTTCTTGAGTTCTTTATACAGTTTGGAAATCAGCCCTCTGTCTGATATGGGGTTGATGAAGCTCTTTTCCATTCTGTAGACAGCTATTTTGTCCTTTACCTTACAGAAGATTTTCAGTTTTATGAAGTAGCATTTATTAATCATCAATCTTAGTGTCTGTGATACTGGTGTTTAATTCAAGCAGCTGGTTCCTTTACCAGTACATTCACGGCTATTACCCATTTCATCTTCTATCAGGTCCAGTGTAACTGGGTTTATGTTGAGGCTTTTGATCCAATTGGGCTTGAGTTTTATGCAAGGTGATAGATATGGATCTATTTGCATTCTTCTACATGTTGATAACAAGTTAGACCATCACTATTTGTTGAAGACACTTTTTTTAAAAATTGTATAATTGGGACTTTTTTTTGCTAAAAATTAGGTGTCCATAGATGACTGGATTTAGTTTTGGACTTCAATTTGATTCCATTGATTAGCCTGTCTATTTTAATGGCAGTAACATGTGCTTTTTTTTTTTTAACTATAACTATGTAGTAGATTGTAAAATCAGGGATGGTGATACCTTCAGAAGTTCCTTTTTTGTACAGGATTGTTTTAGCTATTGTGGGTTTTTTGTTTTTCCATATGAATTTGAGTATTGCCGTTTCGAGTTCTGTAAAATATTGTGTTGGATTTTTAATGGGGTTTGCATTGAATCTGTAGATTGCTTTTTTTTTTGCTAAAATTGCCATTTTTACTATTCTAAATATCTTTCCATCTCATATTTTTGTCTTCAGATTCTTTTCCAAAGAATAGACAGTCTTGTCATAGAAGTCTTTCACTTGCTTGTTTACAGTTATGCCAAGATATGACTGTTTCTATTTCACTAGGGAATGTAAGATTGTTTTAATTGCTTAACTGATTTTGATTTAACTTTGGTAAGTGGTATACATCTAAGAAATTAACAATTTTCTTTATATTTCCAATTTAGTGGAGAACAAGTTTAAAGTATGTCCTTAAGATTATCTGAATTCTCAGAATGCCTGTTATGTTCTCTACTTCTTTTCTAATTTTGTTAATTTGGATATTCTTCCTCTGCCTTTTAGTTAATTTGTCTCAGGATTTGTCAGTCTTACTGATTTTTCTCAAACAACTTTCATTGATTGTATAATTTTTGTTTGTTTCTGTTTTACTTTCAACCATGAGTTTGATTATTTCTTGTTGTATACTCTTTTGGATGTAATTTCTTTCATTTTTTCTCAAGATTTTATTGCTGCTGTTAATTGCTAGTGTGGGAATCTTCAGTTTTCTTATGTAGATACTTGATGCTGTGAACTTGTCTTTTAGGACCACTTTTATTGTGTCCCATATGTTTGATTATGGTGTGTTCATTTTTCATTCAATTTCTAGAAAGACTTCAATTTATTATTTCTTTTTTGAAATGAGTCATTGATTTCTATGAATTTGTAAGCTTTCTGTTTGTTTGTTTTTTGTTGTTGCTGATATCCATTTTTATTCCATTGAAGTCAGATAGGTTGCAGGGTGTTATTTTAATAGTATTGTGTTTGTTGAGACTTGCTTTGTGTCTAAGTATGTGATCAGTTTTTGAGAACGTTCCAGAAGGTGATGCAAAAAAGCCTATTCTTTAGTGTTTCAGTGAAATACTCTGTAAATATCTGTTAGGTCCCTTTGTTTTATAATGCCAGTTAAATCCAGCATTTCTCAGATTAGGTTTTGTCTTATTAGCCTGTTTACTGGCAACAGTGAGGTACTGAGTTGTTTCTTGTTATCAGTGTATGAGGTTCAATGTGTGATTTAAGCTACAGTAATATTTCTTTTAAGAACTTGGGTGTGCTTATGTTTGATGCGTAGATGTTAAGAATTGCAATGTCCCCTTGGTGGATTTTTGCTTTGATGACTGTCTCTTCAGATTTGTTTTGCATTGAAATCAGTTATGTCAGGTATTGAAATATTATCAGCTTGCTTCTTGGGGCCATTATCTTATAATATCTTCTCCCATCCATTTTATTTTTTTTACCCTGAGGTGATGTCTTTTCTGGTTAAGGTACATTTCATTGATAAAGCAGAAGGATGGGTCCTGTTTTGGTATCTGTTCTGTTTATCTCTATTGTTTTGTTTATTTGGAGAATTGAGACAATTGATATAGAAACATATCAATGAGCAGTATTTGTTGATTAGTGTTATTTTGTTGTTGTTGGTCGAGGTGGTGGTAGTGGTGGTGGTGGTGGTGGTGGTCTGTGTATATGTTTGTGTGCACACACATTTCCCCTTTTTGTATATGCTGATCTAAGATTATTCACTGTTTTTTTTCATGTTTTTACCTCTTTTGGTTGGGGTTTTCCTTCTAGCACCTCTTGTAGGTCAGAATTTGTGGATAGATAATGCTTATTTTCAGTTTTATCATGTATCATCTTATTTTCTCTGTCTAGTATGGTTGGATGTTTTTGCTAGTATTTGGGGCTGGCATCTTTGGTCTCTTGGAGTCTGTTGAACATCTGTCCAGACCTTATGGCTTTGAGTTTCCATTGAGAAGTCAGGTGCTATTCTGGCTTTATATGTTACTTTCTCTTTTTCCCTTGCAGCTTTTAATAATATTTCTTTTCTCTGCATGTTTAATGTTTTGATTATTATGTTCTGAGGGAAATTTCTTCTCTGGTTCAGTTTTTTGGTGTTATATATTTTTCTTGAACCTTGATAGACAAATAGACATCTGTCTCTTTAAGTTGTCGAGATTTTCTTCTATGAGTTGTTGAACATATTTTGTGTGCCTTTGTATCTGGTTTCTCCTCCTTTTTTCTATTCTTATTCTTAGTTTTTGTCTTTTCATGGTGTCCCAGATGTCCTGGCTGTTTGTTTCAGGTTACATAAGATTTCACATTTTCTTTGACAGAAGTATTCGTTTTTCTTTTTCTGTCATGTCTTCAAAGATTCACTCTTCTGTCTTATTGTGTATTCTGTTGATAAGACTTGCCTCTGAGGTTCCTGTTCTAGTTCCTAATTTTTTTATTTCCATATTTCTGTCAGTTTGTGTCCTTTATTGGTTCTATTTCCACTTTCAGGACTTGATCTGTTTTATTCATTTCTTTCCACTGTTTTCTTGTGTCCATAGATTTCTTTAAACGATTTATTCCTTTTTTTATTATAGATCTCTATCATATCCATAGAAGCTACTTTAAGGTCTTTGTCTTATGATTCAAGTATGTTACATTATTCAAGCTCAACTGTGGTGGAGTAGCTGGGTGCTTGTGGAGACCTGTTGTCCTAGATGTTATTGATTGTATTTTCATGCTGGCATCTAGACATCTGGGTTTGGGAAGACTATAATTCTAGGTGCTGATATCTGTTCTTGTCCTTGTTGGGTAGTTGTTCCATTGCTTATTTTATGTTGCCCTCTCTGTTTCTTAGGAGAGTATTGTAACTGTTTGTTAATGGTAGGAAGTTCTTTGATCCTGATAGTTAGGATCACTGGGTGTTTCAAGTTAAATGTGTTTTAGGTATTGGGAGCTGACACTTAAGAATGGGTATGGGCTAGGCTGTAGGAGCTAAAGTGGTACATAGGAGGGAAAAAAGAAGGGTGTTCCACCAGGATTTGCTTAGTCCTCAGGGAATGGGGGCAGAGAATGGAAAAAGTCCATAGCAGGTGACCTGCTCTAGGTTTCAGGGATGAGACTGTGTGGTTGGGCTTGAAGGAATGGAGGGAAAGGTGAAGATCGGCAGTGGCCTACCTACTTTACTGGCTGGAGTGTCCTGTGGGTTTCTGAGGAATGCCTATTGGAGTTGGTGGTTATGATAAGGCAATATGTGTGAGGAAGGGCATTTGGAGGGATAGTTCTATATAATCTTCTGAAGATCAGTCCTGGGGGAGAAGGAAGGCTGTGACAGGTGTTATATTACAGAGCTGGGTTTGAGACTAAGGGTTGATTTTTGAGAAGCTGAGGCAGAGATTAAAATCTGCAGTGAGCCTACCTGCTTCCCTGGCTGAAGTGATAGTGAGTATTATTTAGGTTTATTGGATCATTTGAGAAAGATGGAAAAAAATATATATATATGTCACTCAAGATAAAATTCTTTTGTAATTACATAGTCTATTAAATTGCTTTTCTTCATGAACTTCTTAATGCAAGGTCTTAGCAAATTAAATTATGCATTAAATATGCCATGTTCTTATAATTTAAATCATTCCTTAATTCATCTTATGTAGTGATAAAAAGCAATGTATTACAAGTGGATACATTTACCATATGTACATAACTAAGACAATCTAAAGGAATCAATTATTGACTATAATTTATTTTTGTGTTAGTACCTGCATATATGCACATTCATGTGCTTACATATGTGTGCATATACCATGGTGAAGATGTAGAAATCAGGGGAGAACTTGTGGAAATTTGTTCTGTCTTTCCACCTATAGGGACTGGTCATAAAACTCGGGCCTTAAACTTGAGAACAAACATGTTTACTTACTGGTCTATATCATTGGATCCCTTTATCATAATTTTTACAAAATTATCTAATGATAAATTATTGTTTGTCATAGATAATTTGTAAAATATTTTAAGAGGCAAGCACAAATATACTTTCCTTTTATTTAAAAAATCCTTGTGTGGCTTTCTTCCTTCCATTCTTCCATATTCCCTTCCTTTTCCTGAAATGAGATTATGGAATTAATAAACAAATACAAGGGTGGCTTGTTTGTTGCCAAGAAACACTGCATTTTACAGATTTCTTGAAAAATATCAGTTGATCACATCCTATTTAGCTGGTTTTTGGCATATGTGATAAAAATTTAATTTCTGAGTGATTCTTTTAAAAGGTTATTACCTTGTAATTAAACATCCAGGGAAAGGAAAGCAGGTCAACCAACTGTTTTACTATGTTATTAAAAGTCAATGCATATTTTTTTTCTTTGAGAATTTTTTATGTGCTTTGTTTATATGCATCATCAGTCCCTCAACTTTTTCCAGATTCACTGCTCTTCCTCACCCACTTAATGTTGTATATTTTTATTCCCATAAAGGATAACTTCTGAGGTACAAATATCCTCAGATATATGCTATTTCATCTGAGTATGGTCCACTTGTCAGGGACTACACATTTAGAGAAAACTTTACCCCCTTATTCCAGAAACAGAGAGCTGACAGTAGTTCCCCCTCCAGAAGTTGACCCATGTGACCAACTCCCCTCTTCTTCTTGGACTTGTACAGGTGTTCTGCATACTATCTTCACCATTATAAATTTATATGTGTACTTTTCATGCTATGTCCAGTTAACACTGTTTCCATAATCATCTGTAGATCTCAATTCTACACCCTCTACCTCAATGATCCCTGACACTTTGGAGGAAAATGTGTGGCATCTTAGTTTTATTTGGGGCAGAGCATTCTACAGTCGCTTATTCTCTTCCTATTAGCAAGTTGTGGGTCTCTCTGTTAATCACCATCTACAGCTAGTAGTAGCCTCTCTGATGAGATTGAGAGATGTATTAATATGTAGGGCATAAAAATAAGTCACTAAGAGTTACGTTTTTTATACTAATTTTTTATTTCTATTTTACATATCGATCCCAGTTCCCTCTCCCTCCCTCCCTCCCTCCCTCCCTCCCTCCCTCCCCCCCTCTCTCTCTCCCTCTCTCTCCTGGCCCCCTGACCATCCTCCCTTCCCATCCCCCCTACTCCACATGAAGGGTGATGCCATCCAGGAGGGGTCATCCAAATCTGTCAAGTCATTTGGAGTAGGGAATAGGACCTCTCCTGTCTCTAGGCCAAGGGAGTATCCTTCCATGGGGGATGTGCCCCCAAAGTCCTTTTGTGCACCAGGAATACATCCTGGTTCCACTGTCTGAGGTCCCCTAGACTGCTCAGCTCTTCTAGTTGAGACCCATGTTCAGGGGTTCTGAGTCAGTCCCATGCGGGATTCCCAGCCATCAGTCCGGGGGCTCACCAGCTCTTCCCTGTTCAGGTCAGCTGCCTCACGTGCCTCTGCAGCCTGGTCCCATCTTCTGTCTCTGCATCTGGATTCCAGTTCGGCTCAGTGCTTAGTTGTGGGTGCTTGCCTCTGTCTCCATCAGCCACAGGATGAGGGCTCCATGACGGTGGATAAGCTGGTTGTCTATCTCACCATCAGGGAAGGGCATCAATGGTAGCCCTTCCGTTGCTGCACAAATTGATAGGTGGGGTCAGTCTCATAGGACTCTGGACACCTCTCCAGGTTCAGTTTTCTCTTCAAACCTATAATGGCTCCCTCTTTGATGGCCTCTCTCTCTCTCTCTCTCTCTCTCTCTCTCTCTCTCTCTCTCTCTCTCTCTCTCTCTCTCTCTCTCTCTCTCTCTCGTCTATTCCTCCCCTGACTCAATCCTCCTAGTCCCATGGGCTTTCCTCTCTTCCTCTTCTCTTTCTCCTGGCTTCCTCTCCACTCACTGCCCCCCACCTTCCCATGTGCTCCAGAGATCTTGTCCCTTTACCCTTCTGTGAAGGACCCTATATGAATCTCTTAGAATCCTCCTTGTATCCTAGTTTCTCTGGTGGTGTGAATTATAGGCTGGTGATCCTTTGCTCTATATCTAAAATCCATATATAAGTTACGTTTTAATACTATGTGCATTTAACAGAATAAAATAAGAGTAGTAACCTCTCTCCTAGGTCCTATGATCTGTCTGGTCATAGGTTCTTGGACTATAATGGTTCCAGTTATAGGTTAATTACTCTCATGATGTTCATTCCACTATTGCACCAAACCAGTCATTATTATAGTTCACAGGGTTCATGACTAAGTAAGATTGATGATGATTGCTTTTTTTTTCTTGTACCATGCATAGCAACTTGAAGTTCTATGAAAGCTAAGTTATTAGAGTTATGGTTAGACTTTTTTCTGTGTTAATGAGTTAGAATATATTTCATGCTTTATACTCTATATGATACAGGATATCAAGTCTTTTATTGAGGACACTGGCCCATTTGAAGTTTTGTACAGTGTGAGAACTAAGGATAAATTTTAATTATTCTACATATAGCTTTCCAGTTTGATAAGCATAATTTGCTGAGGATTGCTATCTTTTCTCCAATAGTGTTTGCACATTTTGATTTATTTATGGATCTCCTAATGATTTGGCTGGTGTCCAGGAACCTATTCCTTATACCGGGTTGGTTTGCTCAGCCTTAATACAAGGGGAGGACATTAGTCCTACTTCAGCTTGATATGCCATGCTTCATTCACACCCATGGGAGGCCTCCTTCTTCCTGAACAGAAACAGAGGAGGAGTGGATTGGAGGTTAGGGAAGATATGGGAGGGGAGGAAGGAAAGCTGAGATTGGGATGTAAAATAAAAAATAAGTTGAATCAATAAAAATATCAGGTGACTTATAATTGCATCAACATATTTTTGAATCCTCCATTCTATTCTATTTAATATTATCTGTTTTTAATGCCACTCTCATGATATTTTCATTATTACAGCTATGGAGTATAACTTGAAACCTGAAATACTGATGTCACCAGTAGGATTTTTTTGGGGGGTGGGTTCTGGATATTTTTGGTGCTATTTGTATTACATAAATGTATTCAAAGTGATACATTTTTCTTTGTGCTATTCTCTCCAATCCATTTACAAAGGGAAATCAGAGAGCAAATGGAGGAGTTATGATATGTTTTTCCCCGCTGGTCTGGTCCTACTGCCAAGCCTGCCCCAATTAACACACTGAGACATTGTGTTTGATATAAAGCTGTTGGCCTGTTACTAGTTTCGTATCGGCTTAGATCTAGCTTAAATATTAACCCATTTTTATTAATCTAAGTATTTCCACGTGATCTCATCTTACTGAAGAGAGGCCCCAGCATTCTTCTCACTCTGTCCTTCATCTTGTATCTCTTCCCTACCCTTTCTGAAATCCTCCTTGTTTCCTAGTCTTGCCTATCTTGCTTTCCTATTGGCCAACAGTGCTTTATTCATTAACCAATACAAGAAACATATTTACAGAATGACATCTCCCATCAGGGAGGATATAACTTTGCTCAAATAGAGTGTGCACACATGTGTGCATGCATGCCTATGCACATGCACACACGTGCACACGCACACACACACACACACACACACACACACACACACACACACACACACACACACACACACACACACCACCCAAGAGAAAATAGTGATTTAGTCAAAGTAAGAAAGGTGGCAGATAAATTGTTCAAACTGGAAGTGAACAGTGTGATTTTTCTCACCCTTGAGATAGCGTTTTTTTTTTTTTTAAATACCATATGTACTTTATTTTGTAAGAATGAATTTCTTAAAATATTGAGGTTACAAATAAAAATGATGCTAAAATATTTTATTTTTTGGTATCTTAATATAGGCAATTGATTAAGTCATACTTATAAATTGGAGAAACAGAATTCTAAATATTTGAATTTAAAATTAGTTTTTATTTGTCTTTACTAATGAAAATAATACTACCATCACTATTATTTTTACTCTGAGTAAAAGCTGTTCAGACTACTGTAGTCTATTTTCCTACTTTTATATTGTTTAACATTTCATGAATTTATTTTGTGCTACCATTTTTTGTGTTACTTCTTTGGTGGAAATGTGAAATTCAAATAATGTTGCATGTTAACTTTAGAATACCTTTAATGAAGTATTAATATTGAAATAGTAATACTTTATGTATATCCAAAGGGATACATGTGGTATGTTACAGTTTCTTAATGAAAAGATTGTTTTGTAAAACCTTATGAAGAAACATTTGAAGTTCTGTAAAGTACATTCTTGCTCAAAATCTTTAAATTTCTAAGATTACAGTCCTGCTTAAAGACCTGACAAAGATTTATTTTATGATTTATTTTTAAATATTTATTCTTCTCTCATATATTACACGCCAAACACAATGTCCCTTCCTTCCACTCTTCCCACTCCCTCCCTATCTTAAGTACTGATTTCTTTGTTTTTCAGTATTCTGTACCAGTCTTCATTAAAGGGGACATTTTGATTTTGTTCAGATATTGTTCTGTGATGGGTATGATGTGACCAGCACTAAGTTTGTCAATGAGAGAATTGTGTTGTTCTTCTTATCTTATTTAGAATAACTAGAATTTGATAATACATATTTATATTTCATTGGTTGTTAAAGAGAAAGAATTCACTAATAATGGTGAATAAAATATTTTTGATGTACACATTAGTGGTTGCCTTTTAAAACATACGTAAATTACTAGGTGTTAAGTGGCATCTCATCTATAGTTTGCATTACATTTTCTTGACTACTAACTTGAGCATCTGTACTTAAAGACTGTATCTCATATGAAAACATCTATTCAAGTCACTGCCTAAGTTTTGAAACTAATAATTGTATTTTTCTTTTTTATTTGTTGTTTATTTCATTAATATTTTAAATTTATATTTTTGTATGAACATAAGCATACAAATACCACACCACAAGTATCAGAGGAAAATTTCATGTTGCAGTCCATGACTTACACTTCATTTGAGACAAATTACATCTGCGTATACTAGTATAGGTAGCAAAGGAACTTCTTAGGGTTCTTTCCTCTTCTGTTCCCATATAACATATGCTTTCTATAGCATCCCGTTTTTACATGGCTTCTGGAGAGCTGAACATAGATATTCATTCTTGCATACAGTCATTGCTTTACCCTCCTAGTCATCTCCTGAGCCCATGGTGTAGCCATGGCTTGACTTAAATTTATGATCCTCAACAATCAACACACATTTGTTAAATAGTGATTATCTATGACTCTAGTTTTGTAAATATGTAAATCCCAATCTTTTCTCACAATGCATTTAATCTCAATAGATAAGACATGCAGAGAGGAGTGAGAGGAAGAGGATCTCTGTGAGTCCAAGGACACCCAGGGCTACACAGAGTGAATCAGTGTAAAAGAATAACAGAGCTCATGTGTTTAATCATAGTTATAGAGAGGTATATAAGGAAGAAAGGAAGGGCCTCATATGGCAATTAGTCTCCAGCCACATAAAAGAGAGCATTGCAGTCTAATATTCTGAGGCTTGGCAGAGAGCCCTGCAGTCTGGAGATGCAGTCTGAGGTTCGGTGGATTGCGCCTTCATTCTGAGCATTGGTAGAGGTGAGAACTCTGGTGGCTTGGCTGCTTGCTTTTCTGATCTTCAGCTTGAACTCCAGTATCTGTCTCTGGGATTTTATTATTTGTGCTACCATCGTGGGTAATATTCTAGTCACACTTAACCATAAAGCTTCTATTATTAACCAATATTTTAAATCTTACTTTCCTTAAATTTTTGCTTAAGTTCTTAGTAAAAATAAAAATGGAAAACAAAGTAATCTTGATACATTATCCTAAACATGTGTCAAAATAGAAGCTCACCAGTCATGTTCATTTAGTCATTTATGTTCAGTTTAGTGGTGTTACAGTCCTGATGGAGTTATCTTTGTGGGATCCCATCTTCTTTTTGGAGACTTCTGAGATCACATTAGGTCAGATTAATTCTTTCCTTGGTAAATTTTGTCTGAGTAGTTCTACCTTCTTCTTTGGATGCTTATTTGTCCAAAGTCTTTAATTTTTTAAAGATTGTTGCTTTTATTATCCTGAAAATACAAAAACAACTTTGGGGATGTTCCTAATCTAATATTTATCAATTTTGATACATGGTTTCTCCTGCATTTTTTGTTTTCTCTTGTAAAGCTCTTCTATTATCCAGAGCAGTATTTTTTTTTAAATAACAGGCATTATGTTCCTTAATTGCTCTGGGAAGGAGTTTCCACGGTGACAGTAAAGGACTGAGCTGAATTTATCATAGAGGTCTGTGAGAGGCCCCTCAAAGAGTCTCCCTCAATGGCAAAGCATTGTCTTGAATGTCTCTTTTTTTATACTCATTTATCTAATGAATGCCTTTGCCAGACCTTCTGCATATTTCATAAGGGAGGGGTATCCTGTTTGGATTGTGTTTATTAAAAAAAAACATTATTTCTAGGAACATCCTATTTGCAGTATATTTTAAGGTGACCTTGTTTGCCACAATTAAAACACTTGACATTTCGATTTTTCTTTAGCATCTTGAAATCACCTGTCCTATCCATGCATCATCCTAGTCATGAGCTTCAACATTAATTGTGTCTCAGATCCATTTCTCTAAAGGTTCTGACCTTGCTTTTAAAAGCCTAATTATCCTTTTTCATTGATAATTAACATTTTCAAAGCCAGAGTTTCAATTATTCTTATTCTGACTTCTGAATCTGAATTCTATTTACTGCTGATGCCAGTCTTTGTTAGAAATATGTGAATGCTTCTTTTGGACTCTGTATAACTTTTTGTAAACAACTTGATTTTTTTTCCTGATTTTTCTATGAATTCAAAGATTCTTTATGGCTTAAAGCCTTTCTAAAGTAGTATAATCTCCTTCTCCAAAAATTTGATCTTGGGAGATTTCCATACCTCTAGCTTTAACCCATAGTTCAATAGTTTTAGCCTCTTCTCTGAACTAGGTAGTTCATTGTAATTGTAATACAGGCTCTAAAACAGTTTTAACCAATTCTATCCAATCTGTAGGGATAACTCTATTACACACTGACCATGTTTAACTTGTGCTTCACAAACAGTGAATGTATGCCATATGAGACTACTGCTTCCTTGAATTTCCCTACATCTAACATTGTCACAGGCATCCAATTAGTTCTTACAGATCCTCTATCATTTGTCACTTCCTGTATCGTTACTGGATATAGTAAGTGGTTTTTCTAAGACCTTAGACTCTTCCTCTTTAACCTTGTAATGCAGTGTGCAAATTGGCTCTACAGTAAATTTCTCCTACTCTGTTTGAATAGCTCAATGATCTGCTTTAATAAATTTTTCTAAGTCCTGTATCTTGGCACTGACATCAACCAACTTTTTTAGAGATGAACCCAGAAGTAGCAAACTGACAACAATGATTATAAAAATGATAATTAACAATTTAGTTAAGTTGATTATTCATTTATTGTTCATTTATAAATAACTCATTTTGTAATCATACAGAGACCTAACTCTCTCCATTGTAATAATGTTTCCCATTTTTTTAATGTGTGGAAAAAAACTTCTTTTTAACTAATTCCTCCCTTTAAAAATTCCCAATTGTTTCACCAAATCTGTCAACAATTACTTTTCAGATGATGGTGAACTGTGAAAATGATTGCTGCTCTGCAGAACAGTGGAAGCCCTAGTGGGTTTCAAGGTAGCTCACTAGAAGGGAGTCCAGGGCTGTCCAGGGCAAGCCCACAAACCTTGGGTGGGGAAGAGAGGGAAAGATGTAGAGGGAGGGAGGGAGGGAGGGAGGGAGGGAGGGAGGGAGGGAGGGAGGGAGGGAGGGAGGGAGGGAGGGAGGGAGGGAGGGAGGGAGGGAGGGAGGGAGGGAGGGAGGGAGGGAGGGAGGGAGGGAGGGAGGGAGGGAGGAGGGAGGGAGGGAGGGAGGGAGGGAAAGAGGTACCACAGTGGAAACCATGCCTGCAGCTAAGGCCTCTGTCTGAGCTGGTGGCACCTTTATATTGGGTGCCAAGTCATAACACAAATAGTAAAAACCCAGAGACTAGTATTGGCGTTCAAGCTGAAGATCAGAAAAGCAAATCAATCAACCACTAGAGAGTTCTCACCTCCACCAATGCTCAGACCAAAGGAGCAATCCGCAGAACCTCACGTTGTATTTCCCAATTATGCTGTTCTCTACTAAGCCTCAGAATCTTAGACTGCAATGCTCTCTTCAACTTTATGGCAGACTAATTGCCACATGAGACCTTTCCTTCTTCCTTACATACTTCTCTATTGCTAGGATTAAAGGCATGGACTCTGTTATTTATTTTTTTTAGAATGATTCATTCTTGTGTATCTCTGGGAAGCCTTGGACTCATAGAGATCCATCTGTCTCTGTCTCCTGAATCCTGGGATTAAAGGTGTGTGCCACCACTGTCCAATTTCTATGGCTGTCTAGTGTGGCTGGCTTTGCATTCTGATCCTTTAGACAATCTTTATTAAATCATGAATAATATATCACCACACACATCAATGTATTAGAATCAGGAATAAATTCAGTCTGCTCACAAGTTAGTCAGAAATTAAGGAATTTTCTATACTACAATCACAATACTTAGAAAAAGAAATGAATTTTTTCCTATTTTCTCTTGAAAGTGTTTGAAGATATATGATTTAAAAGTACATATAAAATTTAGTAATTTCAGTTTTACAAAACTACACAAATTCATCTCTTTTGTGAGTTTATATATACTGCTAGAAATAAATTGAGGGTAAATGATTTTTGTTACATTGAAAATTGGATAATGGATCTCTTTTTAGATGCAATATTTGGTAGCCTGGTCACTCTGTTGATAACTTGCCAGAATTCCCTGAGAATATCTTGATAGGCATCTCAATTCTTCCTATTGTACTTCAGGAAAATATGCTGAGTAATTTCCTTGATGAATCCCTAGAGGCTATACTGACAGTGGAATTGTCAGAAATTGTTGGTTGAAGTGGCTCATCGCTGAGATAATATATGTAGTGGCAATTTCATACTGGCAGCTTAAGACCTGAATTAATACACAAAGTTCTCTTCCATAACTTGCAATTACATTATGAAAGAACCATTGTATTTTACCTTCATAAGGTGAGTAGGCACAACTTACATACTGACTATTTAATGTCTAATATTTCTTTTAATGGATTGAGATATTTCCATAATTGCAAAAAAGACAGATGTATGTAAAAGGTTTATCTGATTACCTTCATGAGGTAAATATGCCTCAATCATGCACAAACTTAGAGAAGTCTATGGTTATCAGCTATTTAAGTTGATCTGGTATGTGACATCTCTTGATTTCTTATTTTTACTGTTAGATTATTATTGCACATGCTGATTTTCTTGAAACAGTTTTTTTCTTTCTTGAAGATTACCACTTGCTTTTCTAGCATGCCTTAAAACAATATGGTAGTTGCTAAGTCGATTTTTGTAGATTGGTTTATTAATAAAGGAATATGCATTAAATACAGTTGTAGAACATTTCCACTACTTGAGATAGCTTCAAGATTTTTAGCTAGTTATTTTTCAGATAGTGTTGTATTATATTTGCTAGAATAGTCTGTAAACTGAACTTATGATCCTATTGCCTCAGTTTCTGAACTGTAATTATTGTATCATGCCAGAACACTTGGTTTCCCTGAGGAATTCTGATATAAGTTAAAGTTTGAGAACAACTGCATTAAGTTGTAACTGAAAAGAGAAATAGTGAAAACAGTACCAGCAATTTGGCTAATTATAATACTACCAATAATGCCACCCCCTCTCTCTGTCTCTCTCTGTCTCTCTGTCTCTCTCTGTCTCTCTCTCTGCCTCTGTGTGTATGTATGAGATTATGCATAGGTGAATGTACTTGTTCTTGTGTATGCACAGGGCTAAAGAGGATAGCAGGTGTCTTTTATAACAGAGGCTTGCCATTTGAGTTAGGGTGATTGTCAGCAAGTTCTCAGGATCCACCTGTCTCTACTTCATAACATTTGTGTTAAACACACAGACACAGCCACTCACTGTGTTTATGTGTGTGCCGGAGATTTGCAACCTACTGAGCCATTCTCCTAGCCCATTCTATATATACATTTAACTTTATTTTATCGAAGTTAACAGTTGGTTCCTGTGAAATACGCAGTTTTACCACTAAGGCATTATCTAAATGTTTATGAATTTACCTAATGTTTCTTAAGAGGAATGTTGTATATGAATATTGATATGGAATACAATTCTTTTGTGAGAAAAATGCATGAAATATAAGGAGCGGGACAGAACTTTCTTTAAATTTATTCTATCAGAAATATTCTATGGTTGAAACTTAAGGAAGGGTGCTGTGGTCAGTTAATGATATCTAACAGAGGAATAAGATAGAAAAGGACACTTACCATGTATTTGCCACCCATACTTCTGAGCAAAACGTTTAGGAAAAGTCTAGAAAATAGCTTTCAGAAACAGAAGTGCTTTGGACAACTGTTGGTATCATATACAATATTTACAGATATCACAAATACATTGGTAAAAATATTTTCAGTAACCTTTACAATAGGTCATATTTATTATGATGTTCTGTCTTCTAAAGAGGAGAGCTTACATAGAAAATATGCTCAAATGCCTACATTGCTGAGTTACTTAACTTCTTATTGTGAGGAAACATTCAATCTTTTTTCTCCATTTAAAGACATAGTTCTGTTACAATGATACACATTTTATTTGTGACAGCTACTTTATGTTTTATTGGATGAATTTCTAATGTATCTAAATTCTAGAGATACTTAACTGTTTTAGCAACTGTTAGTTTCCTGTATCTCTTCATCTAGGGACAGGGCATTGTGAGATATCCTGTATCCTTGTAGGTTATTAACTGTCATTGTGCACCTTATAAGATTTCATGAGTTTAACTCCTTGAAAATCCATAGGAAATGTCATGATCTTCAGGCTCTTATAATCTAGAAGACTGTATTTAATAGTAGATGTTCTTATCCTTTGGCTCTTACAGTCTTTCTGCCCTCTCATACAGTATTCCCTGAGCCTTATATATAGGAATTGTATTATATAGATGTATCAACTGTGGATGGATACCCCACAGTAAGTTGTTTGTTGCACTTTGGCCAGTTGTAGATGCCTGGGATAAGCTCCATTTTTGTTGCAAATAAAAGGAAGCTTCTTTGATGATAGGTAAGTGCTGCAGTCATTTGTGATATAAGGCAAGTTGTTTGGAATGCAGGTGGTAATTTTGTTGGCTTAGGAAAGTGGTAGTTGTACATAAATTACTTGGGAATTTAGAAAATGAGAATTAAAATTTACACAAATATATGTTCACAGTGATACATAGAAAAAAATTTAAAAATAATACCAGACTAGAAAGATGGCTTCACAATAAAGAACATTTGCTCCTCTTGTAGAAGATAGAGAGAACTAGATTTCTATTTCCAGCACTTACACTGAGTGACACACAAGCTCCTATGACTCCAGCTGCAGGGGATCTGACAACTTCTTTAGGCTTCTACAGGGACCTGCAGTGTTTTATAGGCATGTGTGCATACATATATGTTTACATACACAATATGCAAACATTAATAATTTTAATATAATTTAAATAACATTTTTCCATTTATTTTACATCCTGACCACAGTTTCCCCTCCCTCCTCTTTTACCATTCCCTACTCCACCTCTTCTTTATCCCACCACACCATACACTCCATTCAGAAAAGAGCAAGCCTCCCATCTAAGACAACAAAGCATGGAACATCAAGTTGAGGGACGACCAAGCTCCTCCACTTACATCAAGGCCTGGCAAGGCAACCCAGCATTGAGAGTAGGTTCCAAAAAGCCAGCTAAAGTGTCAGGAACAGGTCCTGGCTTCATTGCTAGGAACCTAATAAAGAGACAAAGCTGTACAACTGTCACACGCATGCAGAGAGCCAAGGTCAGTCCCATGGAGGATTTTATTTATTTATTTGTTTATTTATTTATTAATAATATAATCTAAAAATTTTACATGTCGATCCCAGTTTCCCCTCCCTCCCTCCCTCTCATTCTCCTTCTCTCTCTCCCTCCCTCTCTCCCTCTTATCCTCTTTCCCCTGTGACAACCACCATCATGGAGCCCTGATCTAGTACCTGTTGGAAACACCCATGGAGGCTTTCTAAATGTTGGATCTGAGTCTATAAGCTTCCAAGAGCTCAAGTCAGATGTGTCTGTGGGTTTCACCATCATGACCTTGAAAGCCCTGGTTTCTATCGTCCATCCTCTCTTTCTTCAGGACTCCCACAGCTCAGCCCAGAGCTTGGTTGTTGATCTCTGCATCTGTTTCCATTACTTACTGGATAAAGGCTCTCTGGAGACAATTAGAGTAGTTACCAATCTGATTTAGGAAACCTCTTAACTGTTGCTGGGAGTCTTATCTGGGGTTATCTTTGTAAATCTTTGTTTCCCAGGCACCATGTTTCTCCCTAACCTTGAAATAATCCTCCATCAAGACATCTCTCTTTATTTACTCTTCCCCTCCATCCTGCCTCCAATCCACTTCCAAAACCCTGACTGCCCAGCAGCTCCTTGAAGTTCCCATCCCATCATCCCACCTCTCTTGCCCCCAGTATATCCAGGAGATATAGTCTGTACCCCTTCCCAGGGAAATCCATCCATAACTCTTTGTACCCTTCATTTTCCTAACTTCTATGGGGCAGTAGACAGTAGGTTGGTTATCCTGTATTACTCACAATATCCACTTACCAGTGAGTACATACCATGTTTGTATTTCTGGGTCTGGGTTGCCTCACTCAAAATGATTTTTTTCTAGTTTCATACATGTGCCTGTAAGTTTCATGAAGTCATTGATTTTTACAGCTGAGTAATACTCCACTGTGTAAATGTACTATGTTATGTGTGTGTATGTATGTGTGCATGTTTTTCTTATTTTACATATCAATCCCAGTTCCCTCTCCCACCCTCCCATGCCCCCTGACCCCCTCCCATCCCAAAACACACTCCACAGGGAGGGTGATGCCTTCCAGGAGGGATCATTAAAGTCATTTGGTGTAGGGTCTAGACGCCCCTCTCCCTGCCTCTAGGCTTAGGGAGTATCCCTCCATGGGGAATGTACTCCCAAAGTCCTTTCACACACCGGGGATACATCCTGGTTCCACTGTCAGAGATCCCTTAGACTGCCCAGGCCTTTTAACTGAGGCCCACATTCAGGGTGTCTGAGTTGGTATAATGCTGGTTTCCAAGGTATCAGTCTGGGGGTCCATGAGGTCCCCCTTGTTCAGGTCAACTGTTTCTGTGGGTTTTTGTAGCCTGGTCTTGACTCTTTTTGTTATCACTCCTCCTTCTCTGCAACTGGATTCCTCAGTGTTTAGCTGTGGGTGTCTAATCCGGTTTCCATCAGCTACTAGATGAGGGCTTGAGGGCTCTATGATGGTAAATAAGTTAGTTATCAATCTCATTATCAGGGAAGGGCATATAAGGTAGCCTTTCCACTGTTGCTTGGATAGTTAATTGGGGTCATCCTTGTATTTCTCTAGAGTCAGTTTTCTCTTCAAATTTATAATGACTCCCTCTATTATGGTATTGCTTTCTTTTTTGGGGGGGCTATCGTATATTCATCACCCAACACAATCTTCCTGGTCCCATATGTTCTCTTCTCTTTCCCTTCTTTTTCTCCTCACTGCCCTCCCCATTCCCAGTATGCTCAGGAGATCTTGTTCCTTTTCCCTTCTGTGAGGGACCTTGTATGAATCTCTTAGATTCCTCCTTGTATCCTAGTTTCTCTGGATGAATGAATTATAGGCTGGAGATCCTTTGTTCTAGGAATAAAATCTGTAAATGAGTGAGTACATAGTGACTGGGTTACCTCAGGATGTTTTCTTCAAGTTTCATCCATTTGCCTACAAATTTCAAGATTCCATTGGTTTTTTTTTTTTTTGCAGAGTAGTATTCCATTATGTAAATGTGCCACACCCTCTTTATCCATTCTTCAGTTGAGTGGCATCTAGGTTGCTTCCAGGTTGTTGCTATTACAAATAATGCTGCTGTGAACATAGTTGAACACATGTCTTTGTTCCATGGATGTGGATCATTTGGGTATATGCCTAAGAGTGGGATTGCCAGGTCCTGTGGTAGACTGATTCCCATTTTCCTGAGGAACTGCCAGATTGATCTCCAAAATGGCCGTAGAAGTTTGCACTCCCACCAGCAGTGGAGGAGTGTTCCCCTTTCTCCACATCTTCTCCAGCGTAAGTTGTCATTGGTGTTTCTGATTTTAGCCATTCTGGCAGGGGTAAGATGGTATCTCAGAGTTATTTTTATTTGCATTTCCATGACAGTTAAGGATGTTGAGCACTTTCTTAAGTGTCTTTCAGCCTTTTTGATTTCCTCTATTGAGAATTCTCTCTTCAGTTCTGTACCCCATTTTTAATAGGGTTATTTGATGTTTTGGTGACTAGTTTCTTGAGTTCTTTGTATATTTTGGAGATCTGTCAGATGTGGGGTTGGTAAAGATCTTTTCCCATTCTGTGGGCTGCTGTTTGGTCTTGTCAACTGTGTCCTTTCCCTTACAGAAGTGTCAGTTTGTGGAGGTCCTATTTATTAATTGTCAATCTCAGTGTCTGTGCTAATGGAGTTATGTTCAGGAAGTGATCTCCTGTACCAATTTGTTCAAGGGTACCTTCCACTTTCTCTTCTAAGAGGTTTAGTGTGGCTGGATTTATGTTGAAGTCTTTGATCCATATGGACTTAAATTTTGTGCATGGTGATAGACATGGGTCTATCTGCAGTCTTCTTCACACCATCATCCAATTGTGCCAGCACCATTTGTTGAAGAAACTTTCCTCCTTCCATTGTATACTTTTATTTATCTGTTTTGTCAAAAATCAGGTGTTCGTAGGTGTGTGGATTAATATCAGTATTTTGTGTTCAATTCTATTGTTCTACCTGTCTATTTTTATGCCAATACAAAGCTGTTTTCAGGACTATCGCTCTATATTAGAGCTTGTATTTTACTAATAATATCCACTTACAATTGAGTGCATACCATGTTTGTATTTCTGGGTCTGAGTTACCTCACTCGAAAGGATTTTTTCTATTTCCATCCATTTTCCTATAAATTTCATGAAGTCATTGATTTTTAACAGCTGAGTAATATTCCACTGTGTAAATGTACCACATTTTCTTAACGCATTTTTTATTTGAGGGGCATCTAGGGTATTTCCAGTTTCTGGCTAATATGAGTAATGCTGTTATGAACATAGTTTGTCAAATGTCCTAATAGTATGATTGGGCATCCTTTGGGCTCAAGATTTGGCTCAAGATTTGTATATTTGGGTCTTAAGGTAGGTTGGTTCCCAATTTTCTGAGTAACCAGCATATTGATTTCCAAAGTGGCTGTACAAGTTTGCATCACACTAGCAGTGGAGGAGTGTTCACCTGACTCCAGTGTGTGTGTGTGTGTGTGTGTGTGTGTGTGTGTGTGTGTGTGTGTGAGTGTGTGAATGAGATCAGTTCTCTGGCAGATGTGAAGATCTTTTCCCATAGTGTATACTGCCATTTGTCCTATTGACAGTGTTCTTTATTTTATAGAAACTTTTCAGTTTCATGAGGTCCCATTATAGTAAGTCTTGATCTTAGTGTCTGTGCTATAGCTGTGTTGTGCAAGAAGGTGTCTCCTGTGCCAATGTGTTCAAGGCTATTATGCTGCACTTTTTCTCCTATCAGGTTCAGTGTATCTGGTTTTATGTTGAGGTCTTTGATGAACTTGGACTTGAGTTATGTGCAGGGTGATAAATATGGATCTGTTTATATTCTTTTACATGCTGATATCAGTTGTTCCAGCATCATTTGTTGAAAGTGCTTTCCTTTTTCCATTGTGTAATTTTGCCTTCTTTGCCAAAAATAAAATGTCCATAGGTAGACTGCTATTTTGTACTATTGACTGTGTTCTTTGCATTACAAAAGTTTTTCAGTTTCTTGAGGTCCCCATTTATTAATTGTTAATCTCAGTGTCTCTGGTACTGATGTTATATTCAGGAACTAGTCTCCTGTGCCAATGGATTCAGGCTATTTCCCACTTACTTTTATCAGGTTCAGTGTAACTGGATTTATGTTGAGGTCTTTGATAAAGAAACTTGTGGAGGTATCACTATCCCTGACTTTAAGCTCTACTATAGAACTATAGTAATAAAACAGCTTGATATTAACATAAAAACGACACCAAACACATAATGGAATCAAATGGAAGTTCCTGACGTAAATCCACACACTCCCATGAACATTTGAGTTTTGACAAAGAAGCTAAAATTACACAATGGAAAAAATTAACAAATGGTGCTGGCATAATTGCATATAGACATGTAGAATAATGCAAATATTTCCATGTATATCACTGTGGACAAAACTCAAAAATAATTTAATATGCTAATACTGATCATATAACTTGTTAATAAATATTATTGATAGAAAGTCCTTGGTACAATGTGGCATAGGATATAAATGGAAAGTCTAAGTATGTGTGAGTGTGTTTGCTATGAGAATCATATTGGAAAACATGTATGTTTACAATGATAACATTATGTTTTATTATCATTTTCCTCCTTGGTAGTAATTTAAGCATTGCAAATATGGCTGTGAGAAAGCATATCAAAATACAGATGGCTTTACAATCTGGAACCTTACATGCCAAATAGTGTTGAGTGAACATTCTGTGTTTAAAGGATGTGGTTGCTTTGAAGTGGTATATTGTGGAAATTTAACCACTATTTTTTTAATGTGAAATGTCTCCTTGGACCTTTGAGATTGATTTTTATTATTATTGAAAACTATGCTTCATTTATTCTGCCCTCATTCTTTAATAAATAGATATAGCTAGAAAAAGGTTAATCAGAAATATGTTAGTTAATGGCTCAAGGATTGCATACACAAAGGAAGAACAAAACTGATCATATGTGTGATTTTCAAAATTGAGTTTATAGATCTGTCAATCCTGTTCTAATTTCAAGTGTTTTATCTCATTTTTGTATATAAATGTAAAAAATATTCTTAGGAATTTCCAGTGAACTGGTTTTTTGAAAGGCAAGGTAAACAATTCTATCACGTGGAAAAAATTCAATTTTACTATATATGTGGTTCAAATATGTATTCACCTATAGAATATTTTACTAAATTTACGTAAGGCATTATTTATTTTGATAACCGTGTTGATGATAATATATTATATTCTAGTACAAATATCTGCTCTGGCTCCCCATTTACAATTTTTCAGCAATTCTCGTTAAGAAAAAAGGAAAACAAAAAAAATCTGTTCAGATAAGAATTTAATGTAGATACTGAGTACAATTTCAATTTCATATAGGCACCAAAGTAATAAAAATATTTATATAATCATATGGGACAAACATATGCACACCTGAATTGTTTTCTGTTCAATTGTCAACATTAAAATAACCTATACTTTTTACCTATTTAGTGATCAAAATAAATTACTTATAAATCATAACCCATCAAAAAGAAACCCTGAGAGTTTAGTTATCATTTTTGACAACTAGTTTTTCCTGATGTTTTAAATTTGTTTTAATAGCTTAGATAATATGTTGTCTTCCAAATCTTATAGATAATTTTCATACCTAAATTAAAGGAAATAAACATGTAAATATGCTGAGATCAGTGACTTTCAACATTAAAGAGGTTATATTTTCTTATCTAAATAATATTTGTGGTTATCTTCTAATATAGGACAAGGAAGTTTTTATACCACGTACAAAGTTGAGAGAATGGACATCTGACTGTCCATATTTAGAGATGTTGACATTTTATAGGTAGCTTGACTATTTAGATTTGAAATGGGGAGAAAAACATTATTAATTCATGACTAATCTAGAGGAAGAATATCCTGACTATTCAGTAACATAATTACAAAACTTCAAAATAAAAGAAATATAGTCATAAATATTTGAAATACATATTGAATTAAAAGTGAAATAAAGTAAACTGTTAGAGGATATTAAGATGTTTTCCTTCAATAGTTAAGAATGTAAACACGATTTTAATTAGCATATCAGTACAAATGAAAATACTTGGAAACTACTTAACAAGATGTGAAAAGCAGATTAAATATTTTTCATAAAATCTTATACAATTAGTTAGTAATAAAATTAAAGATTTTATTATAAAAATTAGCCTGGCCTAGTAGGATTTTTAAAACTTTTTTTTCTTATTTTATGTATCGATCCCTATTCCCTCTCCCTCCCATCCTAGTTTTATCAGAAGCAAATAAATAGAATCTATATTAATCATGCTGTATTATAAGTTTCCAGAATATTGGTCATACTAATTTCAATAGAAGACCAACATTAAATTTCAAACCAATTGTAAGTTAATTTTGAAATGTACATTATAATTCTATGTATAAAGTGCAAAATTATATAATTTACATAAGATCTCATGTTTTCACACACTCAGTTCAGCAAATTTTCTTGTTTTCTCTTAGCTTATTGTCTCTTTTATAGTCTACATAATACTCTATGTGTCATCATGTTGTTCCTTTTTATATTGATCTAAAACATGACAGTATCAATTCACTAATTGCATATGTAAGAAATTTTAGAATTTTTCACTATTATTATGTAGCAGCTTGTCTAAGATACATCTTTTTGAAGTAGTTCATTTTTGTTAGTGAACTATATTTTTTCTTTTAAAGACTCAAGATTTTAATTTTTTTACTATATTTGGAAAGATAACATATTTATCTTATGGTATTTGTGGTATAAACACAGTGTATAACTAAGCTAAATAATATTAATTAACTAAAAAACTCATAGTTTATAATTCCAAGTATCAATGGAGTCCCAACCAGAAAACATATTTTATCTAAACTCTAATAAATCTTTTACAATATTTAACATATTGTAAATCTGACGTCATTTATTATTTGATTTTATATGCATATTTGACAAATTCTTTTTTAAATTAGTTTTATATTTAAGTATTTTTGTAAACACCAAATTCTGATCCTCCTAATGCTGTCCAACTAAAATTACCAAAGTTAGGTTCTTGGAATTCAAATGATTCACTTAAAATGAAAAAATGTAAATAATTTTATGTTAGTAGAATTATATAGTTATTTTACAAGGGCAAGTTTCCTTAACATCACTTCCTCTTTTCTTCCACAGAATTGGATTACAGTTTTCTTTTATATGGAGAAATCTTTGAAAGTGCAGAAATCAACGGAGAGAAGTTATTAAACATTACCAGGAAGCAGCTTAATGAACTTGGCATAGTCCGCACTGACCATCAGGATATACTACTGAAAGCAGTTGATCGTATTCATCAAAAGGTGAGTTAAGGGGTTTCTGTCTGTACTGGTAGTTTACTTTTCTTTTTTAAAAAAAGATGAGTTAGAAGCAAGAATATACATTGCTGTCTAAAGTAAATCTTCATTTTGTATCTTTCAACTTTTAAGTTACAGTTTCCATAGACTCTGACTGTTGTGTTTAAGCATTCTGGTGGTGGTTTCCTTCCTTTATTTGAATTATGGTTTTGTTTGTAATTGTTGCTTTATCAATTTTTTTGAAAATCCCATATATTTATACAGTGAATCTTTATCATATTAATTTCTTGCTCCCTACCTCTACCTCCTCCCATCCTTCGCTTTAATCTTTCATCTCCTTCCAACTTAATGCCTTTTTTATTTATAATCCGTTAATTCCAGTTATTTTTGACCATATGCACATTTGTGTTAAATCATGCACTGTAGCATGAAGAACAAATCAATGTCCACACTCTCGTAAAGAAAAGTGACTCTCCATCCATCAGTGTCCATCAAGTGCTATTAGCTCCTTACTTGGGAATGTGACATCAAGAACCCCTTGCCTCTCTATGCTGATCTTTTAATATTGTGGATGTCTTGTGCAGGTAACCATTGCTGCCGTGATTATATGTGTGTCATAACATTTCTCTACATCCCCTGGCTCTTAGATTCTTTCTACTCTTCTTTGGTGTGCCCAGTGCCTTTTGGGCAGATTAATATAAATGTTCCATCAACAGCTTAGAATCTCAGTTACATATGTATTCTTAATATATTGAGCAGTTACAAATCTGTGTGTTAAGTACTATTCCTTACAATAGAAACTTTTCTGACCTAGGTTAAGAGTAGCATTAATCTATGGATATGAACATAAATACTTAGAATCGTGTTTGGCATCATTGCTCTTGAGTAAAATGACATTAATAGGTTTTCCCTTAGGAACTGTGGTTTAGCTAGTCATACCTTTTGACTATTTTTTCATAGTATCAGACATGAATTCCTTCCTGCAAACAAGATATCAAATAATTAAGAGAGGAGCTGGTTACCTCTATAAAAATATTTTCCATTATTGCACCAATGGAGATGTCTTACTTGGAAGGTTGTTATTGCAGAAAAGTGTCCAGTGTTGGATAAGAGCATAGATGTTTTTTTCTTCCATAACAGCTCCAAGTAACACTTCCCAGTAGAATGAAAACTAGCCATCAAGGAGTTATATTTCTGTTCAGTTAAACATTGCTCTTCAATCAAAGTGCTGTATGTCTTCAGTAATAGAGTCTTAACAACTAGTTATGATGATAACCAAGAACAATAGCAATAGACCATCTGATGCTTCTGTCTTAATGATTAACCCATTTCTACTCTTCTAAGTATTTCCACGTGGCTTATCTTACCAGAGAGCAGCAGGCCAGCATCTTGCTTCCTCCAGCATGTACATGCTGACTCCTCCTAACTATTCCTCTTTCCTCCTTTTCTCCTTGCCCCGCCTGTCTTGCTTTCCCATTGGCCAAAGTGCTTTATTCATTAACCAGTATGAGAAACATATTTACAGAATATCATCTCCTCTTTACTGTCTAAAATAAAAAGAAGGGTTTTACCTTAACAAAGCAAAATATTACCACACGACAGTTATCAATTAAGAATCACAGTTAACAATATTTAGTCCATTAACATTTTGTAAGATTTAAGAAAATATTCCATCATCTATCCTATCTTTGTGAGTCCAAAGTTCTATGTAATTTATTTTTAATCCTAACTAAGGAAAACTATAACCGTAACTATCTGTCTTCGACTCCTTCAAGGACCACAGAAGGATAATATATAAACTCTACAAATGACAGAGACAACTCACTGCCTGGTCAGTCACCCGAAGTTCTTCTGTAATGTTCCATCTTCAGCCCACAGGCCATAGTGTGTCTGGCAGACTCTTTCATGAAGCAGGAACCCTGTAGCATTGTCTATCTTATTTTAGCAGTCACTTTTCTGTGGGTCCTGCATACAGCATAAAGTCAAATAGTCCAGAAGAGCAGTACCTTGCCCAAATGGCTAGTCTAGCCATATTAGAAACAAACTCCATAATGTGTTTCTTCGATGTCCATCTTCTTTTCTGATGCAGGTGGTGTTGACAGGAACAGTTGTGCCTCACTGTCAAGAAAAACCCTAAACCATTCTAAATGCCATATTCTGTAGGTTTTGAAAGGTTTGAAGAATGCTTATTCATCTCAACTACATCTCTGCTTATCTAGAAATCCTAACTAACTTAACTCCTAGTTTTGACTATCATAGGTAACTCTCTAATCTGTATTAAACTATACATTACATTTTCCAATGAGCTTTATAAACACAATACCTAAACAAGAGGAGAAAAATACATATCACAAAATTGACCTTAAATTTGTATCAATAAATGAAAATCCATTCCAAAACAAAGCATTCATGTCTATATCATAATTCCTTTTTTATCTTTAAAAAGATTGCTTGTGGTCATTAACCATTTATAATCAAGCCCATTTAAATGAAAACAATCATTTATAAATAATATTTGGGAATTTGGATGTTGTTCTTTTCAAACTATTTCCTGCCGATAGGGAGCGCTGTCATGAAGAATCCTAAGAAGAGGCAGAAATCCTGGCTGTAGTCTGCAAGGCTGCTTTGTCCCATTGACGTTGCTTCATGGGGTCTTGCTTGATCAAACCACATCAGTCTTGAAGGAATCCATAGCTTTTTATTTTGTGGAAACAAAAATATAAATCCTTTTCCCCAGTAACTTGTCCTTGGACTTAAAATTTGGAGTCAAAGCATTTTTAAAAGATATAAATTGAATTAATCTAGTAGCATTTTTTATCAGTTGTTATTTTCTCAGTAGTCAAACAATTTAAAGATAACAGAACAGCATATAATATCCAAAGCTTCTCTGTGCTTTCCATCTTTATGTATCTTTTTTTATTACTCTATTTATTTTATTTCTATTTTTACATATTTTGAGACAGGGTTTCTCTGTGTACCTTTTATCTGTCCTGGAATTCATTTTTCATACCAGGTTTACTTTGAAATAAAAGAGATCTGTTTGCCTCTGTCTCCCGAATGCTGGGATTAAAGGCATGTGCCACCACACCCAGCCATATTCTGTCTTTTTAAAATCATTTTATTTTTTTTTATCTCCCAAGCCTACATATATTTTAGAACACAGTGTAAACCTTTAGCACTTTTTCTTAATGTGAATCTGTCTTTACTTTAAATCTTTTATCTTTTTTTGGCCACGAGTCTTTTATCTGCTAAACAACAACATTCCTAAAATGAAAGCCACACTTTTAGCTGCGGTCTATCCAAGATGGTGTTGGCTATTTTACCGCCAGCAGTGAGAGCTGTGCTCACTGCCTTGGTCTGCGCTGCATCCAAAAGCATGCTGCCAGCTTGGAGATATGATCACTGCCATTGCCAGCTCTCATACACACCAATGAATTGTTATCAGAGCTCTTTAAAATCAGTGCAGTTTTTGCCGCTTATGCTGAGTCAAGAAACCTCCCTTAAAGGAGCCAAGCAAATCTTTGTCTCTAGCAAAACAAAGTCCAACCAAGAAAAATACTGCTACCAAGAAGGCTTGCTTGTTCCTGTTCTTTTGTTTCTAAAACTATTTTTTAAGCTTTTGTTAAGTTTTAAGTGAAAGTTCTCAATCCCACTTCTGACACCATTATGTTTTGAGCACGTTCCCCCCCCCCTCGGTCTGGTCCCACTCTCCTTCCGCTGGCCTTCAGGTCCCAATGCCAAGCGAGCCCCAGTAACACGCTGAAACTCTGCTTTTGATACAATGCTGTTGGCCAGTTACTATTACTGTTTATCAGCTAGCTCTGTCTTAATAATTGACCCATTTCTACTATTCTAAGTATTTCCACATGGCTCATCTTACCAGATAGCAGCGGACCTGCATCTTGCTTCCTCCAGGCTGTACATGCTGACTCCTCCTATTTCCTCTTTCCTCCTTGTCTCCTAGTCCCACCTATCTTGCTTTTCCATTGGCCACAGTGCTTTATTCATTAACCAGTATGAGAAACATATTTACAGAATAACATCTCCCATCAGGAACCTGCATTCATATGTACATACCCATATAAATATACATATACATATCCATATACACACATACACATACTTAAAATTATGATTTAGGTTTGTGTGACTTTTGCAAAAATTATAATTGATCATTGATTCTAATAAAAAGTAATCTTTGACATATAATCCATAAGAAATGTCTTTGAAACAAGAAAAAAAATCAAAGAAATGATGAGAATCATATTTCAAAACACCCACATGGTAATGACAAGTAGTTGAGTTTTCTGTTATTCAATATTAATTTGTTTCTGTATTTATTTTGTGTTTGTTCACAAATGTAGCTAATGCTCAGATATGAGGCAGAATACATTACTATTAGTTTTATCCTGCTTTGCATTATAGAAAATTTCATAAGCTATAGGCTATCTATTATTTTTATATAGATTTTTATATTGTTGAGAATTTCTGGAACATATAAAAATAGAATAATTTGTGGCTTCTACTTTACCACTATTACCCTGTTTTGTATGCTGTTTCATACAAAATTTAAAAGTTTTCAGTAAAATGTTAGACATTTAAAATTTTATTTTGTTGTATTCCTAATCTTGAGTTATTAGGTAAAAGGATGAAGACTTTCTTCCTTTACTTTCATGGTAGATCTATTTAATAAAGGACACTAAAATTTCTAGTTAAATCAGTTAGGGAAACAGTATTTTAAGGTATTGAGTCTGTTCCTTCCCCCACTCAACACTGTGAAATGTGGAGATTACTGCACAGTGTTCTTTAAAACATATTCCATTGCCTAAGTCCCAAGTTGCTATGACAAATGGTTGTAAATTTTAACTATGTTAGAAGAGTGGAATGTGATTTAGATGATGACAAAGCAGATGGTTTATTGCTCAGCAAATGGAAGGAAAGATTAGTTACTGACTTGGTCTCAAGATTCAACTGCATTCATGTTAATTTACCACCACTGAGCTTAGCTTTTAAAGTTATCAAAGAACACAGTGAAAAGTGTTTCCCATATCAGGCTTGTAAACCTTTCCTAGCACACTCTTAGTTTTCATTGAAATGTCATTTGATATTTTTACTTTCACAGTACAATGGAGTTAGATTCCAACAGCTTCAAAGAGATTTCATAGAAAAAAAATAAACCTACAGCTAATTTTTTTTTTACTGAGTATCCCATAGCAATATGTTAATGAATGGGAAATTTTGAGAAACAAACATTATAATGAACAAAACACTTCTATAAGTGTAATGGAAGGAACCTACATATGCAAATGAATTTGTTAACATTACTTATGAATGTAAGGCAATAATCTTACTATGCCTTCTTTGATACCATAGTATGATTAATTTCATGTAATAAAGCATTATCTAATTTTCTCTTAATCCTTTTTTTCATTTTTATGTCATTATATTTATCTTCTTTTATTCTTTATATCATTATATTGAAATATATTTAAAATCTTTGCTTTTCAATTCTTAAGCCTTCTTTCCTAAAGCAACTTAGTTTCATTCTGTACATTCTTTCCCTCTTAAAATTAATATATAAGAGTTATGCAAAATGATGAATTTCAGTATAACATTTCCACATACACATGTTATATAACTTGGTCACATTTATTTCCATATTTAATTACTAAGTACCATTTTAAACTTCTGATTAAGCTTCACTATCCTATCCTTCTATTCTCTAACATTCTGCAAGAAAAAAATTCTGAAATCGTTATACAAACTCAAAATCTAAATTAACCTTTGTTTTGGCCTGTCTTCTACATCTAATTTTTCTAATCCTATTAATAGATATTAAAGTCTAATGTAAAGGCCAAATGTATGTGATAGCAAAAACTAATGCCTGATCAAGTATTTGTGTAAATATCTGGTTCCAAGTTGAAGACTGCATTGAGAACAAAGAAAATATATTATCTTACTAGGTAATTTATCACTCATATAGCCTACAGAGTAAAAACTTTTCCAAATATTCATAGCTATTTAAATTCCAGAATTGACGGCTGGTTAATTTTATAGACTATGAGGTAAGTTACAGTTGTGTTGGGGGACTTGAACTATTTGGACAGCTGCTGGAAATGTCATTCTATTAATAGCAAGACATGTGCCTGACTATGCCTACCATTCCCTTCATTTACTACTACTTGCTAACTATAAGATGACATGATCAGTCTCCCAAAGCTTCCTGTTACTTCTTAATAGTTTTTCTTATATTTGGACAAGGAACACAATCATAATGGTTTTCTTTTTCGAGAGATAAGATTACCAAGAGTTCACGTCTCCAGACTGAGGTGAATTTTATCTGTGTATGGGAGTGGGAACTAAACGCATATACATAGCATATCAGAAGCAGGAGCAGTAATCTTAAACAAAAGAGATGTCAAAATCTGGGGCTAGAAATTTTGTCAGTTAAGGATAATTTACATTTTTCTCCAAATGTAAAAATTTTTAATATTTAAAAATACTGGTTGAATATTAATATAGTTTCAGTTGTAGATGAATGTATGGGCTGATAATACATGCATATATATGCATACACATACACACATACATACATACATATACACATACACACATACATATACACATACACACACACATATATACATATATATATATATATATGATAGTAGAAATAGTACTGAAACAATTGGATTGCAACATTTCTTGTTATCTTTATTGTATCTTATTTTTAAAATTTCATTTATTTCTTGGATTTGTTTTGTTAATAAGTTGTCTCGTTTCCCCCTCCTCACACCTTTAGGGTAAAGTTGGAGAGCAAGCTATGTCAAAACAAGACCAGGTAAGAAAGCAATCGTAACAACAATAAAAACAAATCTATTGATGTGAAATGTAGAAAATAAATTTTTATAATATTAAATATTTAATTATAGTGATATGGATATAATCTGCTTTATAATTTCATGGGAAATGTATAGTAATATGATGTTTCAGGGTCTCTACTCTTAACAGCTGTTTTTAATGTGGAAAAAAATGTGAGTCAAATGGGATCTTTTCACTATGTCAGATATCCAGATGGGAAACATCTGGATGGCTAATTGTTTATGTTGCATGAATATTAGTTAATACTGTTTCTGTAAAAGTTCTAGCACCTCATCTGTTTTGATCCTGGGATTTTGGGTGTTATGGAGTTTGGTATATTGCTATATCTCTTTTACCTGTATTGATCAAACATTCTCTCTCTCTCTCTCTCCCTCTCTCTCTCTCTCTCTCTCTCTCTCTCTCTCTCTCTCTCTCTCTCTCTCTCTCTCTCTCATTCTCTCTCTCTCTCATGTCTGTATGTTGTGAGAGGAGAGAGAGACAGAGAGACTGAGAGATCGAAAGATTCAGAGAATAGAGTATATAATGGCATTACAGCATGCAAGATTGTTTCAATGACTCCTGGACAAAGCATACAATTTTTCCCTTTTAATACAATATATTAAAACTGTAAACCAAAGAAATTTTAGTTTTACTTTTTATTTTTTTATTAACTGTATATGTTTACTAGATTTTTGATTGTTTACTGGATTTTTATCATTAGTGTGACCTTTACACCCACACACACCTCCCAACACACATACATGCACAAACACATACACATATAGCAAGTGAAAATACAGAGGGACTATTAAACAAGGTTGTATTTCATCAAAATGGTATTACTTAATTCATTTCTATCACTTTACTTATCAGAACAGAATTATTAATATAAATAAACACAAATATATAATGATTATGAAAGATTATTTGTACATAGACTAAAAGACAATATATATGTATTTAGTAATTCACATTTTCAGGATTTAAAAAGCATTTCAGTGTCATCCATGGCGTGATTAATTTAGATATGTATGTGTGCAATTAGAAAATGTGATGTTTCACAATTCAAATTTAATAAGGCCAGTATATTTAATGTAGCCTATCTCATAAAGTATTTCTCTAGTTACTTTTTCCCGAGGTCAAATATTCTTGGAGATTAATATCATTTCTGTTTTATTGTTTTTAACCTACTATTATTGCTTATTTTTAAATGTCTACAGTAGTTTATAATGGAAAACATAAATAAATGTCATATTATGGTCATTGAGTAAATTTTTCCAAAGTGTGTTTTATGCTCATTTTATTTGGAATTATCTTACTATTTTGTCCATTATTTAATTTTAATTTAGGGATATTTTTTTCAGCACATGAAATTAGTTTTGTATATCTAAACATCAAATAAACCATGACTTTAAATCATGAATCTATTCAGCATAGTTTTAGAAAGTATGTTCTGGAGTCTGTCTGCCTGTGTTTACATTCAAGATGAAAATTACTCGTGTGACATTGTACAAAAATGTGTCTCAGAACTTATGTAGCTTTATTTGCAAATGGAGAAGGCAGTGCTAAAAAAATGTCTAGCTTATAAGTAATATCTGATATATGATCATTGATGTTAGGATTGTTTCTTCATGGTGTTTAATAAATGTTTGCTATATTTGCTATTTCTCTCTGTCTACCTTTTTCTTTTATTCACAATTTTACCTCTTTTTCCTCTTCTTTAGTCTCCTTCTTATTGTTGCTACTGTCATTTAAATTTATTTGTCCTATATAATTAATCTAGAGCAGTGGTTCTCAGTCTTCCTAATGCTGTAACCCTTTAATACAGTTCTTCAGGTTGTGGTGACCCTAGCCATGAAATTGTAGTCTTTGCTACCTAATAACTATTTTGCTGCTGTTATGAATTGTAATGAAAGTATCTATATGCAGGATACCTGATATGCCACCTCAGTAAAAAGATCATTCAACCCGAGAGGGGTCATGACCGTCAAGTTGAGGACCACTGATCTAGCATAATCTTTTTTACAGTTTAACCTCCTTGTAACAGTTTCTTTCTCAGAATTCTAGCAGATAAATCTTAGACTGGCAAATATATTATTAAAGGCTCCTCCTGGGTTTAGTGCCTTTCCTAATACAAGTTCTCCATTTATCTTTTCTGCATTCTTTCCTTCACTTCAGGCAATCAAATCCTCTATCTCTTGCTTGCTTAGAACATCAGATTATAGGGGTGAAAAGAAAAGGATGAGCAAGCCATAGTAAAAACTTATAATGGCAACATTATAAACAAAATATTAAGTCTCTATTTGTCTATAACTTTATTACTATAAAACACTAATATATAAATCTATGCATGTATTAATATATCCTTTGCTACATACACTCATATTATTTCAGTCTTAAAAACTGATTTGGAGGTTTTATATGACTTGATGTTTTCTCATCAATATATGTATGCAACACATACATGCACACATACACACCTATGTATCTATATATTGTCTGTATCTTGAAGAGAGCAAATCAAATCAGAAACAGTCAAATAAAATTACAAAACATCCCTAGTGAAGATGTTAAGTTCAATCTAGTATGTAAAATAATATGAGAATAAGACCTTTCAAACAGGAGATTTTGAGGCAGAATCATTCTATATTAAAGAAATAAAATCTGAGCCAAAGAACAGAGTCTAAAGAGCAGATATGTTTGGCACATAGTGAAACCTTATACCCTTAGCTGTATGAATGTAATGGAAGATTAGTTGGAGAATTTTGTGGATATCTGTAATGCTTTGCATTTCCAAGAAAAGAAGTTGTGGAGAACTCTAATTTTAACTTTTAATATAGTGTTCTAACTCCTCAACTTCTAAGTCAAAAGAAAAGAAAAACTTTGTTGTGTTTATATATAAATCATTTTGCAGATTGTTTTTTGATTATTTCCAAACTTTATGGAAAATTTTTAAATTTCATGGCAAGTCAAACGTTAAGCATTTTTACATGACAGGAATATTGTATTTAGTTTTGTTGTACTGATAAATTATAGAACATGAGTGAAGGAGTGAGAAGATGGCCCAGGAACTTACTTGCCAGCCAGGTACTATAGTAAAAATGTTTAGCTTCAAGTTGAGTAAGAGTCCCTGTTGAAAAATAAAATGATGTGACAAACCTCTGTCTTCCACATACACACCCTCAGAATTATAAGGAAATAAATTAAGAGTGAATGCATAAAGCAGTGTTGCATTTGTTGTAGTTTAAGAGTTGCATGTCTGTAACAAGCATGTTGTGTGTGTGTGTGTGTGTGTGTGGTTTGTAGACAACTGACAAATATTATATATACTAATAACATATTGAGTATAGTATAAATGTTATAAACAATAATGAAATACACAGTATTTTTACTGTAAATACATTATACACAACTGATACTGAGGGAATTTTTTCATTGATTTTGACCTAATGTAGCTAACTGTGCTTACAGCTAATCAATGTAATTTCATCAGAAATTTTAGTGAGTTTTGTTCAATTAATGAGCAAAAAGTGAAGTTTTACAGTTGATATACAGTTGAAAAAATTTACTCAATCAATAATATAAATCACATTTTTACTCAAATGAATCTTTAAAATTCAGAATAATGCTTCATCTTTGAATGCTATTCATAATACATCAAAATGTCACATTTTGAAGTTAAATTTATCATTAATGTTGATTTTTTAATAAATCTAAACAATTAACAAAATAATAAAGATTTAATTTGTCGTGCTTTTTAATTCCTCATAAATACTTCTTCTATGTCTGAATTTAAACTACCTACTGATAGACTTGGAAAGTGAAGTAGACTAGCATACATCATATTAGTACAACAGATGAAAGTATCTTAAAAACAACAAATAGCTAAGTATGTTAAAACAGTAAAGAAGTGGTAGGTTTTGATGTTATATTATCTTTTTTGTAGGATCTATTTGTGTTTGTGCTTTTGTGTGTATGTGTGTATATATGAAGTTCATGTTTATGTGTTTGTATATATGTAGCTTCATGTATATGCAGATGCATGTGTGCATGTATGAGGATTCCAGAGAACAACCTCAGGTTTCATTCCTCAAGTACCATCTCCCTTTTGTTTGGAACAATTTCTCTTATAGGCCTGCAGTTTATCAAGCAGGCTAAAGTGGCTGACCTGTGTGCCTCTGAATTTCCACGTGTCTCTGCCTCCACAGCTCTGAGATTTTAAGAGTATGCCACACACCAAACTTTTAATTTTAGTATATATTTTTTGGGCTAGAATTTAAGCCCCTATGTTTGCAAGGAAAGTGTTAGCTACTAAGTGAAGTATCTCCCCAGACCCCAAGTTTTATTTCTAATAATGTAAGAAATTGTTTGTAGAACTCGTTATAATTTAACAGGTTGCCTCTAGGAAACCAATAAAAGTCAACTGTAGTAGTTTGCTAGGAAGTTATTAGTTTTATTGATTAAGAATCTGTAGACAAAGCTGGGTTTACTAAGTATATTAAAGTTGTAGACAACATTAATCATACAGAGGAAATCAGTATAGAAAAGAAGCAATTATTAAAATTATGCTGCCAATATCTCTGCCTGGAGGTAAAGAACTGTATGTTGGATGGTGTGTTTAGTATTGGTTATTTATGGCATTATATAACACCACTCCCAGGAAAGTTTTAATATATTCTTATAACATGAATTAACCTCCAAATATTATGGAAATAGAAATGTCAATGTAGCTAAGGAATGGCATATGGGCATGATGACAAAGAATCTATCTCAGTAGTAACCCTAAAACAAGTCTAATGCTTTTTAATTACCAGAAACTAGATAGCTTACAACAATATTAATTTAATACTTAGCGTTCTGTAAATCCTATGTCACATATTATTCTTAGTAGAGTTCTATGAGAGAATTATCACCTTGTTTATGCAGAATGTTTGAACAATCAAGTTCCTTAGAATTACAGAGATGAGTCTATTTTCCTTGCTGGTATCTAATGGAAACCATTCCCAGATACTGAAGGATGCGCACATTATTTGCCTCTTAGCTTCCTTCTTTCTTCTTAAAAGGAAACAACAGCTTAAGTTTCTCTTAACTTTTAGCTTCTCCGGAGTCTTTTTTAAATTATAACAGTTTTGTGAACTATTTTGTTTTTTGCTTTCCAATGTTGCCTTTAAAGGCTTGTGCTAATTATACTTGGCCCACCTATACAATACAGTGTAATATTAACATTCTAAGGTCAGTTGATCTGTACCCTTAATTCTGCCAGCACTCCATGGCCACTTGTTCTTTTCATTTACACCAGTTGGGAACCTCTGCAGAAGCCTGAGTCTACTGGGAAAAGATATCTTATTGATAAATGGTCAGAACTAGGCTTATCTGTGAGTATAAAGATAGGTATTTAGAGTACAATTATAAAACTTACTTGTTTATGAAAATGGCAATGGTAGTTTCTCCTTTAGGGTCTGTGACCTCTCTAGCCAAGGATAGTTGGTTAGATTTACAGCACCAGACATGTATTTCCTATTGAGTGGAACCTAAGTCCTATTAGACTGCCATTGGTTAACTATGAAAGTGCCACATCTGTAGTATTGGGGATATATTGCTGGTTAGTGTGGCTGATAGGCTTTACTTATAGAAGTGACTACTGAATGCTTTCTCCTTTGGCAGCTTGTATATCAGCCTCTCGTATTATGAGACCTAGTCCTCAGAGAGGAGGCTTTTAGGCTCTTTAAAACTGGATTCATTCAAGATCTCTGTTCTAAGTTTGTGGTGCCTTCAGAAATAGGGTCTCATCCTCACCTTCAAGTTCTAGGAGGCAATCTAGGGCAAGGGTTATAATGTTTTCAGAGTCTCTTGAACTCCTTCAGACAGAAGCTTAAAGGGAGATTTCCCTCAACAGTAGCAAGGGTTTTGTATAGTATGTGGATCTTATAGGAAGTACTAACACCCCATGAGGAATAGTTTCATTTAAAATAATATAATTATTATTTCAAAAATCAAAGAAATAATTTCATATATTACATATTTTAACTAAGTATATAAAATAATGTCTCCATATGGCTATTTAATTCATCATTACTGTTATGTATCTCTTTTTTTTTCCCTCTGTATAACTCTAGCGCTACTTAAAGTCCCCGCCCATTTTTCTCATTTCCCCTTTCATAGCACTGTGTCCTACTATACCACTATGAAACTTCTTTCATTGTTTCTTTCTACTTTCTGGTTTCTGTAGTTGCTTCAGATTATATTTTCAAATCTAAAGATTGAGAGCTAGGCTCTACAAATAAAAGATTTGTTTTTCATATTGCAAACACCTTTGAGAGATAGAAAAATAGTCCCCAATTGTATTGTGCTTTATCAGTGTGTTTATGTAAATGAAACTCATTTGTATGAGACAGGTAATGCCTTAAATATCTGAAAGGTTTAAGATAAATTTTACAGGTGACTGTATGATATTAAATTGGATTGTTAAAAGTGAAAATTTGAATGTGTCACATAATAGATATGTTTAGTTAATAGTATTAATGATTGAAGAGACTTGTAACTGATTATTTGATTTCATAGCAACCATGCATATATGAAATGCATATAATTGATATTGGACCCAGAACCAAATACCTCATAAAACTTGTTTCTTAAATAATAAAAGGTCTGTGGTTTCCTGACTTTCAAAGGCTAAAAGGAAAATTATATTTAAACCTCTCTTCTCTCAACATTTAGTAATTAACTTATTATTTTCTGGACATTCTGTAAGTTAGAGCTATGTTTCCTAAAGTGAAAGCCATTTCATTACCACTCTGCTTATTGAGGGCAGTAAGATTCTGGGACACAATATAGCCTGATTGGGGTTTATTCTGGGAGAATTCAATTATGCAAGAAACAGGTGACTGCCGCTGGTTCCTGTGCCAAGGATTTCCTCAGATCTTCTCGGTCTCTGACCTGAAAGTAAGAGAGAGCATCTGGGTCGTAACCCATACCTAGACTCCACTGGTCACACCCACAACTGTTCCCATACCTCAATGGGCATGGTCAGTACAACAGGTGTGGGCAGGGTGGATATCTCACTACAATTCCTTTTTTAATCTAAAGAAAAGATTTAGGCTTGATACATCACTATATACAAGGATAGTAAATATCAAATATGCTAAAGGAGAAGGAAAAATAAGAACATACACACTTAAGGCCTATTCCCAGTGAGGTAACAAGAGCAAATGGCAAGAACTACATCTGCTTATTTCTGATAGTTGGTTGATGAGGCTCTGGATAAAAATGTATTGACTGACAGTGTGTGTATACATTTTAATGCCAATCACATTTGCTTGATACATTTAAGTACCAGTAACCCATTTAATAATCTTTTAATCTGTGTATGTTTAAAGTGTGCTTTTATAATAGTCTACACAGAATTACTAATACTTTAACACAAATGGAAATTAAGTATCCCATATCCAATATCTTGTATCTCTGTACCAAATCTATCTAAAGTATAAAATAGTGTTGTATGGACTATTTCAACAAATTATACATTTTAGGGTATGAATTACGTATACTAAATCAGTGTAAGAAATACTAACTGTTAATCATAGTTTAATTTTTGTAAAATTATAAAATATTATTACATTCAATCTCTTTTGATGACTGTCATGGGTGATACAAATATTGCTAGAAAATGTCTTAAGATTGAAAATTTCTTGATGATAGGTTTTCATCTTTCATGTTATTTTAGCAAAATGATGTTAATACTGGACCTATTCCATTTTTATAATGTTCTAGAAAAACACTTCTTTATTTCTTGCGATCAAACTCCCACTTTAATTTCAGAATATAAAAAAGATGCCTACCAGATTTGGAAAAGAAAGTGAACAACTTGAGCGTGCTATTGATCGTGTTCTTGTTACAATATCGGAAAGAAGATTGGCACGTAGTCTGCATGGCACTAATGATCAGCCACCTCATAGAATTCTTACAGCTACCCTTGACCTGGTTAATATTGCCAACATGATATTAAACATTCTGGAAAGGTAATTTTTATATCTGATATTTAAACCCATGGGTACCCCTTTATTTCTTCTCAGAAATATTAGGTGTAGAATGGATTGTTTTTCCAAGCATCCTTTCAAATACTTTTACTGGCATTTTATTGATGCCATGATTATCTCCCTAGGATGTATAATATAGTTACACAATTCACTTTAAATAAACAAATACTTTACCATCTGTCTTTTACAATTCATTCAACAAAAGTAGTGTTTTGAAATGAAGCTTCCCCTTGAGTTCTCTTTATAGATTAAATTACTTCCAAAAAAGAATTTAGATTTATACAGTCTTTGCGCAAGGCTCAGACATTACACCAAACTAGTAAATCACCATATTTGGCCTTTTTTGTGGCAAAAATGCTCTTTCTTTGTGTATTAATTAAACTATGAACTTTTAATTAACACAAGTCAGTCCTGTTTCTAAACACCTAAACACCTGTTAATAAGAAAAGATCACTGAAATAAAACTTATGATTTATAATTTTGTTTGGTAATAATATTTATTTAACAATATTAGTATGTAGATTCCTATAGTTTTTTATTTGACCAACAACTGTAATCAGTTATCTGTTCTTTGTACAAATGAGCCATCTCACAGATTCCTATGCCATTTGCTTTCATAAAAGAAGGGAGATAGAAAAAAGGATCCTGTGTTTTGATTACCAAAAACTACACCATTATACTACATGTTCCTTTGCTGAGTTATTTCTCTTTTCCAACTAATACTTTATTGGAAACAAACTTGTTCACATAAGGAATGGAGGCAAAATTTCCTCAGATGTTCAAAGAAATTTAAATTATATATAGGAAATTTGACAAACTCAGCAGTTCCTTTACTCTCTTTACATTTGACGATATTATAAGTAACTATTTTCAAAATAGCTGAAGGCATGCAAGCACAGGAAGCATATGCAAAAGACAAATATTCTGCAATAGGCTGAATTTAAGGAGGTAATTATATTGACCATAAAGTAAAGATATCTATTAAATGGAATAATAGAAAAACAACCTCCAAAATGTTTAAAATCTATTAAATTAACATACTTTAAAACAACTCAATATTTTTATTTTTTTCAATTTAAAATATGAAATTACATACTTTTTTGGAAAGTGAGTTTGTTTTAGAGATTTTTTTCAGTATCTTATCTCACTTACTTTTTAGAAGATAAGAACACTTTTCAAAGAATAATTAGGGTTGGGCCAGGCATGGTTATGCATGCTTTTAATCCCAGCACTTGGGAGACAGAGGGCATCCTGGTCTATATACTAGAATTCAGGCCTACTAGGGCTACATTGTCTTAATAATACAAGCAAACAAAAGGTCTTAAACCAATTGAAATGTATTTGCTTATTAAATATCTGGTCAAATTGTTAGCTAGATGAATCTAATTGTTAAATCATGGAGAAAATAGTTGCTGGGATTTATTCTAAATTGTTACTCCTCTCTATGACTCTAAATCAAAACAGGGATGATATAATTAAAATGTAATTCTTTTTCTCATTTGTTATAATATTGAAATCTCAAATATGACTCATTTTTGACTTGGCTCAGCTTTTTAAAATAAGATCAATGAATAAAACTTGATGATTATTTCATTTTATTTAAAAAGTATTTACACCTGTTTAGTAATTTGGACAATTGAGACAGTAAAATATTTTTGAGAACTGAAGTTAATTCAGGTGTTTAACAAATTGTATTATTACCATTATTACCATTTTCTACCCTTTAGATGAATAAATTATCACATTTATTAGTGTGTACTTAAATTTGTTACGTGTTTGATATAATACTGTGATGTTCTAGAATTTAGCTATTTGCACTTTTATCTAATACACTCTGTATTTTGAATTATAAGTTTAAATTTCCTAAGTGATAAAGACAATGTGTTCAAAGAAACTCAGATTGATGAAATCTCTTTGTCACCCTTCCCTGGCAGGCCACCATTTGATTGCATGTCAGAATTTTCCAGTCTGAAAAACCATCTCATTAAACATATCACATTACTGAAACATTACTCTGAACAGGTAAGACATAGTTTTGTTGTGCTGTTTTCCATTCATATTCCTATGCATTTACTTATCAACTCCAGTACATTTATCTTCGCTAACACCAATACAACTTGTCTTTTCTTTACTCTCATGTTGGGCACTGAGATACAGGTCTGTGTTTTGTTTTAAGTATGTAGAATATTCAGTGACCTAATGGAGTTATCATTTCAAATCCATTTTCTATTGTATTAGAAATTACCCTCATTTCTAAATTGTTCTAAAATACTATTGAGGTTATCTGAATCTTTCAGATGTTCACTGTTCTGTAGTAAGGATCATAGAAAACGAATAATCTAGTATTAAGTATTGGTCAGTCATAAAATATCTCTCTTCACATGCAATATATGTTTATATATATATTTGTATTTAACTATGATATAAAAAATTATCTTAAATATTTTCATTTCTGTTCAAAATGAATACCAAATGCAATCCTTTTTTTTAATTTTGAAGGTTCATTTACTTGTGGGTAATATAATTACTTTCTTCCCTTCATTCTTTATATGATTCATTATATATCTGTCATTAGCATAGTAAATTTAGAGAATGGAAATATTAAAAGCTAGTCAACCTTTAAACTTTTTACAATAATTTTTATACAATTCATGATAATTATTCTGGTCCAAATTTATGTATATGTATGCACCTTACATTACCATCAAAATGCTTTGCTCATTCTCCTTAAATGTTTTATTTCACTCAATGATAAGCTCTTCATCATACTACCTGTTCTACCAAAGATTTACTCCCCTAGCTTCTCTCATTATACAAATATAGTTTCTTTGTAAAGGAATAATGGATTCATCCATTCCTTTATTCATTCATTTAGCAATTCATTTGTATAAACTTTCCATTCATCCATGCATCTCTCCAGTAGTCCAGTAAATAAGGCAACTTCTCTTTTTATAGTTCTTATGCTTCCATTAGTCACTGAATTCACATACATGGCAGGCAGTATTCAATAAATATCAGAAGGGAGTGGAGTTTAGTTAATTAATTAAAATTATTTTGAAAGATAGAAAAGAAATTTGCATACTGTGTTATGTTATTTTAATTTCATTCTAATTTGAAATCTTGTCTTATATGTAAATATTCTGGGATTCATAAAAGAAAAAGCCAAAGAATTATTTATTTCAAAATTTAACAAAATAATGATATTTAAATTTAATGTTTATATACACTTACTGGATTTTAAGCCTCCCAATGATGAGTGTTGCCCTACATCCTTTTATATTAGGATTTCTAGCTTCATACATAGTAAGTGGTCTAACAAATATTTTGTGGTAGTCTGGGCTTGGGGGGTCTTTTCTTATGGGTCCAGCTATTTGGCAGACTGAGGCAAAAGGGACACTTGACCCAGGAGAAAGCCAACTTGAATATTATGGTGAGATATTTTGTGTGTGTGTGTGTGTGTGTGTGTGTGTGTGTGTGTGTGTGTGTGTGTGTGTGTGTCTTTGATAATGATTGAACATACTAGAAATCCACATCATCACTGGTATAATTATTTTATAAATTGTTATTTCTTGGAACTTAATTTGAAGTTGGTTACACTTGAAAAAATTCAATAATTACAGTCCATACTTACATGATAGCCAGTATTTAACAAATAATATTCTATGGTACAAATATAAAAACACATATAATCTACTTATCCTTATAAATTTTTTTCAGAATAAATAAGTGTAGCACTAAGGAACAACTAATTTCTCTTTTTTAAAATAATTACTGTATCTTTGAATTAATTATTTTTAATTATGGATACATGTGTGTCAGTATATGTGAATGCCAGTAGTCAGGGAGGCCAGAGTTATCAGATCCCATTGGAGCTATATTGGGCTATAGGTGGTTGTATGCTATGATGCAGGTGTTGGAAATTGAACTCAGGTTCTCTTCAAGAGCATTATGCACTCTTAGCCGCTGAGCTTTCTCTCTAGTACCTATTATCTGTATTAATATGCAAAGATGAGTCAGGTTTCTAGCGATCCTCTTCTTAAATTGACCTACTAATATATTTTGTTTTATTGTGCTAAAAGGATCATAGAAAATTTATCACCAATGCAAAATTTGAAAATTATGCTGCAAAGTCATACACTTTGTGGGCTGATTATCTAACAAAGAAATCTAGAACTGCTAGAGGAAACAAAAGGTAAAACTCTTGTTTGTTGACAGTAGACCTGTGTTAAAGCAGGGTAGACTTTATAGTCTGAAATCTCACAGATGAGGGAAAATAAGAGGGATATATACTATTTTTGGTGCTCTTTTGACGTTACAAGATATTTATCAATTCCATAAAAGATGCCAAGTAACTTAGGCAGAGAAGAAATTGTTTAAACAAAATCTAAGGTTTGACCAGGTTTTTGATTTGTCTTAAATAACTATGTGGGAAAAATGGATATTGTTGGCTAGCCAAGCTTATAGATGGGAGTAGTATGTGGCTACATACTTGACAAATCATAAAAAAAATTACTAACTGATACAAATATCAAAGGTTAGCTTTTAATTAGTGTTAGCATTCATTTTATTAATCTGAACTGCCTCTACATTGATGAATGCAATCAGAAGTAAATTCTCTAAAGGAAGATAGTGTCTATATGAGCCTTAAATTATCTCTATGACTTTTCATACACAAAAGTGTTAAATAAAGATAAATTAAAAAATAAAATCAATCAATTAATTAAAATTATACAATGAAAATAGAGAACACAGTTATTTAAGAGTTATTAAATAAGGAACTCTAGTTTTTATATTTGCCTTTGTGCAGGCCTGGGAATAAAGGTCATCCTCACCATACTCTGAGAAATCATAAAACTTCTCTATGTAACTAAGACCCCTTACAGAATAGTACTCCCAATACATGAATGAAGAAACAAAAGGGTTTCATCTTGAGTTTTAAAAAAAAGGCAAGGTTTGACTTAACTTTCGGTTCTCAGTAGATGTCATTCAAGCAACAAACAAAGGAAGCAATCCTTAAGTTCTCAGGTCAAAGTAACAAATGCAACAGACATGCTTGCAGCAAAGATTAAATTACGGGTTACAGATACTAGCAGAACACTTAAGAAATAGCAAAGAAGTTTGTTTATGCTAGAGAATGATATGGAAAAAACCAACAACAGAGAAAACCAACAACAATACACTTATAAGAATAGTGAGAAGATGCTGAGTTGAGATAGAGAGAAAATAAGGAAAAGGAAGAATGGAACATGGAAGAAAGGAGAGGAGACATAATGGTCCCTGCTCTAGGAGGAGCTCAACTTTATTTATCTGGTTGCTGAAGAAAATGATCTAAGTCATTGAACCAGAGATAAGGGAATAAGGAGTGTCTCCAGTTTCTTCTAGTCTTAATCCAAGCACAGTCTCAATTATTATGCTCTCTAAAGAGAAGAATTCAGGCAAGACCCAGTAGTAAAACAATCTATCCAGAGTTTAAATTGTACAAGGGAGAAGACTATATTCCTCAGGAAAATAGTGGGGCAAAATCAAAAGCCTTGATATTGGTAGGCATGAAATTTATATTTCCCTTCTTACTTAAGCACTTCCCTTGTACATCAGCCAGTATATGAACTTGTACAAAAGGGGTATACTTTTCTCAGAAGCTAATTTTACACATTAATCCAACTGTTAGAAGTAGATGTATGAGATGCAAGAAAATGTATAAGGATTGAAGTTGAACGCTTTAGTAGTATAAAGTGTACTGGCACTCTGAAATGCTCTCCCAGATTTGAAATATTGAATTTGTTTTAATCTGGCCTAGCTAGCAGACACTACTGTCACCCATTGCTCCTTACATCTGTTTTTTAATGACCCTCTTGGGCCCACCTGGAGTTAGATATCACTGTTTATATTTTGATCTCCAGTTGACCATAAATTTTGTCATACTTGTATCTCATTTTAGTGCCCTAAGCTTGTCCACACATCGTGCCTTATGCACTATCTTTGGGCACCTAATAGTATCTACCATAACTAACTCCTTATCTAACAAAATGGTAGGTGATTCTCATACGTCCAGTTATGGTGGATTGTTGAAGAAGCTATTTATTTTCCATTGTATAATTTTAGATTTTTTTGTCAAAAACCAGGTTTTCATAGGTGTGTGGGTTAATATCAGGGTTTTCAATTCAATTCCATTGGTCTTCCTCTCTATTTTTGCATCAATACCTTTAGATGAATGCTCATTACTTGAATTATTAAATGGGTTCTGGAAAATTTATATTTTCTTTGAAAATACATTCAAGCCAGAAAATGTTAAGATTGTAGATTTGGCAGAGAAAATATACATGAAAGTTTGTGTGGGAATAGATAACTCACTACTTGTTCTTAATTTGGTTAAATATGCACATGCAAGAGCCAACTTCACATTACTTGTGAGTCAAACAGTATTAATTGTTGATGTTACTTTAGCACTGTTTTTATCTAAAAATATTCCTCTGTGGTTTGGGTTAAAAAAGCATTACTAAGCATTTCACTATCTCAGGCACTAAGAATGATTTTCCAACAAACAAAAATCATGAATGTAATGTTAATTCTACAAAAGTGAGTAACTATACTTGTTGATTCCACTGGATCTATAACACATGATATGTCCAATAACTACTTATAGTAAGTATTTCAGGTTGCATAAAAATATAAACATCAAAGAGTTTAAATACCATGTATTTATTCTAAGCTTACTAAGTTTGTCTAATTAAAAACTTTTTCTTCCCACACATATTTTGCTAACTCAATTATTAACACATCTGAGTTAATTCCAATATAAGACTTACTGAGCTAGTATTTTATCAATGTGAGAATCTTGCCTGTTTTGTGTGTGTGTGTGTGTGTGTGTGTGTGTGTGTGTATTTGTGAGGAGTATTCACAGGTTATTGTAATTTCCAATAACTGAACAATTTTGTAATATCTATTATTTCATATGGAGCCAAGAAAAATACTTGAAATTATCATACTTATTTCTTAGTTATCTATTGATATTATTCCCAATTTTTTAAGTTTTTGATCACCTGCTCTGAACACATTTATTTCACTGCTATATGAGATAATTAACTCTCCTGTAATAAGATCTACTATAAATGAATCATTTACAAACTTACTGAATTTGGAGCTTCAGTTTTATATTATTTGTTTTTTTGTTAAGAAATCATGTTGGGCTTATATATGGCATTACATTTTCTGTTTTTATTTTTACTCTTTTTTTTCCTGTGATTTTGGAGTATAGTTATTAAGATTTAAGTTTGGCAGTAACAATTTGTATTATTTTTGCATGACTTCATAAAATTTTTTAACCCTGTAATTTGGCAATAATCCATATTTTCTTTGGTTTGAAAGCATGATATTTAAACTATAAATTTCTTTCCACTTTCTGAAATGAGGGTATGCATTAATAAAAATAATGTTCCACATTATCATATTGAAACAACACAATAATATTGTACCCGAAATTCAATCAATTTGTAAATGCATCCCTTGATTATGTGACAAGCAGAAATACAAGATTAATAGATAAGATCTCTTTTGTATTGTCTTACTTTTTCAATTTTTTAGTTGTAGTATAGCATGAAAATATTTATAAATAACATGTAAATTTATTGTACACCTGTTTCAAAATTGACTCTTACAACTTTTATTTGCCATAAAATTCATATTTTCCTGTCTTCATTCCCTCTAAAATATGAAACAATGTTCATAGCTCTTGGGCTATACAAAACTGGTTGTGGGCCAGTTATGGCTCATAGGATTGAGTCTAAGCTTAAAAGTGACAAAGATTTTATTTTTGCTCCTACCACACATATAAAAAAAACAACCAACCAAACAAACAGATTTACACAGTTACAAAAGCAAGACATGTGTATATTTGTGCATTTTTCTTCCAACTAGAAGTGATACTCATTGCTTCTGTTCACATTTCATTAGTCACAGTATGTCATATGGCCGTGTTTAACTTCAAGTTGTCAAGTAAAGTATGAAATTGCAGCCCTCTTTTTGTGGATTTAGAATAAAATGTCATGCTCTTGGTCTTTTGTTTTAAATATTATTTATTCATTTGGTGTATGTGCGTGTGTGTGTGTGTGTTACTTTGTTTTCATATTTATACTATTATAAAAATACCATTTTAATTTATCTCCCAACCTCATTTTATTCTGCCTTTGAAAGTCTTTTACATACTTTAGGCTAATGTCTTTAAGTATTAAAATATACTCAAATAGCATGTGAAATATTTTCATTTTGTTCTTGTGGTTTCATAATGCATTGTCATTAACCAGTTTCTTAATATTTCAATTAAATGATCAGATGTGACAAATTAGTAAATTTTTTATTAGATTTCATTTATGGTCTTAACAGGATTTGAACCAACAAAAATTCCAAACTATATTTATGCACTTATCTAGAATTTTCAACATTGTTTTTATATACACTATAAGTAGCATTTGTCATGCAAATAGGTGCCTAGATGAGAAGTGAGAATACTATTGTCTATTATTAAATTTATATATGCCAAATAATAGCATTATGGGCTTTAAAACATTTATTAGTGTTTTCTACAATACAATGTGTTCATATTCACTTCTGCTCTCCCAGCTCTACTAAGAACCAACCACCTTCTGTATTCACCAAAATTTGTGTCTTTACTCTTTCTGATCAAGTCTAATTGATACTACCCAAATATCCTTACATGTTTAGTTCTCTACTGAAACATGGCCAACTTACTAGGTAAGGCGTTCTTAGTGCACACTTTCTCTTCCTCTCCCAGCATCTAACATTTGCCAACAAATCATAGGTTTTGTGCCCAACTTTTCTTTCCATTCTATCATTTGGTCTAGCTTGGGCTTTCATGAGTTTGCATTTTGCTATAACTGTTGAAAATTCATAAGTGCAGCTGACCATCTGTGTCCTTTGTAAACATCAACCACCTGTGGTTCTTACAGTCTTTTTTGTCCCTTCTTCTGTAATAATCTTTGGGCCATGGAGAGATGGACTACAGTATGTATATTCTATATTGGGTTGAGCATCCTGAGGTCTCTTATTTCTTATACCTTGGATAATTGTGGGTATTTGTGTTATCACCCTCTACTGCAAATTGAAGCTTCTCAGATGAGGGTTGGAAGATGATTGTTCCATGGTATAACAATAAGTGATTAAAAGTCATTTTAATACTGTTTCCATTTATCAGCATAATAGTAGTAGGTTCTTTCCTAGGAACTATTACCTGCCTAGTTATAGTTTTTTCTAGCACAGTGTTGGTGCAGGAATGGCTTTCATCTTGTAAAGTGAGGCTTTAATCCAATCGGGAAGTCATAGGTTATTCCTATGATATTCATGTCACTCTTGCACAAGTGGCCATGTCTCACCAGGCTACTCATTATTGTAGTTTACAGGACTCATAGATAAGTATGACTGCTGGTTATTTTTATCTTCCAGTAGCATGCCTAGCAACTTCCAACACTGTGAAAATTAGCCAGTAGGGATAAATCTCCAAACTATGAATCACCATGATTTCTATGCATTCTATGTTCCAAGTATGAGATAGCTACAGTAGTAGGGTCTTACTGTCAAGCTCTGGATGGCAATCAAAAGCAATAGCAATAGCCTGTGATGTTTGGAGGTCTGTGGGAACTCACTAGACAACAACTCCTAAATTAGTAATCTTTTGCTGTCATTGGTTCTGTTATAAATGGGTAAGGTTGTTTTCCACTGTAGACTGATGATATTTTAACCCTATAGATGTGTGTGTGTGTGTGTGTGTGTGTGTGTGTGTGTGTGTGTGTGTGTGTGTGTGTGTGTAAGCTTCTATAGTCATTGGTGTCCATATAACTTTTAAAAATTTTCTTTAGTTTAATTTATTCCTCCCCATACTCTTTCTTCTACTCTGTCTCCCAGTTAAACCTACTGGTATGTATATAATTATTTAAAAGTAACCACAGCCTTACATATCATTTCCATGAGCTCATACAATAACCTTAAAGAATTATGAAAACCTACTAAATGCTTATGAAAATCTACTAAATGCTAGGAACTGTTATGTACTAGGGAAGTGAATGGGAATTCTCTGCTCCAAAATAGGGTTGGAAAAATTCTCCAAAATGATAACTTACAGTTTTTTGGAAAGAGGCCTTTAAAGAATATGCGTTCAGAAATATTAAAGCCAAACTTTATATGTTCAGTCCAGTGAATCATATCTGAAAATATCCCTAAAGCATATGTAGTTTATCTGATTTACTTAACATATAGAGGAATGGAAGCATGGAGAAAGGAAGTTGCATTCTGAAGACTAATAATACATGATAGTCATTTCAAATGTATAAAGTACCCAAATATCATACCAGTGCTCATACATAATCATAATATTCATAAAACAATGTTAATTTATGGTTTCATTTTGAGGGCATTATATTCATCATCACACTGTTATTTTCTGCAACCACTAACATTACTACTTGTAAAGTGATCTCCAAAACTTAAACTGTACATTGTTTTCCTCTAATCCCACTACAAAGGCATTAGTAATATGGAGATAGGCATAAATGCTGACATTTTCCTGCAGTTGCCCTTTACTCTGTCCTACTTCCTTACAAGTTGAGCAGTAATAATCATAGTGCAGTTCTCCAATCAACTGGTAATCAAGTGAATACAATATTACACTTATTACATACCAGACATTATTAGATTAGTCGGTCTCCTATGTCTTCATAAGAAATGTTTACCATTCTTATTTTACAAGTGAAGAAACTACGACTTGATTTGCTTGGACTTAAGGTCTCAAAAGTTTAAATGAATATCATCACTAATACTGGGTATTTTAGTCTTAATTAGTGGTTGAATAAAATTAGCTATCTGATAACAATTCTAAAAGGCTTGTTAATCATAAGATGCTGTTGCTAAAATCTCTTCCCAAGAAGATATGTAAAGCAATGTCTGCCCCTTTTCTAAAGGTCCTACAAACAAAGGTATGGTTCTGTCAAAGTTTATTCTAGACAACTCAATGAATTTATCAGGCACATAAATGAGAGGTTACATAAAGAGGTATGGACACTCCTTCCTGTAAATGGAGTTCTTACTTGCTCTAAATAATAAAAACCTGGAGTCAGATATAGAGGAAAATGCTGAGAGATCAGAGAGAAAAAGCAAGCCACAGCCATACCTTACCGCCTCAGCATCTCAGCAGACAAGAGAGGAAGTTCCTGTTTCCACCTACTTATATCTTCTCTTCGTCCAGCCATCTCACTTCCTGTTTGTTGTACAGACCTACAGACCTCTATGGTTAGTTAGTGGCAAGCTACATTCTCTGACCTTCAGACAGGCTTTATGATCACCACACCTTCCTGGTCAGCAATACCTAAAAATCCTTACCCAGTAAAGATAAGGAATTCACTGCAACAGTGTAGATGGTCTCTTTGCTGACCTCTATATTTTCTATCACCCATATAATCTTGCATGGCCTCTATATAATCTAGCTCCTACCCCAGTAGGCATGAAGGGTTACCAGGTGGTAGGCAGCAGCTGCATATTCAGGAAAGAATTTAGTGGTCTAATCTTTTCCATATGCCAAAGTAAACCATCAACATGCCCATCTTATTCAAAGTAGGGACACAGCTGAACTCCCCAAGATAGTAATTTTGTGGCTGAGAGAACAGTTACTCATCACAAATGCATTGGGTAGCAAGACCAATCAATATTTTGAAACAAGACTGTTTTACTTTATGAGGAGGCCTTTTAGTTTCAGCACTATTGGTATTTTGGGTCTGAAAGTACTCTATTTGTTGGGGACATTTTTTGTCATTGTAATATGATGAAAATATTTGCAAATATTGTCAAATTTTCCCAGTGAAGAAAAATTACTTTTGATTGCTCTAAAAAAGTATGAAAATTTAATCATTACTGCCTCTAGATTTCTCCAATTGAAATCTTTCATGCCAAAGCTCTACACAGAGTAAACAATACTGAAACTCAGACACTTTACATTTTCTAACTATTTCAGAATCAACTTTCTGTAAGTTTAGGGAATGTTAAATTACAAAGGCTTATTTTTTCTCACAACTAAATTAGTTTTTAAAGAAAACAAAGTCAGTGTTACTCTAACATTTACCTTCTAATCCTCATTTCATTGTCTCTTCTCATAACATTCAGTAATATTTGGACAAGAGTTCTGAAAGAATTTTCTGAGTTAACCAGTATGTAGATTGAGCCATCACCAACATAATTTCAGTGATAACCTATAATACTCAACAAATTATGTGAAGATCACAGAACCTTACTTTTTGTCACAGGGTATTAATCTGTATGCTACCTTTAAAGAGCTCTAAGTTAGGATTTAAAGTAATACAGACTTTTTAATTTCTGATACTACTTTCTTTATAGCATCTTCAAATTTTATAAAAATAACTTGATGGAATCATTCCAGAACAGGGATATTTCACTCTATATTAGAAAATGTTGATATCATATGCCCTGTTTTATTATTAAACTGTCCTTTCTATAGCTACTCATTTTTCTCATTTCTACTTCAGTATAAATCCATTGAATGTGATCCAAAAATAGAGATTACTTTTTTCTACTTACTAATATGTCTGCTACTGTGAACCTTAAACAAGTTAAAGTAAAAACCCAATCTAAACAAAGTAGTACATAGTAGTTTATATGCTAAACAATTCAGAATTATGCTAGATGCTGAAGAAAGAAATGATATATAGAAGTATCAATAGAACTATGGGTCTGATTACAGAAATAAGCATAATTGTCACCGAAAGCAGAGAAGAAATTTCCTCTTTTGAACAAGCATGTAAGAAATAAATAGATCTTATCAAAAAGTCATAGCATTTGAACAGTCATTATCTTCACCTTAAGTGAAAACTAAGAAAGCTTGATTGAAAATGGTCTTGTTTTATTTCTAGAATTACAGATCAGAAAATAAATGCCACCAACCTTCCTCTGCATCTGTACTGAGAAAAATGGTTAAAAACTGCGTAATATAATAGTTCAGTCAATCTGTTGTAAGGATAACACTTTTGTCATTGAAAAAAAAAAATGAGGAGCTTTTACAGAAATGACCCTAAAATCATAAAGTTTGAAATAGTATCACATAAAGGACTTAAAATTTTCTTCCTAAGCATTATTCCAAATTCTTATTTCTTTTCTAACCCCATGTAACAATTACTGAGAAGTTAAAAAATACTGATAATCAGCTCCAGGCATTATGGATTCAATTAATATAAAGTAAAACTTGGTCATTGTCATTTCCCAAAAGTTATCCAACTAATAATATACATCCAGTTGTAAGAACAAGGCTCTTAGATGTGACCTTCAAATCAAATATATTTATTTACTGTCATTTTCATTTATTTAGCCAGAAGGGACAGGGTTTTTATAGTGGGTGAGGAAACACATATAGCAAATACACAGAGAACAAGGCCTTCTGTAAATTGGAGCTGATGTCACAATTCTGTAGTTTGGTTGTAGTAGTAGTCATCTGTTGCAAAGATAAGTTTCCTTGATTATGGTGAAGACTGTACTCTAATGAGAGCGTAAGGACAAATATTTAGATTTTTAAGGGTCAGAGAAAATACTGATGGAAAACCCCAGATTCAAATAGTATGTAAAGACAAAGAGCATTTACTCTGTAGAAACTTTCAACATGTGGGGTTGAACACTTGTACAAATGGTGACTGGGGCAAAGGCATGTAGGTCTTTTTAAGCATAGTTAGGGGAATTTCAGGAACAGTTAGATCATCTTAAACATGATTAGTTAAACAAGCAGTGTTTAATAAATTTTTGATGGCTGAGGTTTTAGTTTTTTCATGTTTGGGCATACTGGACAAGTCAGCCTGTTTCAGAGGGTTAGAGAACTGTCCTTTTTTTCATCACTGCCTTGTGATACTGTGGGGGCTGGCTCAGGCCTCTTATGTGCTTTCTTTCTTGTCTCTGTTGACAAGAGCAGTGTTGACTAATGGCCCTTTGTTGGGAAAAAACTTGTTTTTAAAAAACTGAAATCTATATCCATTTGTACAATGGGGAAAATTTAGACCTTCTATTTTCCCCTTGAGTTTGGGATCCTTGATTTGGGTCATATTGGGATCTACTAACCATCAGCTTAATGGTACCCAACAGGAATTATCATTTAATTAAGGCATAAATGATGTGAGAGACAACAGCAATTAGCAGAAGCAGAGGAGTCAAAGGCCCCATGTTGACTGGCAAAGTTCCTATCTAGAAGAACCTGGAAATGAGAATGAAGACAAGTTATTTATTTTATCTCAATTCCCCTATGACAGGGAGTTTCCTTTTGATCTAACATTCTAACCTGTTGTGGGACAAGGAGTGGCATACTGTCTCCTGTTGACACTGGGATGATGTTGTTAAGGCCCAGGACACTTGGAATGTTAGTCATAGGCAAGGAGGGAATTCAGGCAATGAAGTATTCATCGCAAGCATGTGGTTCACTGACCTAGCTGAAGAGACAGGAAGCATTCATATTGGCTGGACTGGTCCACATCAGCATTCAGCAAGTCCAGGGCTCACAGTCATTTGGAGCAGGTTATAGTAAGCACCTGATGTTTGGATGTGTCTGTTAGCCCCGTAGAAACTGACGAGACATATATAGACTAATGGCAGAAATTAAATTTTAAGAAATTAAAGGAAAACAATACATTTGAAACTTTTAGTCCCATTAATTCTAGTAGTTGGGGGAGGTAGGAGCCCCGAGACCAGGAGAGAGAGAAATATCATCCTCAGGAATGCACAGGTAAGGAAACTTAAGCTGTACTTAGCTGAAGTCCTTTTGACCTTTGAGGAATGAATCCAATCTCATGACTTCTTTAATTTTTTGAAGTTTCCATGATTTTTTGGGGGGGGGAGTTATAAAAAGACATAAAAGTTTTAGATCTATCAGCACTACCAGTTTGTATTGAAGCCATGTTATAGAAAAAGAAGGTAACAGGTACAAGAGTTGAAGTAGAGTCCTAGAAAAAGCTATAGAATTTGGGTTTAAAACCGTGAACTTTTTTTCTGTCTAGAGAGCCAGATATGGATTGGACTGAAATGTATTTAGTTCAATAAGAAGCCCCTTAAAGTTTATATTTAGAAGACAACTAAAATACATCTAAAGTCTTGAGCTTGTGGCTGAACAGAAAGTAGTCAGTGCTCTATCAGCTTATGAGAATTCTATTACTGTTAAGCTCTGAATTTTTATACCATAGAAGGGGAAAGAAATCTAAAGTATTTTTATATTTAAATTATTTACTTAAATCATTTTGAGATCTTCGAAATTTATAAGCTTTTATATCTCCAGACATTTATATATCCTAAAACATTTTAGACCCTTAAAACTTATATAGTCTTTAACCCTTTTTTCACTTAATCATTTATCAGATACATGAGTAGTTATTGAGAACAGTCATTTTAAATCATGTTCTTTAATGGAAAGATACATTCTAAACCTCTTTATCTTTTTTGAATAGAAGACCTAGTAGGATTAGAAAAAAAAGCAAGACTTGAATTTTATACGTAAAATAAGCTATCAATATGCTTGTAGCATTGGGGAAGAACCTGGATGCCTCATATTGCTAAGTTGGCACTAGCTGTCAGTACCATCAGAGATCTGAGAAGAATAAATTATAACACTAAGTATAATCCAAATGAACTGTGTATCAGTTAAAAATGATAGAGATTAGTCTATTACCTAGATAGCCATTCCCAGGCTTCTGAGGTTTTCATAGTGTTAGGGGACGAGTTATCAGTGCAGCATCCACCTTTGTCTGCCAGGCCCATAAGGTGAGAGTAAGTTTTCCGGTGGAGGAGGAACTTTAACCTTATTTTGAGTAGGCAAAATGGGGCAATCAATTCTCCAGTGTTCTGCTTGTCCACAGTTTGGGCTTGGTCCTGGTGGCAGATACTGCATTAGTGCATGTTCTCCCCGTGGTTAGTGTTACCAACAATCCAGGTGGAGTCATCATGGTGCTCCATTATCATTGTTGGAGACTTCAGGGTCATTTCTAGGAGCTGGGAGTTGCTGTCATAGTAAGTTATTTTACTAAAATATTTAAACGCCATATTCATCAGATTTCTGACAAATTTCAGGACCACTATCTATTAAATATATCTGAGCCAAAAAACTAGGCGCAATTTTGAAAATATATCTAACATAAGTTTGATTATAATAAATGATGATTAACATGTATTTTAATTAAATATTTTTAAATGAGCTACATAGTTACAATACCTTAAATGAGAGTAGAAAATGTGTGTGTGTATAAATTGAAGCACTATATAAAAATCCATATCAGCGTGAAATATTGAGACTAGTGGTTGCATTTTTATTTTACATATCAATCCCAGTTTTCCCTTCCTCCCTCTTTCCCTCCCTCCGTCCCTCTGTCCCTCCCTCTCTCCCTCTCTCCTTCCCTCCCATGCTCCCTGACCACGTTCCTTCCCATCCTAATCCCTCCCCATTCCACAGGGAGACTGATGCCTTCCAGGAGGGGTCAAAAAATCTCTCAAGTTATTTCGAGTAGTGACTAGACCCTCCCTCCTGCCTCTAGGTTAAAGGAGTATCCCTCCATGGGGAATATGCTCCCAGAGTCCTTTTGTTCACCAGGGATACATCCTGGTTCTTCTGTCAGAGGTCCCTTAGACTGACCAGGCCTTCTAATTGAGACCCATGTTCAGGGGGTTTGAGTTGGTCCAAGGCTGGATTCCCAAATATCAGCCTGGGGGCCCATTAGCTCCTCCTTGTTTAGGTCAGCTGTCTCTGTGGGTTTCTGTAGCCTGGTCTTGTCCTTCCTCTCTGTATCTGGATTCCAGTTTGGCTCAGTGTTTAGTTGTGGGTGTCTGCTTCTGTTTCCATCAGCTACTAGATGAATGCTCTATGATGGTGGATAAGTTAGTCATAAATCTCCTTCTCAGGGAAGGACATATATTGTAGCTTTTACACTGATGCACAAATTGTTAGTTGGGGTCTGTCTCGTAAGTCTCTGGACATTTCTCTAGAGTCAGTTTTCATTTAAACCTATAGTGTGGCTCCATGGTATCTCTCTCATTTTTTTTCTCTCATCTATTCCTCCCCTGACTCAATCTTCCCAGTCCCACATGCTTTCCTCTCCTCCCATTCTCTTTCCCCTAGCTCCCTCTTGACAGAGCAGATTGTGTGTGTGTGTGTGTGTGTGTGTGTGTGTGTGTGTGTGTGTGTGTGTGTGTGTGTCTTAATAATGAAATGAGAGACCATGAACTTGAAGGGGTATAAAGGAAAGTTTTGGAGGTAGGAAAGGAAAGGAAGAATTTTGTAAATATAATTTCAAAAATAACAATGAAAAGCCCTCTGTAAAGCAGAGAGGCATACTTGTGAAAACAAAGCCCATCATGTCCTTGAGGTCCAGAGCTTTTTAAGGTCTTTGAAGTATGTGCCTCTACTAATGTAGGGGTAGCAAGTTTAAAAAATGACAGGATAGGTGATTGGGCCAGATCAGATATATTCTAAAAATGAGACAGAGGAGGAGTAAATGGGAAAGATGGTAGATGGGACGTGGCAGGGGAGGGAGCAGGAGGAGAGTTGTTTGGGGGTGGGGGAGAACTTTAGTTAGTATGTAAAATAAATGGAAAATTAAGTAAAATGAATGAAAATGAACACCCTGCAAATGAATTGGATGCATCAGCTACACACTGTATATAATCAGTCAATTTTGTCTATCCAGCATATCCCAGGTATGATGTTCCAAGCAGCTCAAATTTTGTTTCAGTTATTTAATATATGTATGTATGAGTGCATATACATAAGAGTGCTAAGGTTTTCCTGTGCAGAGGACAACTTTGAGAGTTAGTTTTCCACTTCCACATGTAAGCCCCAGTGTTCAAACCCAGAATGTCAGACTTGTCAGCATGCCCTCTAACTTTCAAGTAGTACCTTTATGAGATGTTCTATGGTTAGTAGCTTTCAAACAAGGCTATACTCTTCATCATAACTCCTAGCTGTCATGATAATGTAAAATAATATTCATGATCAAAATTACTCATCAATCCAGAAAAGTTTTAAAAGCTATAATTCTATCTCACATTACAATGCAGCTATAATTTGTTACATGCATTAAATACACTCATAATTTTTGGTTTTGACCCTAGCCTTTAACAGCTGCATCACCCTTCCTGTGGAGTGTGTGGGGGGTGATAGGATGGGAGTGTGGTTTGTGGGCATTGGAGGGAGGGAGGGAGAGAGGAACGGAGGAGGAGAGGAACGGAGGAAGACAGAGGGAATGAGGATTGATATGTAAAATAAGAAAATAAATAATTTAAATAAATAAATACACTCATGTGTGTATATATGTATGTGAATATATATATATTATATATATAAATCAAAGACATATTTTGCTATCAGAGGTAGAATTTCTATTATATAATTGCATAGTTATTTGTTCTATGTGACACTAGACAGTGGAAAAGTAATAATTTGCCAGTGGACATAGTTCAACATTCATGAACAAGGAAAACAATCAGTAAATGTTGGAATTTATTTTGAAGAATTCTTTTTGAATTTCTCATGACTACTTTTGTAAATTCCAATAATAATATTCCAGAACAGCAGATTAATCTCATAATTAACTTTTTAATAAGATATTTTCCTTAGATTCAGGTTAAGCTTTGCCTTCCTTCCTTCCTTCCTTCCTTCCTTCCTTCCTTCCTTCCTTCCTTCCTTCCTTCCTTCCTTCCTTTCTGTTTTTTTTTCAAGACAGGGTTTCTCTGTGGCTTTGGAGGCTGTCCTGGAACTAGCTCTTATAGACTATGCTGGTCTCTAGACTCTAATTCACAGAGATCCATCTGCCTCTTCCTCCCAAGTGCTGGGATAAAAGGCATGCACTGCCTGGCTGGTTTGTTTTTCTTGATAAATACTTTTAAAGGGATTCTGCTCTACCTTTCTGAGAAAAATTTTAGTTTTTCAAAATTACATTTCACGTTTTATGGAAGAAAAATATAATGAGGTAGATACTTTAATTATTTAATCTTCTTGAAATACTGGAATTTAAATTCATGTAGAACAGAGAATATTGCTGACCTTTTAAAAGTTGTCCTATGACACTAGGATATCCCTTTTATTTTTGGCTATAGAGACTTACTTTCATACCAATATCATTCCATGTCTACACAAAATGAATTTTTAATTATGAGATGTATGATTGGAGTATTTTGTCCTACTTACATTTTGAGTGTCTGAATTAACATTTCTCTTAATTAAAAGTATTTTATTCCTAGAGAAACAATATGCATTATGTCATAAAATTTTTCTTCCACTACAATTGTCATATCTCATTCATTGTTTTATTTTACCTATATAAGCATATATATATTCATAATACTTAAAGAACTGTATAGTCTAGTGTTTAATAAATGTGTTTAATTTATGATTGGAAAAGGAGCATTTTCCTGACTATGAAAGGCTAACATTTTTACATTATTAAAAGAGTGTTAATCAATGCTAATCAAAACAATTGTAATGTATTTTTTAGGAGAATATAAATTGTTTTAATATACATGATATTTAGTATGTAGAAAAATAATCACTGATAATATTTTTGTCATGAATATCGGTTTTTCTATCTTAAGTTATTACCAAAAAGCTACCAAAGACAAAAGTAATGTTTGATGTGACTGACAACAGGGAAGTTCTTCATGAGTATTTGTTAAGAGACTTGAATTTTGTTGTAGAAAACTTTGATAAAACTCTTTATTCAGTATTAAAGTAATAAGGAGAACAGTTCAAACAAATGCATATATTTAATAAATTTAGTAAATTGTATCTTCTCTGTAACAATATATGGAACTTTTAGAATAGATAGTTTTTATGACATACCTGTTTTTATTTTTTAGCCTTAAATAAGATTTGGCAATATCCCAAGACAAAGTTCTCATCAGCTTTAATTTAAAATTAGTAGAAATATATGTTCTACAGCATTGTATATGAGTAAACATATTAAAATCTTGGAATATGGAGACCCACAAATATTCCAGATGATTCTGATAAGGAACACCCATCCTAATTACTTATCAATATTTAATAAAATATTTTATGTCTATATATTTTTATCTTCATGTATTTTTGTGTATTGTATGAATGCATGCTGCATACCACAGCTATGAGAAGGCATCAGATTCCGAGCTATTTCTCCAGCCTTCCTACTCCAATTATTTTTATCTTTATGATTTTATATCATTTGAGAGAGTATTTACAATGAATAATATAGTTTATAAAATCAATTGATTTCATACATTCATTCTCTAAAAGTAGTATAACACATGATTTACATTTAAGTTCCGAACCAATTTGCTGATGAATAAAACATCTGTAATGAAAATGAGACTTCTGTCATAGCAAAATATGGAAGATAGATGTCATTAAGAGACATATTATCTCATCTAAGAGTTCAATAAGTTGGCTGAATGAAATAATGATGATGTGCTAATTATTTTCTACACTTGATTCTAATTCTTTTTATGATACTGAAAGGAAGAACCTATTATGTTTCTTTTCTAGATTATTAAGTTGATGTTCACATAGCAAAATATAGCTAGCTATTTACCAGATTTGTCTAATACCAGTGCTTTTGTTCATAAAAGGACTTTGTTTAAGATTCTTCAAACTCCTGATTTGAGTGGCAACACATTTGTCATGATCTGTACATATTGACCCCCATGTAGTTTATGGAAAATTGCTTCTAAACAGACTAGTTAAAGTTATCCAATTTGAAGGGAGAGTCTTTACCTTAACTACTTTTTAATTGATGTAAAACCTATGTAAAAATTAACCATTTGGTAGTCATTCCTGAAAACATACATACAAGTAACATTTTACAGAACAAGCAAGTTTTCTTTAGGAATAATTATGTATACATATATGTATCTAACAACAATTAATGATAAAGGAGACCACCAATTTAAAACAAAGCAAGGAGAGGTATATTGCAGTTTTGGAGGAATGAAAGGAATGGGAGAATTCATATAACTCTGTTATAATTTCAAAAAGTAAAATACATTTTAAAATTACTTAGGAGTTTGTAATTTTTATACCTATTTTTTATTTATGAAATTTTTCATTTAGGGTTTTCTATTAAAACATATTAAGTTCAAATTTCAACTTATCGCTAGTATATACATAGTTGACCTTATTTTTGTCACTTGTAAGCTTACTCTAAAGGCTTTTTAGTTAGTTTTTTTAGTTTTCTTTTGGTTTTCTATATAGATAATTTTTGTCAAAAATACTATTTCTCACTTCCAAACTCATATACTACTAATGTCCCTTTACTTTCTTATTATAGCACATGTGTACTTCCAATATGATATATGGTTTTCTTCTGACCATAACATTGAAACCCCAAATGTGCCAACATTAAACATACTGTTATCTGTGGGATATTTTAGACTTCCTTTATTGAATGGAAGAAGTTGTCTTCTGTGCCTATATTGTGAATAGTTTGATCATGAGTAGGTTTTAGAAATTTATCAAAAGTTTTTCTGGCATTTGTTGTAGAAACATTAATTTTCACTCAAATTTGTTAATAGGATGGACTCCATTAATTTACTTTTGACAGTTAAATGAGCATTTGCTGCCTGAGTTAAATCTTGTTTGGTCAAAATGTATTGATCTTTTAATACACATTTTAAAAAGATTTCCTTACAGCTTGATGGTAGTGGCACACCCCTTTAATTGCAGCACTCAGGAGGCACAGACAGTCAAATCTATGCCAGCCTGGTCTACGAAGCAAGTTGCAGGACAGACTACACAGCTCCACAGAGAAACTCTGTCTCAAAACCTTTTTTTTTTTTTAAAAAAAAAAAGAATTCCTTACATCTTGTTAATACTTTTGTGTTATGTACATGAGACACATCAGTTTGTTCTGTTTTACTTTTAATTTAGTGTGTGTATGGGTTAGAAAACAACTTTATTTCAAAAGTTGGTTCTCACCTTCAACATGTGTATTCTAGGGATTCAAATCATGTTATCGTTTGTGTGCAAGTGTTGTCGTTTCCAGTTTATTCTTTTATAATATTATATCTGATTTTTGTATTAGTGCTTCCTCAAACAGCTGTAAAATGAGTTGAGGACTATTCCCTCTTAATTTTGAAGGAGGTTTGTTTGTTTGTTGGTCGGTTTGTTTTTTGTAGAAGATGTAAGTGGATCTATTGGAATATGAAACTTCTGGTATATTGTATTTTAATTAAGCTTGTTTGGTTTTTTGTTATTATCTTTTGTTTTTCTCTTGTTTGTTTTGTGGAAAGCTATTTCGAGTGATTGGACTATTCTATCAGTTATTATATTCATGTACATAGTTTAACGTAGGATCTTTTGATTGTCCTTTTGTGGTTGCTTTCATCTATATTGATGTCCATGAACTATAGAACTATAGTTCTCATGAGTTTATTTTTGTCTAAATTTTATCTTAATGAGCATAGCAAGAGATATGTATATTAGTTTTCATGATCTTTGTGAAGAATACTATTTTGTTTTCATTGTGTTTTCCTTGGAATTTTATTTGAATTTCAGTGATTTCTGTCAAATTATTTCATTTACTTTCTTGTTTGTATTTATTTATTTAGTGAAAGAGTGTTAACTTTGTAGTTTTGGATAGCTGAGAACTAACAACATGACTCAAGCTGGCCTCAAACTTGTGGCAGTGCTGCTTCATTTGTATTCCAATTGTTGAGATTACAGGTGTATACTACCTTACCTTGGTCTTGTTTCCTAAGACAGAAGTACAGAGATGTTTTTGATGTTTTCCCTTGACTAGAGTATGTATGCAATGCTATAACTTTCCTTTAAAATACTAACATCATCTCACAAAATTTGATTGTATATTTCTTCTTCATTTAGTTAAAATATTTAAGTTTTATTTTAGGATGTTTTATCATCAATTACTAATTTAATTGCATTGCCATCTGAGAACATATACTATAGTATTTTTAGTATTTTTAATGTGCTAATATAAATTCTGTGGCTGAGAATTAGATGTATCTTGATAGATATTTTATGTAAACTTGTGAACAATATATATTTTGGAACTACAATATAAAATAGTCTACAAATTTGTATTATAATCATTTGATTGATGGATGATATTCTTGAGACCAATTATCATTTTTTTTTCTACTGTCCTGTTTAATAGATCTCATAGTCTGATGCAGGATATTAGTTTCTCCAAATATAATAGTGTCTTCAACTCTCTACATTGCTATATTTTCACTGATACAATTTGATATTTTGTTTTTAGGTACAATCTTTAACATAACTATGCCTTTTAAAGTCAGTGCCATTATTTTTATGTAATATTCCTAATTTTTCTAGCTCTGAAGTCAGCTATCTGAAATGAAGATAGCCAATTTTTCTCTCATTTAGTAAATATTAATATGACTTTTTATTTTTCTATGGGTTTATACTTTTAATCTATATCTTCATTTGTATTTAAAGTTTGGTTTACTTTTTATTGATTAAAGCTGTTCTTTGAAATTTTCTTACAGAAGTGGACTGTATTCTAGTTACTATTGTCTACCAGACCTATAAACACTCTCCTCTTTACAGATACCTTTCTCAATTCCCTTCTGTTTTGTTTTGTTTTGTGACCCACCTGTATCAACGGAGTTTCTTTCCCACCTGGTCCCTCTGCCATTTAGCCCTTTAGGCTTATATTAATTATAAAATGTTTGGCCGATGGCTCAGACTTCTTATTTGGCTAGCTCTCTCTTAATTATTAACCCATTCTCATTAATCTGTGTATTTCTACTTTGCCTTGGCTTACTGGTGATACTGGGTCCTCTTGCTCCCTTGGCAGCTACATGATGTCTCTTTTGCTGCTTACTCTCTTGGTCCTCTCTCCAGAATTCTCATCTGGTAGTCCTGCCTATACTCCTTGTCTGGCTACTGGCCAATCATTGTTTTATTTATCAACCAATAAGAGAAACATATATACCAAAGTACATTCTCCCATCACACCTGTGTTTAATCAAGGCTATCTTTGTGACCATGGGTTTTTTTGAATCTTTGTTTTGGATCCATTTTAACTCATGCAAGTAAATAACTTCTGAAGGATTCCTTAGAAAATATTCTCTTGCTTTATTATTTATGTGATCATTATAAAGTTATTGACCTATATTATTAAGATGACATCCTGACATGATTCTACAGTATAATAAAATTGCTTATATATTATGATTTAATGGCTACCTGTTTCATATATTAATTATATATTATAACTTCTGATCCTCTACTGTATGTTAATCAAATATTTTGGCTTGACTACATAAGGCTGGGTACATTTCTCATGGTGGGCAAAATTCATGAGTTTATGGTAACTTTGAAATGACCACAACATTACGTATGTAGTACTGCTGCCTTTAGTTTTTTATTGCTAGATTTTTAGTTAGCAAAAATGACAGATTTCACTGTTACTTCACAAAAGTAAATAATAGTACTTTTGCTCACATTCATATTTGTTACCCTCTCCTTTCATCTCTGTCCCATCACAATGAATTTACTCTTCAGAAGCAATCCTCTATGTGACTATTATTAATATTTTAATACTTTGCTACTACAATTATAATCTGTGTAATTATAATACATTATTATATGTGTAAGATAATGTGGGAAAATATGATACTGTCTTCCTTACTGTTACCCACTATTATTTTCTGTTTGGGATTCTTTTCAGTGCCTTCTATAATTCTGGCTTGGCAATCATGAATTGCTTTACTTGTACTTGACTTGGAAGGCCTTTATTTCTCTAGCTTAAAAGAGTACTTAAGGAGACTTTATGAATATAGCTTCTGACATGACTAGGAGATATAATCTTAAAGAAGACTCAGACTACCTAAATATGAGTGAAACAAAGATAACACTAGATATGGCAAAGTAGATGGAGGAAAACCCATGAGGCCTCAACCACACAAAAAGAACTGCAGAGAACTGCAAAATGTGAGGATCAAGAGAGGTGGCCCTTCTCAGAGAAAAGCTTACTAACTAAACTGGTTGTCCAATACCAAATGATCAGCACTGAAAAAATACATACAAGTGAGATTATACAGACTGAACATGATATAGATGAGTGTGCATGCATATAATATCAATTAATAAAAGAGACCATGAATTTGAGAGAAAGAAAAAGAAAGTACATGTGAGAAGATTTAGAGGAATGAAAGGGGAGGGAGAATTGGTGTAACTGTACTATAATCTCAAAAAAAAAAAAAAAACCAAAAACAAAATCAGCTAAACCTATAGACTAATAACTTTGATTACTGGTCATCTACTTTTAATACTTAAAATATATAACACTATAATTTTTTGAATTTTGGAATTTTTGAAGATGGTATTCTGATGGATTTATATTTATATGTAAATTTATTGGCATTTTCCTCTTGAAGCACTTACCACTGTTTCTTCATTCTGTACTCCTGGCATTTTAATTATAATGCATAGTGCTGGTATTCTCCCATAGTCATTTTTCTAGAGGATCTAAATATTTTCTGTGATTACTTGTCAATTTCTTTTCCTAAAAATGAAGTCTTTATAAATAGACTTTCTATGCTTTAATTTTTATGCTGTCACTTCTAAACCACTGTTACTTAGTTTGGTAACTTGATGATATATATCAGTACTTTGAAGGGTTTTAAAATCATTTTTGTTTTTTCTGTTCTTCTTTGTTGATGTCTAATTGTATGTCCTGAATCTTGTCTTCCATCCCTGAACTTTTTTCTTTTGTTTTATTTCAGTCTTATCATAGCTCTTTGCACTGTAATTCTGTTGGATTTATTGTTCTTTGTTTTGTCAAATTTCTTGCTGAATCATATTTATGACTATGTTATCATACTGAATCAACTTCCTTATTTCATTCATTCATTTGTTGCATACTCCTTAACATTAAGGGTCATTTTTACTAGGAGATTTTTGAAATTTTGCCTGGCATTTTGGTCATTTATATTTAATAAATGAAGAGTTTCTATATTCCAAGAAATGCTATTTTGCCTTGATTTTCATGCATTTTTTGGTTCTTTGTTATGACTTGTACATATTTCAGATGTATATATTTGATTTATCTTGGTATCTTAATGAGCATCCTTCTCTTGTTGGAGAAATCTTGATGGCTACTCAGAAAAAAGTATACAACAAAAACACATATAAAGGGATTTGAATACTAACCAATTATTATTGATAATAGGGAATTTTAACTATTGAAATATTTATTAACAGGATGACTTAAGTACATTTTAAAATACTTAATGAGAAAATTTTCAGAATGTATTGTGCATGAAAAAATGACAAATTTAGTATGGGGATGCATTATATGAATTCCAGCAGCTAGGAAGCTCATGCAGATTAATCAAGAATTTGCGGCCAATATAGTCTACATAACATGTTCTAGAACATGTTCTAGAGTAATCTATGCTACCTAATGAGGTTAAATTATGCAGTGTTGTGTGTCTTTTATGAGTAAAATGGTATTAATAATTTTAATAATTAAACTTAGTGAAGAAGGCATGTCAGAACCTGAAATGAGCAACTAAATTAGGGAATAATTGTGAAATATATATATATATATATATATATATATATATATATATATATATATGTGTGTGTGTGTGTGTGTGTGTGTGTGTGTGTGTGTGTGTGTGCGCGCGTGCGAGCGTGTGTATACAAAAGTAAGAAATGAACCAGTGCTATATATAGTATCATAAGATTTTTTACATATTATGTTTATTAAAAGTATTCAATGTATCACATATTTAACAGACAAGTGTATAGTCTCTGTTTACATGAAGTTCAAAAGCAAGAAAGGTTTATCTAAGCTAATATCTTTTGGCAAAGAAACTGTGTTCGAAGAGAGACAGAAAAAGACTCATAAGTATTGGAACCATGTTTGATCTGTGACTGCTATGTGTTTTTCCATATGTAAAGCTCCGTATGTTTACCTTACTGTACGTTTGTTATGCTGTAGCCCTTAACACATTAAAGAGAATCTCAGAGTATGTGTCAATGTGGTATTAAGGATGAATCTAAAACAACTTCTTGGACTAATTTCACCAAAAAAAAAAAAAAAAATTGAACTTAAAGCTTTTTCTATGTCTTTTGTCTGTAGTTTGTGATTACTGGCATGGCCTATCTGTTCTGTGTGTCTTATCTGTCCCTGTTGTGTCTATGTTTCTGTTGTGCCTCTGAATCAGTGCCTGCCACTAACAAAGGACTTTGCTGCTCTATAATTTAGATATAGAGCACAGGATCACCAGCCTATAATTCACACCACCGAAGAAACTATGATACAAGGAGGATTCTAAGATATTCATACAAGGTTCCTGACTGAAGGGGAAAGGGACAAGATTTCCTGAGAATATTGGGAGTGGGCTGGGGGGCAGTGAGTGGAGAAGGGAGCAAGGAGAATGAGAAGAAGAGGAGAGGAAAGCACGTGGGACTAGGAAGATTGAGTCAGGGGAGGAATAGATGAGAGAGAGAGAGAGGGAGAGGGAGAGACAGAGACAGAGACAGAGACAGAGACAGAGACAGAAAATCATGTGATTTCACTTACATGAAATGCCAAACAGAAGAACAGTTACAAAGAACTAGTTATTACTCAGAGCATAGGTAGAAACATGAGAGAACTTTCTGCAGTTCTAGTAGTATTTTTTATTTTATGTTGCAATTGTGCAGGCATTTACATGTATAAAGTATCATTAAACTACATATTTGTCAGTTAAGTACATATTTGTTAGGAGTACACTTACATATCTTAAATTTAAATAAAAATTTGACAGATCTATAATCAGAAGAATAATCATGAAAATGTTTATCTTTGTAAATGTTGATAGTTGAAGAACACAATTATTATAGAAAATCTGGAAAATAAGAAGTTGCAGTATAAAGGTTTTAAGATTATTGTCCTATTGTAAAGTGAAATGTATATTGATTAAATAGATTTCAGTCTGCTATGAATGTTAAAACTTTATTCTAAAGATAACATTAAGGGAATATATAATCTCTGGGTGTGTAGTGGGTTTAAGGAAATTGTTAGCCAATAGTATTCAAAGAATTTGATTAATGGGTCTAAGAAAATTATATCATGATACATAAAATATAGAATGTCAGACACAGACTGAATGGGAAATGTCCATTCTTTTATAAAATGGAGACTTACACTTTGTTCCTCAGATTCAGCATACATCTCTTTAATTAAGATATAAAAACAGTGGAAATAATATTCTGTTGTTGTTCATCCTGTTCTGTTAAATTTCACATCAACAATAAACAATAATTCACTCTTTTTCTTTTTTTTTTTTTTTTTTGTAGGCTGATCTGAGCCATGAAAATGAATCTGATATAATAGATGTGGTAAGTGCCCTTTTCAACCTTTTTGAAAAAACAACTCTGTTGTTCATAGTATTAGTGCAGTTTTCTCCTTTACTAGTCTATAATTATTTATATATAATGAATATCTAAAGTATATATATATACATACATATACATATGTATATATATATATTGATTTACTTGACATACAAATGTAATTTGGTAATACTAATTTTTAAAGAAAATATTCTAGTATTAAAAATAAAACTACAATGAAGATTGAATACTAAAATCTTTTTTCATTGCATTCTGAAACTGAACCTAATTTCTTTATTAGTATTTTTGACTGTTCCTTCATAACTGTCTTTTGTAATGCCTCCATATTAAAGACTGCAACCATTTTTTAGAGGTTTTTGTTACCACCCGAGGAAGCAGGTGTTAATATACTTTGTGTGAGAACTACTTATAGCAAATATTGTCATGGCAGCATTCTTCTTCATAAAAGTTTCACTGCTAGGGAGCTAAATAAAATTTTATCCTATGTTATAAATATATACATTCATTTTTGTTTAGAAAAAATACTTTTTCAGTTCACAATTTACAGATTGTTTCAGACATATATGTGGTTGAAACAAATAGGAAATTCAGTTTTCTCCTTTTTAAATCAAGCTAGTATTAATTTCAAGGCAGTTTGAGAGAGGCTCAATCCTTTCTGGTAGTTTTTTTTCCACTGCTAAACAATTGTTTAAGGCAAAAGAAATCACCAAATAGCAATTTCATTACTAATACAGTATCCAGTTTTGAAATAGACCAAATTGTCTTTAAATTTTTTTCCCAATTTTCTTGTATTTGGGAAGTAATTTCTGCACCATCTTCAGGCCAGCATATCTCATAGGCAGGGATTGAAGGTCAAGGGTTATGTGGCTGTGTTGGAGTCCCAATCCCTCTTCTGGAATTCTTTCCTGGTCCCAGGAGATGGCTGGTTCAGGCTCCATATCTCCACTTGCTAGAAGACTTGGCTAAGGTAATCCTCATAGATTTCTGGGATTTTCCATTGCTCTAGGTTTCTAGCTCATCCCAGATGTACCAGATTTCAGTTGTCTGCCCCAGTGCTCACTCCCCCATCTTTCCCCAACCTGATCCCACCTGTTCCAATGCCTGCACCCCCATTTGGCCACCCTTCCCCCTTTGCAGTGAGGTTCATTTGTCCCTCTTTGTATTCTCCATGGTACCTAGCCTTTCTTGGGTTGTGGATTGTAGTGTGGTTATCCTTTATTTTATAGATATTATTCACCTATAAATGATTACACACTGTATTTGTCTTTCTGGTATGGGTTACCTCACTCAGGATGATCTTTTCTAATTCCATCCATTTACCAGCAAATTTCATAGTGTTATTTTTTAATAGGTGAGTAATACTCCAGTTTGTAAAAATGTACAATATTTTCTTTATCCATTCTTTGGTTGAAGAACATCTAGGTTGTTTCCAGTTTCTATCTATTACAAATAGAGCTGCTATGAATATAGGCAAACGTCACTGTGGTATGGTATAGCATTCTTTGGGTATTATGTCCAGTGGTGTGTTTTGAGGTAGGTTGTGGTGTGTTTTGAGGTAGGTTGATTCCCAGTTTTCTGAGAAACAATCAAATTGATTTCCATAGTGGCTGTAAAAGTTTGCATTCCCACCAGTAAGGGAGGAGTCTTGTTCCATTTCCTTTTCAGTATGAGATATCACTTGTGTGTGTGTTTTAATCATAGCTATCCTGACAGGTGTAAGGTAAAATCTGAGTCTTTTTGATTAGCATTTCCCTGATGGTTGAGGATGTTAAACAGTTCTTTAAGTGCTTCCAAGCCATTTGAGATTCTCTGTTTATATCTGTACTCCCATTTTTAATTGGATATTTTTGATGGCTACCATTGTTCATATAATTTGGAAATTGACATTCTTTCACATGTGGGGTTGGTGAAGATCTTTTCCCTATCTGTTTTGTTATTTTGACAGTGTTCTTTGCCTTAAAGCATATTTTCTGTTTCATGAGGTCCCATTTATTAATTGTTGATTTTAGTGCCTGTGATATTGATGATCTGCTCAGGAAGTTGTCTCCTGTGTTGATTTAATGTTGAGGTCTTTAATCCATTTCAATGTGAATTTTGTGCAAGGTTATAAATAATAGATATAGTTTTATTCTTCTACATGCTGACATCCAATTAGACCAACATTTGTTGAAGATGGATTCTTTTTCTGATGGGTATTTCTGTCTTCTTTATAAGAAAAAATAAGATGTCTATAGGTGTGTGGATTTACATTTGGGTCTTTGATTTGGTTCCATTAATCAACCTGTCTTTATGCCAATAACATGTGATTTTTACTACTATTTCTCTGTAGTATTGCTTGAAATCAGAAATGATGATACCTATAGAATTTCTTTTATTGTACAGGATTGTTTTGGTTTTTCCAGATGAACTAGGCACAACTTGTTTGTGTGGGTACAACCAAATATTTTTTTTATTAAAAATATTTAAAAGGCAAATGGGACTCTAGTAGGAGTCACTGTGATATAGTATCCATATCTTTTTGGTTGGTAAAATATGGATATTGCTTAATTAGTTTTTCAAAATCCCACCTAATTGTATTATAAGACATTATATACACTCATTCTAAAAGTATGTCATAAAACATAATGAATGTTGTTCTCATTGGAAACTAATTTTTTAATGTTTTCTAGGGTGGCTAAAAAGAGCTACCAAAAACAATCATGAATTTACAAACTGGATTAAATGGAGTTACAATTCATTTAATATATCTAAAATTCTGTATATTGTAGGATATTTTAGAGATTTTAATAATTTGTTGTATGTCAGCATTTTTAATATGATTAGGAACATAATGATCTAATTGTTTGGGTACAGTTAATGTTGTTCCATTTTCTTAGTAACACAAAGTTTGTTTTAGCATGTAGGATTTTGGATTAAATATACCCCTATCAGGGAGTTAGTTTTGGAAGATTAAATAAGATATTCTCAATTATAAAAAGTAATTTTTAATCATAATTATAATGAGTAATCACAAAATGTTTTTAGTTAAGTAGGGAAATATGCATTTTTCATTTTGCATACATTTTAATTAAAATATAAATTCATCCCTTTTCCTCCCTCCAGCACCTCTCTAATCTCTTCCCTCAATTCCTTCTATGTTCCCTCTCACTTCCAATTCAGTAGCTTTTGATTTTATTATATTTCTACAGGCATGTATGTGTATGTATAAGTATACACAATTATATAAATACAGCCTGCCAAGTCCATTTTTAGTGATTGTATGTATATGGTATCAAAGCTGACCATTTTGTATTGGATATTAAATTATGGTGCTGATTCCTTAGAGAATCTAATTTTCTCTGTTAGCAGAGAATTTTCTTTCTTTCCATGTAATTCTTTGCATTGAAGTGGAACCCTGTTAAATTTATCCCCTTTAGTTTTAGCATATCTATTGATATTGTCATTGTTGTGGTCTTGTTTATATGGCCATTTCTATGAAAACCTGCTGATTATTAATACAGTTTCCTGGTATTCTGGCACTTACAATTTTTATGCTCCCTTGTAAATGGCTATTTCCTGTCCCAACTAGTCCCAGATATCTGACTCAGAGCCTGAATATGAATTATAAATGCTCCACAGATAGCTCAGGGTTGTTACTAGCCAACTCTTAAATTAACCCATATTCTTATCTATGCTTAGCCACATGGCTTTGTACCTTTCTCATTATGGTATTCACATATTGCTTCTTTGTATTACCCAGCTATTGGCCAATCAACTTTTATTAGCACATAAGAGTAATATATATTCATAGTGTATAAAAAGATGATTCCACAGCTCTGCTTTTCATGATGTTGCCTGAGCCATAGATGCATAGAGATGCATCCATTGGAACTGGGCTCCCCACAGTTTATTGATCTCTTTATTATGTCCAGTTTTCATTTTCTGTGATAGTCTCCATTTGCTGTAAAGAGAAGCTTCTTTGATTATGAAGAGTGATAGTTTCACATATCTGTGGGTTTAAGGAAAAGACTTAGAATGTATTTATGAATTATTCTGGTCTAGCACTAGGGCAGCATGAGATTCTCTTTTAAGATCCATGACCTCACCCGCCCCAGGAAATGGCTGGGTTTCAAGTACCATACATGATTTCTCTCCTGCTGAGTGGCCCTTACTCCAATTAGACAGTTGTTAGTACCATTAATGTGAGTGCCACTTAATGTATTTTCACTGATAACTGCTCATATTGGTTATCGTGATTCATAGATGTTCCTGCTAGATAGGGCTGAGAATTGTTTCCCACCCTAGACAGTTTGTGTTAGGATTCAGGCATTATGCAGGCCTACCTCGTCACCTGACAGAATGCACTCAGGTAGTACCCTGGCCAGCTCAGCGTCTTATAGTGGCTATGTCACTACATAGTCTGCATGCAGCTGCAAAGTTTTCTTTAAGAGGCAAACTCCACCCACCTCCCCTCTCTCTCTTTCCATTATCCGAGTCCTGTGTAGTGTCTTAGTCAATAGGGGTCTATTTCCAGTCTCTGAGAAGCAACCAAAGGCAAAAGAAATAGTCTATTGTTTTAGAAGTCACTTGGACTTCCCTGACCAACCATCTGAAAGGTATCTTCTGGCTGGTATTGGGATTTTTATAAGGTTGTGGTTCTTGGGAGGAACATTGATAGCACAAGTGGCATAACTTTCTTTAAGCTCTGTGTGTGTTTGTGTGTTGCATGCAGGTTTTTCCCGCCAACCACCTGACCCACTCTTTGTTCCTCCCCGCCAGCCGCCAGGTCCTGCCGCCACGCGAGCCCAAGTAACACTCAGAGACTGTGTAGTTGATACAATCCTGTTGGCCAGTTCCTAATATAGTTTATCGCCTAGCTCTGTCTTAATGATTAACCCATTTCTACTTATCTAAGTATTTCCACGTGGCTCATCTTTCCGGGCGCGGTGGGCCGGCCTCTTCTTTCTCCATGCTCTACATGCTGACTCCTCCTAACTACTTCCTCCTTCCTCCTTGTCTCCTAGCCCTGTCCCATTGGCCCAGCAGTGCTTTATTGTTTATCCAGTATGAGAAACATATTTACAGAATACCATCTCCCATCAGTTTGTGTGTTTACACTTCTATGTGTTATAAATAGTTTTGGGTAAATATAAAATAATGTGATTACTTTAGGCTTTATCAAATATCCTTGATGTTATTTGTTCCTTGTCCTTCCTTCTCCCTCTGTATTGTCTCTTTCCCTTTTTCCCAGTAGTAACTCCCTGCTCATTTTTCTGGTCTTCTCTTTGTATCACCTACATCCTTCTATTCAGTTCTCAGGATCACATCCACTGCCCCTGCATACTGGCATGCTTTTCAACATGAAAACTTGATTCAACTTCGATAGGATGACTTGGTTAAATAGTCATGGCAAACACATGATTAATGAAAGGTTATAATATAATCTTTATTTATAGATAATAGATATTAAAACATTTTTTATCACTTAGGATTAAGTAAAAATTAGGTATATTGAACTTTAAAATAAAAAATACCTAAATATAAATAAATTGTAGTTACTAAATTTTTGATATGGTTGAAGATAATAATTTTACAAGTTTATCTATATATGTTCTTTGAAATTACCATAAGTTTGATGTGAGAACTGTGAATCTATTAGTCAATGTCCTTAAGCATGTGAGCATAGGAGCTGGTTAGAATTACTTGATAGAGTTCTTCCCATCAGGCTTCAACAAAGTGTTGGTTATCTTTTTTTTTCAATCGATAAAATTAGGTGATATAGTTCATTTTTCAGGAGATATTCTATAACCAGTTTTGAATCTAGTTAAAGTCCCTTGTAATAGTGTACATTTCCCTTTGATAGGAATAGCTTATATAATTTTATTTAATCTTTTTAAATGGGAATTTTTAATTTCTTTTCCTGTTGCTATGATAAAGTGCCCTGAGGAAAGGAGGTTAAGAAAAGGGGTTTATCAAGGCTCACAGTTCAAAGGTATATTTCATCATGGCAGATGGATCAAGTTTACATAACTGAAAGCAGCTGGTCATATTCTACCTATAAGAAGAAATACAGATCAATCATATTACTGTCCATTCTGCATTTAACATTTTATGTGTTCTAAGATTCTCCCCAAAGAAAAGATATTACATAGTTAAGATGGGTCTTCCCACTGCAGTTGACTTAATTATGATAATTCCTCATAGACCTTATCAATGCTAACATTAATCTAGGTAATCCTTACAGATGTGACTGGAGAATCACTTCTGAGGTTGTTCTATACCCTGTTGAGTTGATAATTAATGCTAAACATCATGGATGTAAAAAAATATTTTATAAAGAGATAACATGTTTTCTAAAAGGGATAGCTCTTACATTTAGAAAAATATAATAGAGATGTCTGATGTTAAAAAAAAGCTTTATTAAATTTGACAATTAGTGACATTTGTTTACTTAATCACCAATGTATAAAATTGAGTATTATAGGCATGATGAAATTATGTATTACAGGCTAAATTTTATAAATATATCTAAATATTTGTTCATAATACAAATGTGATTTACAATTATTACATAACTATTCACAAGGGTTCAAATTTGAAATGATAATTTTTATTTTTGGTTGTGAGCCTATCCTTTAATAGTTGAGCCATCCATCTAGCCAAGAATGGTAATTTTTAATTTTTAATTGATTGTTTCTTAACACTAAGGAAGTCCAGATCCAGCAAATGAAAAGCTTTATCCCCTGAGGGAAAAATTAGCATTTCAATGAAATATACTCACAGGTTTTAAATCCCTTGGTTAGTAAAAGAACAATAAAAATCCCTTCCTAGGCCATTTTTATGTTATAAGCATTTGAATACTTTAAAATATTACTGCTGTAATACAGACACTAGTTTTTTGTGGCTTTATATGCTTTATTTTTTTCCTTTTTTTATTTAAATTTGAAACAAAGTTGCTTTACATGTCAATTCCAATTCCCTTACCCTCCCTTCCTCCCCTATTACCCCCACCAAACCTCAGCCATCCCCTTTCTGCTTTCCAGGGAGGGTGAGGGCTTTCATGGGAATCCTTCAAAGTCTGTCGTATCATTTGGAACAGGGCCTAGGTGCCCCCCATGTGTCTAGGTTGAGAAAGTATCCTTCTACGTGGGATGGGCTCCCAAAGTCCATTCATACAATGGGGATAAATACTGACCCATTACTAGAGGCTCCATAGACTGCCCAGTCCTCCTAACTAATACCCACATTCAGGGGATCTGGGTCAGTCCTATGCTGGTTTTCCAGCTGTCAGACAGGGATACATGAAATCCCCCTAGTTCAGGTCAGCTGATTCTGTGGGTTCCTCCAGCCTGGTCTTGACCCCTTTACTCATCAATCCTCCCTCTCTGTAACTGGATTCCAGGAGTTTGGCTAGTGTTTAGCTGTGCACATCTGCTTCTGCTTCCATCAGCTTCTAGATGAAGGCTCTAGGATGGCATATAAGGTAGTCTTCAATATAATTACCATGGAAGGGCATTAAAGGTAGCCTCTCCACTAATGCTTAGATTATTTGTTGGGTTCATCCTTGTAGATCACTGGGCATTTCCCTAGTTCCAGATTTCTCCTTAAATCTATAATGGCTCCCACTATTGTGGTATTTCGTTTCATACCCTTCTCTATCCTTCCCCTTACTCAATCTGCCTGCTCCTTCATGTCCTTCTCTCCACTCCCCTTCTCCCCATCTCTTTCTCCTAACTCCCTCTACCCTCCCTTTATGCTCCCAATTTCCTCAGAAGATCTTGTCCCTTTCCCTTTCTCCAGGATACCATGTATGTCTCTCTTAATGCCCTCCTTGTTTCCTAGTATTTCTGGCGGTGTGGATTGTAAGTTGGTTATCCTTTGTTCTATGTTTAAAATCCATGTAAGAGTGAGTACATTCCATGTTTGTTTTTTTTTGTGACTGGGTTACCTCACTCAGGATGGTTTCTTCTAGTTCCATTCATTTCCCTATGAATTTCAGGATTCCATTGTGTTAATCTGCTGAATAGTACTTTATTGTGTACATGTGCCACATTTTCTCCATCCATTCTTCAGTTGAGGGCCATCTAGATTGCTTCCAGGTTCTGACTATTACAAATAAGGCTGCTATGAACATAGTTAAACAGATGTCCTTGTTGTATGAAAGTGCATGTCAACTGGAATAGTGAGTGGTCAAATACATGAAATTCTGGGTAACATTTCATTTTCAAAATACAATGACATTTCATAACTGACATTTCATAATCTAATTTTAAAACTATATGATCTTCAAACATTATGATTCATAGCATTTAACTTTCCTTTAGTGAATATTTAGAGAATAATATTATTGTGCCTGAATATGCATATTTATGAAGATATACTAAAATCGTTGTATGAAATGCATTTGAAAGCAGCCTGAAGTGAATTAATAAGTAGATGTAATATGTCTTTTTATTGTGATGAGACACTACTAACAAGGACATATAAAAGATACAGTTTATTGGGACCTTACAGTTTCAAGGGTGAGTTCATAACACATCATGTGCAGAGCATGACAGCAATCATGATGATGAAGCAGTAACTGAGGTCATACACCCTAATCCATAAGTGTAATACAGACAGAGGAGGAAGAGGGAAGAGATAAAGAAGGAGGAGGGAAGAGACAGAGGGGAAAGATAACTGGCTGTTGAAAACCCAAGCCTCACCCCTAGTGACACACCACTTCTAACAAATCCACAATTCATAATCCTTCCAAAACAGTTCAATGACTAAGGACCAAGCATTCAAATGTATGCACTTTTGACAGCCTTTCTTTCATGAAAATGTTATTTCAATGAAATGTAGTTTTAGTTATTCTCCTTACCTCCTTATAGCCCATATCATGATTAAATTTGGCTAAGAAAATGAAACTAGTTTTTATTTCAAAACTATACATTTGACTCATTCTACCAGACCTTGTTGAGAAATGAATGTTTTTCCACTCTGTGTATTTTATAGTTTCCCCTTGATAGATGTGGTTTCAGTGAAAATTATGGAAAGTTCATATTAGTATTAAGGTAAAAACTGATGTATTATGTATCTTTGTTTGATACTTTCCCTAGTGCAAGGGTGTGACTAAAATGTGTCACTACATAATGGCTCTGCCACCTGATCTTCCAAAACCAGAAATACAAGTTCCAGGTTCTGTTCTCCGTGAAGAGAGACCACCAAAGGGGCAAGTGGTAAGCAATTTTAAACAAAGATTTGTCATTAATATAAAATATTAATAAAATATCTATAAATGCTCTAATATTCTCTCTAACAAAGGTCACTTGTGTTTCATTGTTTTAGTTATTTTAAATGTATGCTATATATAATGGTGAAATACCAACTTTATTTATCAGTCAGTAATGATTATATTTGGATGGCCATAAGATTTCAGGTATTGCAAGTAAAGCTGATACAATTACCTTAAAACTCTGGCCATGGTGACAATATATAAATCTGTAAAATTAATGTTATTTCTAAATTACAGATGATTTATAATGAATTAAATTTGTTATACCAGTATTTGGTGTGTGTGTGTGTGTGTGTGTGTGCGCGCGTGCGCGCGCGTGTGTGCGCGCGTGTGTCTTGTGTATAAATTGAATTTTTCTCTTGTCCCTGTTTCCTTTTCAATCATATAAAGAATAATTTGTTTTAATTTTTACATGATATATTGCTTGTTATCTTCATTTTCTTAATATTCTTATAAAAACTTTTCTAAATTCAAGATAATGTTTATTATAAAAATTTCATGCAATAGAGTATCATTTAAACATTTTTTACAATATTTATGCATTTTTTCTAGCCTATTTCCTTTTACTCTTTGTCTTGTCTTTTATTTCTATTTTCATGTATACAAGAATACACTGTATACTGTGATATATATATATATATATTTTGCTAATGTGAACATTTTATAATTTGTGTTCAAATTACTTTAAATTTATTCTATATTGTGCAAGTTTGCAAAATCATACATAAATCTTCTCTCCTAACTCCTTAATATATAATTATCTCCTTAAGTGTTATGAACATTTTTATTAATATGTATTGAAAAATTGCTTTCCTAAAGTATATACTTTCATTATCGACAGCATTTATATGTATCAATTCATGATGCGTACTCTCTTCAAACAATGTGTCTAAGTAAAAATAGTCCTAGTTATAATCATAGTAATTTTATAGTTCTCATAACTAATGATGCTGAAATTTCTTTTATTTTTATGCATCATGTTTGTTTCCTTTTATGTGGTTTGCATGATCAAAATCCTTATCCATTGAACCATTGTAGTCTGATGACAGTTTATGGGCATTACAATATTATGTATATGTATAAACTTTACTTAAATATTTTCACAGTGTATTGAGATTTCTTCAAATAGATTGAGTGATTTGCTGTGGAAATTTTTCAGTTATGATCTGCAAATATTTTCAGATCTATTTCTACTTTCCAATATCAAAAATTCATAATGAAGTTATTGTTACATTTTTTGTGGGAAGTATAATTTTTTTGAGGAATTATTGAAAGAAGATGGTAGAGATTGTTGATATAGTATCATTTAAGTTGGAATAGTCAGTGACTTAAAAATGAACAGATTGCTACATTAATAAATTGTCTTATTACTCAATTGAGTCAGGGATGCTAACATACTAACTTGCATGAAAATGAACTTGGCATTATCTCCTGATGCTGATTTACAAAATTGCTTAATAATTTATATGTCAGTCATAAAATTTTAATTTTATTGTGTAAAATATTGAATCTTAACCATGTTAGGAAATAAAGTTTAACTCAGAAACAAATAATTTAAAGCAATAAGAATAATAGTCACTGTATGTATCAGTCATTTTAAAGTTCATACTTTAACAATTCTTACCTCAGATGTAAACCCAAGGAAGTAATACTTCATCTCTAACTCTACTATTCACATATACAAGATACAGTAGTTGCTAATGACAGCAGAAGAAACTTACACATCTATAAACTTATTTCCCTAGTGACACTCTCGAACAAATTATTACATATTTTTAGTGAATAATTCCAAGCATGGTAATGAATTTTGGTAATTTTAATTGAAGTGTTTTTTTTATAAATGAGAGGTTTTTAAATGAGAGTTTAGGAGAAGATAATAGGAATATGGAAGATTTCAAATCAAATTATAATAACTGTAGATGAAGCACATATCACAAGGGAGGATATAAGTTTTCAAAAGCCTCAGCAGTACAGAGTTTGGCGACGCCTCTTAAAAAATTTTTAAAGTACGTACACATTGAATATTCGTAATAAGAAAAGTCACAGCAAATCATGAACTTTTAAAGTTCTCAAATATTACACACTAAATACTCTCAAGGTCTTGAAAGTGGCATGTTCGAGAGAGGAGCTCTAAAACTTGACCTTCGTTGGCTTTGTGGTAATTTCATCTCTGAACTTAGGCATGTTTCTTATTCTTCCTACTTTTCTCTGGATCTACTCCTTAACAGTTGTTCTCTTTCCATGGACACAAGTATCCTGAAAGAAGAAAGCAACACTGGAAGTCAAACGTAAATACCGAAAAAAGTTTTTGTGTTGGCAAGGACTATATTAAGCTAACATGATTCCTCGTATATCAGCTACCTGACTTATTCTTGCTACATGTCATTAAGCATTGATGTTTAAGTTATAGTAACTACTGTGGTTTAAAAAGTTAGAAAATTGTATCATGTATTTTGTTTCAGGTCTGTGTGTTTGTTTGTTTGTTTGTTTGTGTGGTGTGGTCTCACATAATCTAAGCAGGCCTTTGAAAATGTCATGTAGCATAGATTTGCTTTGAATGTCTCTCATCTTCCTGTTTCCAATCCCAAGTGGCAAGGCTTTAGGTATGTGTTACCATGTCTGGTTTGAATTCTTACAGTTTGATGGTTAAATAAACCTAACCACAAATATGGGCATTTCTATACTCCTATTGGGATGAGTAATATGTTTTCTATCTTATCTGGGAACATTATTTTAGATCTGAGAAATTATTGACATTTTAGCATTATGTGTTCCAACATCTCATCAAAATCATATTTCCTCTAAGATGCTTTGTTTCATATACTTACTGCACACTTAATATATAGATAATTGTGACTAATTTAATCAAGGATCATGAAGGGCAAATTTTTGTGATATTTCAAAATTTTTGCACAACTTCTATTATATGATATTTTTATTCATAGTTTTCTTGTGTCTTTGGTGACCATTACAATTCTATGAGTCATCAATGATCCTGTAGTCAATTGTAAAATCTATTACAAGAACATGTGCTGTTTCTCAATTGTCAGTAATCCAAAAGTATTAGAAACAATAGTTTGACTGTGGCTTTGAAATTTATTATGTAACCTTCTAGTCATAGGTGTGGTTATAAACCAATATGCTTTGTTGAAGAAACTATCTTGCCATAAAAAAGAGTTGCCAAGAAATGATTAGATAGCAGAAAAGTTTAGGAATACTGCAAAACAAACAAAACAAAATGAAGGTACAACCAAATTAATGAATTAATTAAAAAGCATATTCAGTTATATTTATAAATATATAAAAATTCAAAAGGCTACTCCCTGAACTTCTCTATTGTGAAGTCCAGTAGTGGGTTTATTTCCAAGTTACAAAATCTGTATTTGAAGTACTGCATGACTCTCAGTTATTTTTCATGTAAAAATGCGTCATCTAAAATAAATGTTCTGTTTTTCCAAAATTTGTCAATACACTACATTATGGATATCTGGAATCCAGCTTCAAAAAGAGGCGTGCTCTTTTTGGATTTCAGATTCTGTTTCCATATTAAAATGGCAAATATTGAAGTAAGTTTTAATCTTTTAACTTTAATATGCTATCCTTACTCAGAAGGAAAAGCCTAGAATTACTTAGCTGACATCTTGTTTGTATTCAAGTAGTGAGACTCAGGAGATGAAGTAGGAGCCCACTAACAGGCACTAGGCTTTTAGAATTGTAGATGGAAATAACTCTTGGATAAATAAACCTGATATATTCATTGCAGTAGCTAGTCTGGATGGCATAACTCCTAAATTATTTTCATGAGATATTGTTGTATGATAACCCAGATTTATTTTTTTACACTGAAAGAGTTCCTTTATTTCTTCAAACATCAGGGTAGAATATTTTTTACTATTTTCTTGTGTAAATATTCTAATATATATAATTAGAATTAGAGCTAGTCCTAAGTCTCCAGAAAACAAGAGACCACATGATGCTGAATCCCAGAAGATACACCTACAATACAACTCCTATATTTACTGCTCTGAAATAATAGCCAAATAGGGGGCAAAAAAGATTTTTAGTAGTCATATCTATCTTTTAATTTATAGATTTAGAATCTACATAATAGCGTCCTAAACTTTATACTTCCCTTCCTACTCAATCTCATTTTTCTTCATTCTCTCATGTCTTCAAGTAATTTATAACCTGTTACTTGCCTACCCACAGACTCTTCACCATGAATATTTCTTCTAGTGCTATGAGAATTACTAGTGAATGTTAATTATATGAGCAAAATTTAAAAGACAACCACAATCTTAAAGTAAATCGCATAGTTTTTTTTCTTTTCATTAAAAGAGGATCCCTCATTTTACAGTTTCGTCAATTTTAAAGTCTGAATTCTTTAACAAGTAAATAGTTGTATTCATAATTTACATTTCCAATCATCATTTCCTGTGAAATTCATATCATGATCCCATTTTGTCCTCAAAATAACACTGTGATAGGTAGGAATGATTAGCTGCTTTTTTAAAAGTGAAGCACAGATATACATTATGCCCTTCTGTACCCTTGCTTATAACTAATACTTGTCAAGTTCCATTGAATCATCCATGCCATCTGTTTATCCATTTAATCACCTGTGGTCAGTTGTCTTGTCTCAGAATCTAATCTAAAATTTAATAATCTCTAAAAATGGCCCCCTATCCAACTCCAGAAATCCATTCAATATCAGCATATGGCCTTCCTTCCCTCTTCAGCCAAAATATTTGGCTACTTACGAAGTTTTCAGAGTGCTTCAAGTAATGATGGACTTCATGCTGATTTTCAAACTTTTGACTGAGATCAACCAGAAAAGCTTGACGAATTAAAAATCTTCAGAGGCATTGGAGAGCTACTGTACTTTGAAAAACATGGGACCAATACCTTGAAAGAATGAAAACCTAGACTGTAAATCAATGCAAGCCAGAAGACAATAACAACCTAAGTGGTCGAATGCTGGTCATAAAACAAACAAACAAACAAAAAACCAAAAAAAAAACAAAACAAAAAAAAGGACTGGAATTGCTGAAAGGAAATAACTACAAACATAGAGTTCTGTGTTATTTAAAAATACCCTACAGACTGAAAGTGAATATAAACATTTTGGACAAAACAAAACAAAACATGCTGAGAATTTGTAACAAGCACACCCATTTCAACAGAAGAAATGATCCCAGATGGAAATCTCGGGGATGCAGAAAGGAATGAAGAGCAGCAAAAATGGTAAATATTTATGTAAATCTAAAGTATTATTTTCTATGAAAATGATATTGATTTGGGACCCAAAAGATGTAGAAATTAAACTCATTACAATACCAGCTAAAAAGGAGGGCAGAAGGTTGAATGGAGTTTAAGTGTTCTATTATCCTTGAGTTATCCAAAAAATGATAAAGCCTTTTTTGTTGCTGGGGAATGTTTGTGATAATTCCTAAAAGAAAAACAAATGATTGACAACTAGTAGTAAGGTAAGACAAGGAAACATGGAAACACTTGTTAAAGTGTCAAATTAAAACCCAAATGTAGCAAATACCACCTTAAATGTACAAAGATGAAATATCCTCAGGGGGTTTTAAGTTCAAGGCCAGCCTGGACTACAGAGTGAGTTCTAGGACAGCCAGGGCTGTTACACAGAGAAACCCTGTCTCAAAAACAAAACAAAACAAAAACCTCTTATTTGGTAGGAGAAACACTACGTAAAGGGACACACTGAAAAGTTAAGTTATGTTTAGTTTTAAAGGAAATGATCAACTTGTGTTAATTCACAGAAGGTTGGCATATCAAATATATAGACTTAAGTTAAAAATTAATGATAGAGATTAAGAAGTATGTGAGTTATTTTCACCAGAAAGTTAAAAAAGTTTTAAATTTGTATAAATTATAGTATAGATAAAATTTTAAAGTGTAAATAGCTTCACCTTCAAAATTATAAAACTATACTGTACTTATGTACAAACATTACTATATCTATTGGTTACAGATCAGGATACTTTTCATTACTAAATATATTTATTTAAATATTTCATGTTTACCATTCCCTGTTTTCTTACTATTTTTTTTTTAACTTCTTGGATTCTCTTTTCAATTATTTGTACCTTCATTCCATTATGTAGGCATACTTATTTTCTGCCTTTCCCCCAGATTAAATAGTCCTTGGTTCTGCATCTTTTAGCTATTACATTGACCATCTCTTCTCTTCTTGGTTAAGATTTCTAGACTGACAATCTGCTATGACACTTTCACTTCCTATTTACTGCTGATCTCACAGAAATCAAATTCTTGCAACAACTGTTCTACTAAAACTTTAGTATTCTTCTTTTTCCCCAATGCATTTGATAACTGCTCTTTAAAACTACATTAGGTCAGTTTTGTGGGGCTGTATTCTATTTTTTCTGAAAATTATCTGACATTTTTCCTTTGTTCAATTTATTGGATCCCATTGGCTTTAAATATATATGTTAGATTTCTCTTATACTTTGTCTTTAGATGTTTTTATTACTACTGCTTTGGCTACATTATTATATTTTAAGGTACAGACTACAGGCTGTATATATCAGAATCATTAGAGACATTTGTTAAAATACTCTTTGAACTTTTTCACCCTTTCTGAATCATACTATGCAAGGGTGGGAACAGAAATTTGCAATTTATAACCAACCCTTTGTAATTCTGATTAAAATATATTTTGCAAAAAAAGGAAGTAATAAAAATCACATTTTTATCTTAGTACTCATAATAGGTATTTGGTTGATTTTAAATTGTTGAGTTATGTATCACCTCCAAATATGTAAAAAGCAGGAACATAAATAAATGCAATTTTCATTCTTCCTTCATAAATCTATACAGATTAATTTCATTCATTTTCCTTAGAATTAAACATATTCTGCTTGTAAATATATACATTAAGGATTTTGACATGTTATTGCATTTTGTATACACATGAAAATCAAAGCTAGTTTGTAAATGTTAGAATGGATATAGTGTATCAATGATTTAGCGTTTACCTAACAGCACACAAGTAATAGTTAACAAATCACCACTACCACCACCATCATCATTCTAATAGACAAAATAAAATATCATCTACTACCAAATTAATTTTTACTAGCTATGAGTTGCTCGGAAATTGGGTAAAATTGGTGACCTGTTAGATTACTAAGTACTTATGGAAATCAACTTTGCACTGCTGATTGTAAAATTACCTCAGGACTAATAAACCTAATTTTTACCTTTATAGCCACCTAAATGACTCTGTAACCCAACATCTCAGTCAAGACATTTTTTAAACGTTTTTATTAAGAACTATGAACATTTTAAATATTTTCTTGATTTTAATGAATTTATGCCATGAATGGCTTTAAACAACTAGAAATGTCCCATAAAATATCATGAAGAAGTATCAGAGAGAGTATAAAATTTATCGTTTGACATATTTTTATGTTCAAATTATTCCACACCTCAGTCATGCTGTGCATACACCTGGACTGTCAGAAAATAACCTATGTAAGATTTTAACGCAAGTTCTTGCCAATATTTTTTTAAATATAAATATTTCAAATCAAAATTAATTTGGAAATCAAGTGTTTAACTGTACATTTTCAAAAACACATACAAGTCAGATACTTGTTAAAGATGCTAAGAAAATTTTTTTTAAATAATGATTGTGAAATACTGAAGAAACCTCAGGAGTTTAATTTTAGAAAATAGAAGGCAAGAGGCTGGGGATATGCTAAAGAAAATATACAAAGCAGCCTTAAGAAGGGGTGTTGGTAAAAATGAGTAGACTATTTGGCTTTCATAATTGGTACTTATACCTTGCTATCTTTGTCTCAAGAGATAGATGTGCAAGTAGGAAAAAAATGACTATCATAGTAAAGCAAATACTCCTACATGTACTAGAAAGAAAATGAGTTATTTCATTGAATGAGTTTGTTTAAGAACTGGCACCAAAGTCAAAGTTGTAGGTGGTAAATAATATCTCAACAAACAAGAAAATATTTAAATCAAATTTTTAAAATAGTTGTACTTAGAGAAAGTTCAGGTGCCTATTGATTTTATGACTAAGTTTTTGGCTCAAAAAATACTAAGTTGTCTTGAAGTTTGAACATTTTCAGACAGACATTATAAGAATGGCTGTGCTTATGCTAAGAATAGTATCTTAAGGTTACAGCTACCAAGATAGAGTTTCTTCAAGTCTGTTAATGTGGGAACTTAAATGGAATCAGCTGTTGAGGATTTTGTAGCTCTGAATAATAGTTACCACATCCTCTTTTCTCCAGCAGCTATCAACTTCCAGTAGTTCTTGATAACTTAATGGTCTATTTTGTTTTTAAAGAAGGCATCAAGTTGGAAGAGGGACATGCTGGGGTTGTTTAATGGGGCAAACTGGATACATTTATGAAATTCCCAAAGAATAAAAATTACAATAAAATAGTAACTATCAATTTGTCATTCAAATTCTTATAATTTAGTGATGTAATAAAATATTTTTCCTAGGATAGGTACTAAGTAGCACTTAAACAACATATAGGAAATTTATTATTAATCAGTAAAGTTTTTGTAGAATGTTTTGCTTAATAATTTAGAAATTACTTTAACAGAGAAAGACAGGGAGGAAAGACATAAGTTAATAGAGGGAGCCATTATGGGCCTAATGAGAAATCTGGCACTAGGGAAATCTTCAGGGATCTACAAGGATGACCCCAACTAAGAATCTGAGCAATAGTAGAGAGGCTACCTTAAATGTCCTTCCCCTATAATGAGATTGATGACTCATAGAGCCTTCATCTTGTAGCTGATGGAAGTAGAAGCATGGATTCACAGTGAAGCACTGAGCAGATCTCCTGGAATCCAATTTTAGAGAGGGAGGAGTGATGAGCAAAGGAGTAAAGACCATGCTCCATGCTGGGGAAACCCACAAAACAGCTGACCAGAGCATGTGGGAGCTTCTTGGACTCCAGACTGACAACTGAGAAACAAATATAAGACCAAACCAGGTCCCCTGAACATGGTGTCAGTTGGGGGTCTTGGACCGTCTATGGGAGGGTGGAATTGGTATTTATCCCTAGTGCACAAATGGGTTTTGGGAGCCTATTTCTTGTGGAGGGATATTCTTTCAGCCTAGGTCCCCAGAGGAGGGCCTAGGTCCTGCTCCAAATGATGTGACAAATTTGATGATTCTGCCATTGAATCCCTCACCCTCCCTGAGGAGTGGATAGGGGTGGAATGAAGGATTGGTGGGGGGCATGGGAGAAAGAGAGAGAGAGGAAACTTGGATTGGTATATAAAATAAGGTTGTTTTTAATTTAAATAAAAATTAATTTTAAAAAACTAGATTAGTTTTCTTAAAACGGGGTTCTAGGATCAGTAAGACTCACATACATGTTTCTCATTCTGATTGATAGAGCATGAAGCTGGAGAATGCTAACAAATAATCAAAATGTGTTTATAACAAAATAGCTCTTTTGGTACATTTTGTGTCTTAGTTGGCTAGGTGTATGACTGTTATTTAAAACCAATTTCTCCATAGAAATATTTCAATAAATAATTTCTAGAATGGAAATGTTTTTCTAAGGACTATAATAAATGTTTAGCAAAAGAACAAATTTATTGTCTTTGCTATTATGGACAGAAAGCTACATTTACAATTTTCCAAAATTATCTCATACATAAAACTTTTTCTCACCTGAGTGTTATTCACCAGTAATGTAGTTATGAATATTAAATGCTTGGGTCACTGTTCATTTTCATAAGGTGTTTTAGAGACATGTATTCTTAACAAAGCAACTGCACATTTGTTGAATTTTTAGCTTCTATCTTTGCTAAATGAAAAGATATTTGAGGATCTAAAAAGGCTTTTTTCTATCACTAAACACAATAAGTCAATTTCTGTATTCAAATACAAAAAAGATCAGTATAAAAATTGTAGTTCTGACTATAAAGCCAACATCAAATTTGATGAAGTTTGAAAATCTACTAGTTTCTTTAATAATCTAATATAACCCATTTAAACTTCTAATCCAATTTGAGTTTTCCTTTTGATTATTTAAAAATCATTATTATAATATTTAAATATGGTCTAAATGGAAAACCTCAATTTTAAAGTATGAAGTTCAAAAACTTGCACATGTTCTTTAACAAGTTTGGAATATTTTGCCACTGTTATCATAGTTATTCTAAGTATGATCACATTAAGTTAGTTTGCCATTTGTGCTTACAATGGTTTTGTTTTGTTAAGTTGGCATTTTCCCCTTGAGTTCCAATAAAAAGTAAAGTTTATTAGAGGAGGATTTTGTAGTTTAAAAATGAATGTCCATTGGACATTATATTGTATCTTAAGATTACTATGTAAATTGTAGTCATAATAGTTGTCATAGTCCCAATTCCATGAAATAGAGTAAATAAAACACCATTTAACATTTTATGTAGGTCAGCAATTACATCACACAAAGGCTATTTTCCTTATTTGCTTACCTGGCATTTATTCATTTAGTTTAAGAAGAATTAGTTTGAAAACAAAGTGAATTTGGAGGTTTGTGAGGCTCTTAATTTACTAATATGGAAAATACAATTAGGTAGTCAACATTCAAAGAAAGGGAATGGAATATGATTAAAAGGTTCAATGTTTGTTTTGAATGTTGAATAAGTCCTTTATTACATATAATAATAACATATCCATTATTTAACAATCACTATTTCCTTGTTAAAAGCTTGGTTAGACCCACCATCAGTTGGATTTGTTACTTGTCAACATAAGTCACCTTAAGAAACAAGAATTTTGATATTGTGTTTTATTCATAAAGAATATATTTTCCTTAGTCAAAGACTCAATAACAAGAATTTCATTTTAAAAAAAAGATTAATTGTGAACTGGGAAAGTAACTCATTTGCTAAATAATTGCATTGAAAGCTTGAATACCTGAGCTCAGTCCCCAGAACTCACATAAATTTAAAGCGGCTATAAAGATAAAAATAGGTATAATGATTGGGTGACTGGGGCTAATTAACCTACTCAGTTCTACCATACCCAGTGAGTCCAATGAGAGGTCCTAACTCAAAAAAAGTGGTTAGGTCCTAAGGAACATAAATTGAGGTTGTCCTGTCCCCCACAACATAGACACATACGCTATGCACATGCATACACAGAAACATGCTTATACATCTCATACAAATAATAGTTAATACATTACTTTGTTTCATATTTGATCAGAATGGCTTGGAATCTGTGTAATGTCACAGAATATAAGGCAATTATTAATTTCATCCTCTTAGTCTCTCAGACATATACTTTTTAATTAAATAAATTAAAGAAGCCTAGAACTTCATCAGCATATGAATGGATGAGGAAAACATTGCATGTATACAGAATGGGATTTTATGCAGCCAAAGGAATGGAATAGTTAAATTTTCAGGAAAGAAATGATCTGGATATCATTATATTAAGACAAGTCACTGAGACTCAGAGAGACAAATGCTTTATGTTCTAACTTATCTATATATCCTAGATTTTAATTTTATTAGTGTATAAATTTGTGTGTAAACAAGTCGAGAAACTAGACACATCGTAAGAAGGAAAAGCAGTCTTAAGAAAAGTGGAGATCCATAAGTAGAGTAAAGTAAATACACATGAAATGAAGGTAAAGAATGTGAGCAGATGATTACTATAGAAAGAAAGGTAACAGGCTAGACATGTTAAGGGGAAGGAGTAACAGATAGGATCAGTAATAAAAGTATACATGAAAATGCCATAATGCAACCCATTACTTTATGTGCTAATTTAAAAATAAATCTAAAAGGAAAGAAAAAAACAAATATTTCAAATATTTATCAACAGTTGGTTTATAAAACTATGTTCTGATTGCATATATAATTAGATATGTATCTATGTGTCTCTGAATTATTTATGTGTATTCCTATAATTAATTTAAACCTTAAAATGAATTTATTTCTTTTGGCTTAGCTAAAGAGTTGAATTGTATCTCTTCCTTTTCTTGTATAGTTTCCTTCAAAATGAACTAAAGGTTTTTAAAACAAACAAGAATTTCTACTATCACAATCATTATTCTTCATATTTTTATTCCTTCTAAATTCATACAGTATTCTGAATTTAGTAGAGTGCTATTATGCCAACTCTAAAGAAAGAATTGCTGTTTCCCATAGTTTTAGTCATATGTAAGCTAAAACAACAGTAAATACAGAATTTATAGATATAGCTATCTTATATCTTCTTATAAAAGGAATAACTATATTTTGCAATACTAGAAAACAGCTTTTCTGGTCAGTAACATTGGTAATTGCAATTAAGTAATACTTTCTTTGGGGTCAGATAATAGTGCCTATTACGTGGAATATTAAACAACTCATATACTCTAACCACTAGTAGCAGCTCCCCAGATCTGACAATCAAAACTTATCTCAAAACATGCCAGATATCTCAAAAATAAAATTTACTACCAGTTAGAAAGTTTAACTGAAGAGATAAAAAGAGCTTTTAAAATAGCAAATTATTCTAGAATCACAAATGTTCATAGAAATGTTTTTTAAGACACTAACTTTAATGTTTCAATTCAGTGTTTCTCTTCAAAAGCATGTTCTGCCTGAAAGATTTTATGTATGGTGCTCAAAGTGGACACTGAGGTAGATTTTTCTTTTATGGAATAGGTTTTATCGTAAGAGTTATTGATGCTATGTATGTAAAGAAAGCAACTTGGTGGTGACTATGAAGAGTTGAATGGACTCCCTTCTTAAAGGTCTCAGAAGAAGAGAGACCATTCATGTAGTTAGATTGTCTCATTTTCTCCTGCATGATGCAAGGAAGATGTAGAGGTCTCTTGCATTTCCAGAAAGAAATATATGATGCTGAGACTTTGAAATAAGAGGGACACATTTAGTTAAGGGATACACATTATACTGCTGGGGACTGTGTCACCATTGGAAACCCACTGATGTCCCTTAGTCTGACAACCAACAGTCTGTAAACTTGTTTGGGGAAATGACAATAGCACCTCCCCTTCTGTTGGAATGCAGCCATTTGGGAAAACTGATATGTGATTAGAAATTCACAGAGAGGCTCTTTGTAAGATGCTTATTTCTCCTTACAGCATATGTGTCTTTCAGAAAGAGGTTTTTGCATGTGGGCATAACCTGATTAGCACTTATCTGAAAACCTAACAGGGTTTACAAACAAAACCTAATGTTTTCAGTAGAATATTTTTTCTATATTAGATAGTTTGGGTTCTCCTTGTGTGTTTAAGCAAAGCAGAGTTTATTCACAAAATGTAGTGCTTGTTACCAAGCAGTCAAGTCCATAACCTGTTCCATTAGTTTCACTGCACTCCATAATAAATTAGGAAACATATATTAAAATGTATGCATTTATTATTTGGCTAAATGAGAATGAGAAAGAAGCTAATTTCTCTCCATTGTTCTTAATGACAGGCTAAAAATTTTATCTTAAACCATGAGACAAAAGGCCAGAAGATAGGTAAATTTAGAAGTGAGACCATTTAACCACTTCAACAGGACCTTTGGGGTGGGATAGACAGGGTCTTAGGATGCTTCCATTACTCCTCTCTACTGATTGCACCCATTCTCAGCATGGAAGGGTACAAGTATCTCTCTTTAATTTAGATTGCCCCTCTGTTCTTCTAGGCCTTTAGACCAGTCCCTTTCATTGTTGTTTACTGCTACAGATTCACTAAGTGAATAGGTCAGGTCGCTTGGCTTGTTACAGCAGAATGAATTCAACAATGGAGTTGAACAGAGTCTGAAACCAATACTATAAACCACATCATCTCTTTTTCTTCATGATTATTTGTGAAGATTTTTTGGAATTTATTTATTAATAATTCATAAAATTTATGTAAATAAAATGGAAGGATGATGTTCACATGAATGAGCCAGTTTAGTATGCATTTTATTTGTAATGGTTATACTTTTATTTGTAGAACAATATGATTAAAGGAAATAATTTATGTTTAAAGATATTTAGAAATATAAAGGGAAACATAGGTTATGAAAAAGCTAAGATAGTTGGTAGCATAAAATACATCTGTATCTCCAGATTATTAAGTCATGTACCCTTTTCAAATAAGGAAATAACATAATAAAATACAAACAAGTAGATTGACCAATAATGAGAACAGGTAAAACAGGATTTATTTCTTGCATCAAGGTATGAGAAAAGGAGAGAAAAGCCAACACTTAAGATGTTCATTTTATACTAACACTGCTGTTTTAAATTTTTTATCTTACCAAATCACTTCAAATTTCCATTTCACAAATGATAATAAAATTAGGAGTGTTAAGTGCTTTGACAAATTCATTGTGGTTGATATAATATAAGCAACAAAAAGGAAAAGAAGGAATGAATGCAGTAGACATCAGGTGGGGGTTCAAAACATGATACACCAACATATACCATCTTGTCACACTGAGTATTTTCAATGGAAGAAAACAGAAAACTTCAGAAGGTGGTTATTCTGTGACTTCCTACATTTCTCTTCCAAAGCATATAAATTTGATCTACCTATCCTGAAGGGACATAGGTAGATTCCATTTTTCCAGAGAGCTCTGCCATATACTTATATGCTAAGAAAAAGCGAAACTAGTGGGCCTTGCCAAATGCCTTTTACGTTTATTCTCATAAGATCGCATGCTTTTGTCCTTTTATTGTCCCACTGTTCTGAAAATTACAGAAGTTAACTCAGTAAGACTTAGTGATAAAATTGAAGACTGGGTTTGTTGTTTAGGAAGGTGGGAAATACAGGTTCTTACACTTTCCTTCTAGGAATAACTGAATTCAAAATTGTACTTGGAAATCTTACACTTGTAGGATAATAACTTTATTACTTTAAAATCTGCCTTGTTTCTGTGCCATTCTAGGCTAGGAAATGTAAAAAGGTACTTACTTATGATCTATTTTGCTGCTAAGTGACTCCACAACCATTTTACTGCCTAACAGACATGAAGTAAATAATTTCATTTTGGAGAGGACGTGGTTTTCAAGGCTGTTGGGCAAAACACAAGGTCAAAAGAACTGAACCAGATCTCCTTAGGCTATTGAAAATAGATTTAATGAGAGCATAATGATGCTATCTTCTTATGTCCTTTGCAGTGTAAAGCAGCACTTTGATGATTTTATTCTGTCTTCTTGAAATTATGTTTAGTAGGAAACACAAAAACCTATTATGTCTAGAAATATGCCTAATCACTGACTAGCTTTTGTGTGTTCATTATTTATAATTTTCAGGTAGAGAAATATTCTTCAATTGTATACCTAGATACATAGTTTTGACATAAATATAGATATTGTCAAAGAATGGAAGGATCATTAATTCATCCAGGAAATTACCTTTGATGATAGGGTGCTCAATTTGAAAGCCCAAATGTAGGTATAAATGGGAAATTAAAGTGCTAATGGCTGTAGTTCTTTAGCTACAGAAAATGAATTTTTCTTTTGTGAATCCTGTATGCATTTTCTTTCCATTTCACACAGCAAACAAATGAAAACATAACAATGCAGAAAAATAAAAATAAAGTATTTTAGGACTGTTTTACATTTGTCTAGAAGCTATTTCAAAAGGACTATTAAGCAAATATCAAACAACCTTTTTACCTGCATCTAGGAAACCTTTGGTGATAAGTAATCAAATTGGAAATTGTTACAATCCATTAACATAATCTATTTATAAAATTTTAACCTGGCCTTTTGAAACATATCAGGAAGTTACTTGGCAAAAGAGATAATTTTAGTATTTATTCTTGCACTGTTTATTATATTTTCCTAAACCTATCACTTTGGGTGTTTTCATTTGTTATTTGAAGTAGTAAGAAAATAAAGGAGAAGAAAATGGATTATTTCCTCAATTAGCAAAAGAAGTTGAGATAAATGTTTTAGTACTAATGTTCCTGTCAAACTTTTACAGTTTGTTATCATTGGATAAAGGGTCTTAACATAGTGATAAGAAAATTTGTATGATTTTATTCTTATTAAATGGCAGCAATAGAAATAAGAAACCAAATAAAGACCAAAAAATCTGTTCCATGTTTTGCCTCAGATTTAGAAATGGCAGGTATTAGGTAGAATTAATCTATCACATAGGATTTTAACCAGATTTATTAATTTTTATGTTTATGTTAAAGGAGTTTTGGATAAACATTTATTTTCAAGTCCTATCCATTTTGTTCAGTAGATAATTTATTTTACAAGAGTTTGAATCTAATTTGTTTCATCTTCCTTCACTGAGATTAGAGTATTATCTATATGCTTTAGATGAAGTGTGAGGTTTTTTCTATATGCTTTAGATGAAGTTTGAGGGTTTTTTTTCAAATATTTTATAACAAAACACACAGTAGAATTTAGTTGTAAATTTTTCAATAATTGAAACACTATTAGTGTTCACTGTAGATAAAATTATATAAAATATTTATAAATATATTATAGTACATTACCATTCCCAGTGGTTTAACTGTATAGTTTCTTATGTGATCTGAATTAGAAGGGAAAATGGAGCCAAAATTACATTTTTTTATTTTACATATCAATCTCAGTTCTCCCTCCCTCCCCCTTTCCCTCTCTCTCACCCTCTCTTGCCTCCTGACCACCCTCCCCTTCAATCCCCTCCCACACCACATGTAGGGTGATGCTTTCAAGGAGGGGTCATCTAAATCTTCCAAGTCATTTGGAGTTGGGACTAGGCCTTCTCTCCTGTCTCTAGGTTAAGAAAGTATCCCTCCATGGGGGATATGCTCCCAAAGTTCCTTTGTGCACCAGGGATACTGTCCAAGGTCCCATTACACTTACTTATATGCCAACCAGCAATAATGATTAATATATATTCCATGTTTAATTTCTTCCATTTGCCTCTCTCAATGACTGAGTGAAATGTAAGAATACAGATAAGGTAATGGAAATTACCATGCATTAGTTTCCTCAGGCTTCTGTAGAAAATTATCACAAATAAAGTGGCTTTTAAAAATAGAAGTTTATTCTATCAAGATACTTCGAAGTATCTTGAAGTCAAGGTGTTATTAACATCAGTGTTTTCTAAAAGTTATGAAAAAATATTTCCTTGCCTGTAGCATGAATAATAAAGACCCTGAGACAGGCATTGGGGTTCAAGCGGAAGATCAGAAAAGCAAAGCCAAACCACCAGAGAAATCTATCTCTAACAAGGCTGGGGTGATCCTATTCTCAACTTGGTTGGAGACTAATTACCAGCTGTAGATGGAAGTTTCTGTCCCATATAGTTCCACAACAGTCATTTAGACCCAAATAAACACACAAAAGCTTATATTAATTATAAACATTTAGACTGATGGCTCAGGCTTCTTATTGGCTATCTCTCTCTCTTAATTAACACATTTTTATTAATCTGTGTATCTCCACATGGTCTTTGGAGTATTAATATCCTGGTAGGTTCAAGGTAATATTGGTTAGTTTTTCATCTGCGGTTCCCTGGTAATTAGTGAAGCTGAGTATATTTACATATATTGTTTGCCATTTCTATATTTTCTTTAGAAAAAAATAGCTATTTTCGTCCTTTGTCCATTTACTTGACCATTTTTTTAGTTTGCTATTGAATTGTAAGTGTTTTTTATGCATGTAGTATTCTAATCACATACACATATAATTTTCAAGTATTATTTGATATTAAGAGCTCTTTAGTATTCTTTAGTACCTACTGCAATATGGTACTAAAAGGAATAAAAATATGAAAGATTTAAGAGTAGTGGAAATAATGCAGTCAGTGTCAAATTGGAAAAAAAATGTTCTTGACTATCATGTGCTGATCAATTTTGTACACTTTCGTGTGGTTTAGTCTGCTCTAGATGACATATATGCCTGATATGTTCAGAAAGTGTACAGTGTTTCCTATAAATAGTAAACATTGAATAAAAGACAGTGAGTGATGGCTATTGTGACAGAAATTTACAAACACAATTTTAAGGAATCTAAAATGCATAAATTAAAATGGTTCAAGTTGCATTTTGAGGAGAATATAGATGAAATAATTGTGTTCACTCCTTTTATGATACATTTAGTAGCATTGTGAAACATTCAACTTCAGTAATCAGATGACATTTGATTCATACTTTGAAAGAACCTCAATTTAATTGATAAGTTAGTTAGGGACTTTATGAGTGTTTTTAGAGTGTGTCCTCAGCCCTGGGATTACATAACATTCAAACAGCTCTGTACGTTTGAATATGTTGGTATTTATAAAAGCTACAATAAACATACCTATCATCTTCTCCTTTCTGATCTTTTTGTTTGGCTTATTGTTTGCCAATAGCTACAATGAACATATAATTCACCAACTTTCTTCTTTCTGATCTGTTTGTTTAGCTTAATGTTTGCCCACCTACTATACATACTTCAGACATCTGCTGATTATTTAAGCAGGTGCCTCTAATTGTTTTCCACAAATGCCAGAAAAGAAAGGTTTCACATTAGGTGAATGTGTAATCAAGTCACATAAAACAGCCCTATGTGTGAGAATTTTGAATGTCCACTTAGATCAAATAATGACACTTTGCAAAAGTAGGGTTGTGAAAGATCATTAAAAGTGTTCCTTTTTGACGTCTTTTATTTTATTGTTTTAACCAGAGTTTTAAGGTATTGACTTATCACAAGAAGGAAAAATAAAAGTAAGACAAATGGAAATGCCACAAACTGGATTGTTCTCACAGAGGATCTCCCATTTTAATTAAATATATACCGATTTCTGTAAAAAATTTTGTTGGTTACCATTTATTTACTATTTATTTTATTTATTTTTCTTATTTTACATATTGATCTCAGTAAACTCTCCCTCCTTCCCTACCTCTCTCCTGCCCTCCTATTCCCCCACCAACCACCCTCCCATCCCATCCACCCCATTTCACAGGTAGGGTGGTTACTTCCAAGATGAGTCAACAAAATCTGTCAAGTCATTTGGAATAAGGACTAGGCCCTCCCTCCTGACTCTAGATTAAGGGAGTATCCCTCCATGGAGAATGTGCTCTCAAAATCCTTTTGTGCACCAAGGATACATACAGGTTCCACTGTCAGAGGGCCCTTAGACTGCCCAGGCCTTCTAACTGGACCCATATTCAGGGGATCTAAGTTGTACCAATGCTGTTTTCCCAGCTATCAGTCTAGGGGCCCATTAGCTCCTCCTTGTTCAGGCCAGCTGTTTCTGTGGAATTCTGTAGCCTGGTCTTGTCCTCCCTCTCTGCATCTGGATTCCAGTTCAGCTCAGTGTTTAGCTGTGGGTATCTGCTTCTGTTTCCATCAGCTACTAGATGTGGGCTCTATGATGGTGGATAAGTTAGTCATTAATCTCATTATCAGGGAAGGGCATTTATGGAGCCTTTCCACTATTGCTCAAATTGTTAGTTGGGGTCTGTCTTGTAGGTCTCTGGACATTTCTCTACAGTCAGTTTTCTCTTCAACCATATAATGGCTTCCTTTTTATGGTCTCTCTCTCTTTCTCTCCCTCCCTCCCTCCCTTCCCCTCTCTCTCTCCCTCCTCCCATCTCTGTTCTGTATGGTCTATTCCTCCCCTGACTCAATCTTCCTAGTCCCACGTACTTTCCTCTCTTCCCATTATCTTTCTCTTAGCTCCCTCTCCACTCACTGGCCCCACTCCTAATATGCCCAGGAGGTCTAGTTCATTTCCCCTTCTGTGGGGACCATGTATGAATCTCTTAGATTCCTCCTTGTATCCTAGATTCTCTGGCAGTATGAATTATAGGCTGGGGATCCTTTGCTCTGTGTCTAAAATCTGCATAATGAGTGAGTTCATGTCATGAACAAGTTCCATCCATTTGCCTGCGAATTTCAAGATACCATTATTTTTTTCTGCAAAGTAGTAGTCCTTTGTGTAAATGTGCCACAAAGTTTGAATCCACTCTTCAGTTGAGGGGGATCTAGGTTGCTTCCAGTTTCTTGCTATTACAAATAATGCTGCTACAAATACAGTTAGACAGATGTCTTTCTTGTATGGATGTGGATCATTTGGGTATATGCCTAAAAGTGGGATTGCTGGTTCCTGTGGTATACTCGTTCCCATTCTCCTGAGGAACTGCCAGATTAATCTCCAAAATGGCTGTACAAGTTTGCACTCCCACCAGCAGTAGAGGAGTGTTCTACTTTCTCCACATCCTCTCCAGCATAAGGTGTCATTGGTGTTTCTAATTTTAGCCATTCTGGCAGGAGTAAGATGGTATCTCAAAGGTGTTTTGATTTTCTTTTCCCTGATAGCTAAGAATGTTGATTGCTGTATTAAGTGACTTTCTGCCTATTTATTTCATCTATTGAGAATTCTCTCTTCAGTTTTGTACCCCATTTTTAATAGGGTTATTTGGTGTTTTAGTGACTAGTTTCTTGAGTTCTTTGTATATTTTAGATATCAGCCATCTCTCAGATGTAGAATTGGTGAAGATCTTTTTCCAGTCTAAGGGCTACTATGTGGTCTTATCAGCCGTGTCTTTTGCCTTACAGAAGCTTCTCAGTTTGAAAAGGTCCCATTAATTGTCGATCTCAGTATCTTTGCTACTGGAGATATGTTCAGGAAGCCATCTCCTGTACCAATTTGTTCAAGGGTACCTCCCAATTTCTCTTTTAAGAGTTTCAGTGTGGCTGGATTTATGTTGAGGTCTTTGATCCATATTAACTTGAGTTTGTGCATGGTGATAGACATGGGTCTATCTGCAGTCTTCTACACACCATCATCCAATTGTGCCAGCACAATTTGATGAAGATGCTTTCTTCCTTCCATTGTATACTTTTAGCTGTTTTGTCAAAAATCAGGTGTTCGTTGCTGTGTGGGTTAATATCAGGACTTTCAATTGGATTCCATTGGTCTACCTATTTTTGTGATCATACAAACTGTTTTCAGGACCATAGCTCTATAGTAGAGCTTGAAATCCCTGATACTCCTTTATTACAGGGTTGTTTTGGCTATCCTGGGACTTTTGTTTTTCCATATAAGGTGATTATTATTCTTTCAATGTCAATGGAGAATTGTGCTGGCATTTTGATGGGGATTGAATTGAATCTGTAGATTGCTTTTGGCAAGATTGCCATTTTTACTATGTTTATCCCACCTATCCAAGAGCATGGGAAAATTTTCCATTTTCGGTTTCTTCTTTAATTTCTTTCTTTAAAGACACAAAGTTCTTGCTATATATATATATATATCTTTCACTTGTTCGGTAAGTGTTACTCCAATATACTTTAGGTTGTTTGTGGCTATTGTAAAGGGTGATGTTTCTCTAATTTCTTTCTCACCCCATTTGTCTTCTGTATACAATAGGGCTACATATTTTTTTGGGTTTATCTTGTGTCCTGCCAATTTGTTTGTTTGTTTTTGGTTTAATTTTGTTAAGTGATTGTTATCCTGTAATTTGTCCATTCCCTTTGAATTTTCAAATTTTGTGTAGTATAAGTTTTCGAAATATGACCTGAAAGTTGTCTGGATTTCCTCAGTGTCTGTTCTTATGCCCCCCTTTTGTTTCTAATTTTGTTAATTTTCATGCTCTCTCTGTGGCTTTTGGTGAGTTTGAATAAAGGTTTGTCTATCATGTTGATTTTTTCTCAAAAAAAACAACTCTTTCTTTTATTGAATTTTTTTATTGTTTTCCTGGTTTCTACTTTATTGATTTCTGACCTCAAATTGATTATTTCCTGGTGTTTACTCCTCAAGAGTGCATTTGCTTCTTTTCGTTCTAAGGCTTTCAGTTGTGCTGTTAATTCTCTAATGTGACTATCCTCCCTTTTCTTCATATGGGCACTTAGTACAATGAACTTTCCACATAACACTGCTTTCAAAGTGTCCCATAAGTTCGGGTATGTTGTGTCCTCATTCTCGTTGAATTCTAGAAAGGTTTTAATTTCTTTCTTTGTTTCTCCTTTGACCCAGGTTTGGTGCATTTGCACATTGTTCAGTTTCCATGAGTTTGTAGAGTTTCTGTTGAGGTTTGTTATGTTGCCTAGTATGTGGTTTATTTTAGAGAAGATTCCATGTAGAGCTGAGAAGAAGGTATATTCTTTTGTGTTTTGATGGAACGTCCTTTAGATGTCTGTTAAACCCCACTGAGACATAACTTCTGGTAGTTCTGTTGTTTCTTTGTTAAGTTTCTGTTTGGAGGTCCTGTCTAGTGGTGAGAGTGGGGTGTTGAAATCTCCTACTGAATGTGTGAGGCTTTATGTGAGCTTTGAGTTTTAGTAGCATTTCCTTTACGAATGCGTGCCTTTGTACTTGGGGCATAGATGTTCAGAATTGAGACTTTATGCTGGTGGATTTCTCCTGTGACGAATACTAAATGACCTTCTTCATCTCTTTTGATTGATTTTGGTTTGAAATCTAAATATTTTACAATTTTTTAAATTTATATTAATTACAAATAATCCTGTTTCACATGTTAATACCAGTTCCTTCTTCTTCCCATCCTCCCCTGACCCCCATCAACCCTCTATCTCATCCTCTTTCTCCTCCCCAGGGAGGTTGAGGCCTTCCATGGAGGAATCTTTAAAATCTGTCCCATTATTTGGAGAAGGGCCTAGGGCATCCCATATGTATCTATGCTGATAGATTATCCCTTTATGTGGAATGAGCTCCCAAAGTCCATTCATATAATATGTATAAATATTTATCCACTATCACAGGCTCCATAGACTGCTCAGTCCTCTTAACTGACACCTACATTGAAGGGGTCTTGGTCAGTACTGTCCATGAGCTCCTCCTTGTTCAGGTCAGCTGATTCTGTGGGTATCTCCAGCCTAGACTTGACCCCTTTGCTGATCACTCCTCCCTCTCTACAACTGGATTCCAGGAGTTCAGCTAAGTGTTTACTTGTGGGATTTTGCTTTTGCTTCCATTACTTACTGGATGAAGGCTCTAGGATGGCATATAAGGTAATCATTAATTTCATTATAGGGGATGGGCATTTAAGGTAGTCCCTAATATTTTGAAAGATTTTTACAGTCATTTGTCAGGTTTTCCCATTGATATTTGTGTAGTCCAGACTCGTGGGTCCCCTGTTTTCCCCCAATTTCTCTGTTAAACTCATACATATTTACTGATATCATCATTCAGAATTATAGTTATCAACTAAGTAATTAGAAGTTCAAGCATAAGCAACTCATATGCAGAAGTTTGGAATAATTTTAATCTTATCCTATTCTGAGGATAAAATAATATTAAACTCATGGTATCTTCTACCTGTTTCAAATAAAGATTTCTATAAATATAGCTTTATGAACAAAACATGATATTAATATTTGAGTAATTTTAAAAATTAACTTCTAACTCATTAGCATAAATTTTACCAAGCAATCGTTTATTTTCAAGTTAGGGGATGCTTTCAGATATAATTGTAAAGTTATTGGACACTTACATTTGACAATTAGAGATCTTCTTTTCCTCACTACCATGGAAATTAAATCAGACAGTTGATATAATATAGCCTGACTATTATATATTAAAGAACTTAGAAGAAATACAAAGTACATATTCCTTAAGGATTTAAATTTGTCTCAAAAGTTCTTTTATCCTTTGAATTGATCTTTCTTAATGTAATCCCAACCAAAAGAGATGTGCCCCTCTTATTTTTTTTTAATTTTTATTCATTTAATTTAGAAACAATCTTATTTCACATATCAATCCCAGTTCCCTCTCTCTCCCATCCTCCCATTCCTACTACATACTCCCCACCCCAGCCCCCATTCACTACCCAGGAAGGGGAAGGCTTTCCATGAGGGATCATAAAAGTCTGTGACATCATTTGGGTGAGAGAGGTGCCCTTTTGTATTTTTGCCAGTTACAGTCATTAAGAACAGAAATGTTTGTTCATGTGTAACATTTACTAAAAAATGCTTTGGAATTGTCAAAATGTATGATGATTTGTGACTATAATAAGGATGTTCGTAGTTTTGTAACTTAAAGGAATAAAGGGATTTATACCTAGTGCTTGAACTGGCTTTTTGGAGCCCATTCTCTTTGGAGGGATAACTTACTCAGTATACATGTGGGGGGAGGGACTTGGTCCTTCCTTAAAGTGATATTCCAGACTTCATTGACTCCCCATGGGAACCCTTACCCTCTCTGAGGAGTGAATTGGAGGGGTGGGGTAAGGTGGGGAAAGTAGGAGGAGGGGAGGGAGTAGGAAATGGGATTGGTATGTAAAATGAGAAATTTTGTTTAAAAAAGTGATGATGAAGGAAAATAAAAATATCAAAAGGAATAAAGGTTTAGAATAGCTTTTCATTGAGTTATAACTTGGAGTAAAATATAAACTACTAGTGCTAAATGTTCAATTGATATTTCAAGAGAAAAAAGATCACAAATTTAATGTTGAATAAAGACCAGAGCTTGAAGCTAGACAGTGGATCCAGAAAACAATTTCATTTGAATGGTTCTGTTACTATAATTGGTAGAATAGAATTTTGTTAATTTTTCATTCTGTCTATTTGAGTTCATTTGTTTCTATTTTCAAATGCCCTGCAATTTTCTCTTCTGGATCCCACATAGGATATATGTTTCAGTTGTATACCTTCTATTAAGCTTAACATTTGTAAATTTATAGAAATTTTTAAAGCTAATAATTTTTGTTTTTATAATCTTGAAATCTACTTCTTATGATCGAAACTAATACTGTTAAAAAGGACATTAGTCATTTTGCCTGTATGTACATTAAAACAGAAATATTTCTTGAAACATTAAATATTTTAATATTATCAAGAGACTATTTGTTTCTCACAAGGATTAAAGTTGCTATCCCCTGTACCTTTCAGTTCTTAAATTTTGGTAAGAACTCATACTTATTATCTTCTTATTCATATGTATTAACACTTGCAAAGCTATCTCCATGCTTCACAGTATGCAGCACTCAGGTCTTGCTCCAAATATCACTAGAAGATTTTCTTAAATATTCCATTATCAACATACTTCCTACAGTATTTCTTAATCTTACTTTGCATTTTTACTTCAGCACTTATTCAGCTCTTTAATTTTATTATCAGCTTAATTCAGCAAACATTTATAGGGTCCATACTATTTGCTAGGAGTACAAATCTAGAAAGAATTGAAGTAGTTTCTAGCTTCTAGTGATCTTATTAGTTCTTGATTTATATTTAATCTAAAAATTGGCTTGTTCTTTTGAAATATTTTCTGTGTCTATTTATTTATGATATATACCAACAAATACAAATTAATTTTCAAAGAGTATCTTCTAAGTCTGTTTTGGTAGCTTGTTACACATGTCTGTTAAGATTGAAAAACTCCTTCTAGGAAAAAATATACTTAACTGCCCTTGAATATTTGATGGCATAGTATTTTTATGAGGATACTGTTGTTGTTTTGATACAGCTGCTGTGATGCAGCTGCTATGGCCTAAGAAACACAAACACGAGATTGAGCGCCCACATGGAGTTTATTGAGAGAGGGGGAGGGGAAAGAGGGGGGTAGCTGGTGGCCAACCGAAAGTGGGTGGAGAGAGAGAGAAGCAAGAGAGAGGGACAAGAGAGATAGGCCAAGAGAGAGAGGTGCACTTGGCGTGCTTGCTTTAAAAGGGGGAGCTTGCACATGCATAACCCGGTCTCTGCGGCCAGGTAGTTTGGGTAGCTAGGTAAGGCCTGATGTAATGATTACATGGCCATAGGTGTCCCACCCCTCAGAGGCGGGGCCCACAGACTGCCAAGCCTCAACAGATACTAAATTTAAAGCAAAAATAAAAATACTGAAAATGAACACATTTAAAAAAATATTCATTAGCTAACCAAGTGAAAACTATGACTATATTAAACACAAATCTGAAGAAAATTTGATGAAATAAGTCATGCAGAAAACAGTTCCCTGACTTGTAGTTATAGTATATTGAAACAGCATATATTATTAAATATATGGAAGATGATATTCTATAACCACAACCTACATGTTTAATTTGTCATGTATATATTATGTGTAATACAATTTATAAAATATTTATATATGGTATAATAAATAGGATTTTAAAATATTTCTAGCCTAAGTCTGAATTTTTTGTATGAAATAGAATTGTCTTCAGTTTTTCATCAATTTTAAAATTATATGAAGAAAAAGTAAATATTGTTGTTGGTCTAATGTATTCACATTGAGACATTTTGTACATATCCTTCCTGATTTTTCCAAGTTATCCACAGAACTGACATTTCCAAGATATTCACAAGCTTAATTAATATTTAATTTCAAACCATATTATTAACTTAAATTGGGGATAAGATGAAAAAATAATGAAAGGATCGAGCTACTTTATCTTTATAGAAAGTATGTATTATAAAAATATCTTCCTCCAACATTGAAGGGTGGTATCATTCCCATAATTATATCCATATACATTGTAAAAGTTAGTTTCCTAAGAACTATTTTCAGTATGGAAGCATAGTTGATGGTTCTTAATCTTTAAGCTACATTAGCGCATAACTTCTACCTCACTGCATGTGATTAAAATGATAATCTTAAAATAGACTTTCAGCTGATTAGGAAATATTTTAAATTTCAGTAATCTCTAGTCACTCAACACTTTGTTTTATCTTGAGAATCCCCGTTAATAAAACAGTGCTATGAAACCACTGGAATTATTAGTGAATGAATATTACTGAATTTAAATACTAAGTTTAATGGCTTAGGGGATATTTAGGAATTTAACCAAAAGACAGATAATAACTAAAATCCATAGTATGAATGAATCAGCAATTTTGTGACTTATACTTTACTATTATATTGAGGCTTATATTTGTTTGGGTTATTCTGACTGTCAAACTTAAGACTTGCTAAGTGAGCACTTTACCAATGAATCCCAGACCCAGCTTGTTTTACATATCAATCCCAGTTCCCTCACCCTCCCATGCTCCCTTGTTCCCCTCACTAACCTCCATTCCATCCCCTTTCTGCTCCCCAGGGAGGGCAAGGCCTTCTGTTGGGAGTCTTCAAAGTCTGTCATATCATTTGGAGAAGGGCCAGGCCCTCCCCTATGTGTCTAGGCTGAGAGGGTATCACTCTATGTGGAATGGGTTCCCAAAGTCCCTTCATATAATTAGGATAAATATCCTACCAGAGGCCCCATAGATTGCCTAGTCCTCCCAACTAAGGCCACATTCAGGGAATCTGCATTGGTCTTACGCTTGTTTCACAGCATCACACTGGAGTCCCATGAGCCCCCACTTGTTGAGGTTAGCATTTTCTAGTGGGTCAGGATGGCTTGGTGTCTAAGGCGCTTTGGTATTCTTAACTGCAAGACAGTCATTAGATATACTGATCTACCAAAAAACAACAACAGCAAAAAGCAGAAAAGCCAAAAAAACAGTGGCTTTAAATCTTCAAAAGCACATATGAATGTTTTCAGTGTAAGGACCCTACCAGCATTCTTTATGTTAATATGTTTTAGGTCATTTCCTCAAAATTACTATCCATTAAAGCACAAATTAATTAATGCAGTGCTTTGTTTGATGTTGTGAAATAAAAGAGTATAGTTGTTAGTTTGTGGTACCCATATACAAAACACTTTACTCATAACATGTCATTCAATCTATAAAACAAACATGAGGAATAGTATCTCTTCTAAATGAAGGAAACCAAACTTTAGAGTTTCACTTTTACAAAAATACATTCTTTATAATTGTAAGAACTAGATTTCATAATCATTGTCCCATAATTCTGTATTGTGTTGAATTTTATATATAAGTGATGCTGAGAAAATTTGAGTCATGCAAGTCAATTCACTTTATTTGTAAATGGAGTAATTTCTTTAAAGTATCTTCTATACTACAAAGGGTATAATTATTTGGATAATAAATTCTCTATTCCTTATATTAAATACTTCTATTAAAATGTTTTGGTCATTTATTATATGGTGTGATGAGTACAATTAATATTTTAGTATATTTCAAAGCTTCTATGAAACTAGATTTTAAATATTTTCATTACAAATTGTTTAGCAAACTAGATAAAGTAACTATGTAATCACTATAACATAATGCCTATAATTACTCTATATTACGTAGTGTACGCCAGGACTTACTACATCCATTTTACTTTAGCTTAATATACAGTAATCATCTTTTCCAAAACTATTCTCCTTATCCTTATTAGCATCTGGTGACCATTTTCTATTTCTTTCGACATAATACATTTTCTTGGATTCCACTTATGAGTAAAATCAAATGATTTTTGTCATTCTCTGCCTGAATTATCTCATTTGACATGTTACAAATGATAACATCTTCTTTTATTACTGAATAGTATTTGTGTGTGTGTGTGTGTGTGTGTGTGTGTGTGTGTGTGTGTGTTACATTTACTTCAACCATTCATGGTCATATAAGTTAATTTTTTTATTTACTTTTTAATTTTTTATTTATTTAAAAGGTTTTTTATTCCATTTTACATACCAACCACAGTTTCTCATCCCTACCCTCCTTCCATTCCTCCTCCACTTTTCCCCATACAACACAGCATTCACTCCTCAGTAAGGCTATGACCTCTCATGGGGAGTCAACAAAGACTGACATATCTAGTTGAAGCAGGACCAAGCCCCTCTCCTCTGCATGAAGGCGAAGCAAGGTATCCTCCCATTAGTAATCGTCTCCAAAATGTCAGTTCATGCACTAGCCTTAAAGTCTGGTCCCACTGCCAGTGTCCCCACAGACTGCTCAAACCACATAACTGTCACCTACTTTCAGAGAGCCTGGTTCTGTCCTCTGCAGGTTCCCTAGCTGTCATTCCAGAGTCAGTGAGCTCCCACTAGCTGGGGTCAGCAGTTCTGTGGGTTTATCCATCATGATTTTGACTCCTTTGCTCATATAATCTCTCCTCCCAATCTTCACCTGTACTCCTGGAGCTCAGCCTAGTGCTTAGCTCTGGATACCTACATCTGTTTCTGTCAGTTACTGGATGTAGGTTCTATGATGACAATTAGGGCAGTATAAATCTGATTACAGAGGAAGGCCAGCTCAGGTGGTACAATCTCCACTATTGCTAGGATTCTTAGCTGGTGTCATCTTTGTGGAATCCTTAGGTTTTAAGAATAGTGCTACAAAGAATGCAGATGAATATACTTCTTTGTCATACTGGTTTCTTTACATTTGGATATACAGTAAGGAATAGGACTAATGGATCTTACAAAGTATTTTGTTTTATATAGTTTTTAGAAACCTCTATATTCTTTTCTGTAATAACTATACTAATTTACATTCTCATTAAAAGGTTTATTTTTTCATATCCTTATGTATTATCATTTATTTCATGGTGGTAGTAACGTGTTTGGAGCAAAGTGTTATCTCATTTTGGTTTTGACTTTATCTGATTATTAATGATATGGAATGTTTTTCAAACATATTGTCCATTTTCATGTCTTTGGGGAAATGAGTTTTGGAAACAAATACAAAAATTTAATTAGCTATTTATTTATATGCTACTGAGATTTTGATTTCCGTATCATTTCTTATTACCACCATTTGTTGGTTGACCAACTTTAAATATTTTTCCAGTTCTATATTTCTTTAGTCTGGTGATTATTGTGATGAGCTTTTTATTTGGTAGAATACCACTTTTTAAAACTTTATTTCCTATGCTTTTGAGGTATTTTCAAAAAAGCCTTGCCCAGACATTTTCTTTGAATGTTTCTTACATTTTACTTCCATAGTTTCATGGATTTCTGACCTTACATTTAAGACTTTGAGCTATTTTAGATTCAATTTTTTTGTAATAAGTTGGCTGTTTAAGTTGTTTTGTAATAAACCAAATGTAGGCATCCAATTTGCCCATGCTCATTTACCGAAAATACTACCCTTTCTACAATGTGGGTTTTTAGGATTGTCAAATTTCAACTGGTTATAAATGTATAGACTTACTTCTAGGTTATTCCTTCCACTGATTTATGGAGTCATTTTTATGTCAATAGCATTCTGTTTTGGTTACCAAAACACCAGGTAGTAATATCTCCTGTTTGCTATTTTTGTTTATGATTACTTTAACTGTTTAGAGTTATAGTAGTTCCAGTAAAATTATGTGATTTGTTTCATCATGCTAACAATACTACTGGTATTTTTGACCAGGTGGTAGTGGCACATGCCTTTAATCTAAGCACTTGGGAGGTAGATGCAGCTGGATTTCTGTGAGTTCAAGGCCAGCCTGGTCTACAGAGCAAGTTCCAGGATAGCCAAGGCTACACATGAAAACTGTGTCTCAAAAAAAAAAAAAAAACCAAACAGAAGTACCAGTGATATTTCAAAAGCGGTTGAATTTCAAAAAGAGGCAATAATCTATAGATTTCTTTAAGTAGCATGGACATTTTAATATTAATTTGTCTTCCATCTTTTCATTTTTGTATTTTTTGCCATTTCTTTCATCAACATACCATATTTTCAATTTTTCTGATTATTCAGTGTTTTGGTTAAATCTATTACCAAATGTTTAGTTTTTGAAGCTATTTTAAGTAGCATATGATAATGCTACTTATTTTTATATATTGTTTATATAGGTCATAACTTGACAGAATTAGTGTTTTAACTTTAGTCACTACAAATGTAGGTCAATGGTATACTGCATGCTCAATATGTGTGAGGTCCCAAGGTCAATTTCCATCTCTGGGAATAAGAACATATGTATTATTTCTCATAGACTTTTCTCAGAAATTTTTATATTTAAAATCATGTTTATCTGAAAATAGAGACAGTTTGACTTAAGAAAAGTCTTACTTTAATATATTGCTTGTTTGTTTGTTTGTGTTAACTGTTCAAACTAGGACTTCCAATATCATGTAGAATTAAATGGATGAACTTGTAATATACACCCTGGGCTTGTACCAGATTTAAGATAGAAACTTTTAGCTTTCCTACACTCAATGTACTATTATTTGTTTTCTTATTTTTATTGGTTTTTATTATATTGAAGTATGCTCCTTTTCTAACTAATTTTTCAGAATTCTTATTTTATAATTTGTACTCCCAGAGATGATTATATGGTTCCATTATTTATTCTATCTTGTGTTTACCATTCTTATTAATTCATTGATGTTAGTCCCCCTTCAGAGCTAAGTGTGAATTCTACATGATCACAGTGATAACTTTTCATACACTTTTGGATTTGGTTAACTAATGTTCTATTAAAAATTCTCACATTTCTTGCCCTTCTCTAATGTTGTTTTCTGCAATTAATTGTTTTTGTTTGTTTGTTTATTTGTTTGTCTGTTTGTTTGTTTGTTTTTGGTCTCAGCGCAAGGCTGGCCATGTAGAATGGGTTTAAAAATTTATTTTTTGGTCAATTTCATGACACAATTTAAGAAAAATTTGTACTATATTTTTTTCTATGTTTGGTAGGAATCATCAGTCAAGACATCTGTTCTTGAGCTTTTCTTTGAAGAAACATTTTAGTTAACCATTTATTGTTACTCATTTGTTAGTTGCTTTTTATTTCTGCTTGATTAAATCTTGATAATGTATATTTTCTATTTTCTGGATTATAAAATATTTTAATGATTTCTTTTACTTATTTAGGTAAAACCACTTTTTCTAGTATAAGGGAGACTAAGACAATATATATGTTTTATATAATATACTCATTCAGATGTTCAAATAAAGGTTTATCAATATAACACCAAGCCATACTAAATAAGTTCATATTTATAAAGCACTAAAATAAAAGCTGACATGTGTTATGTTTTGTAGGAAAATTCCCAAATAAACCATTTCACATGATGCTGTTAAATTTAGACTTCTAAAATTTATTAAACTCCTTTAGTGATTAAAAGTGTTGACTCTGTTTTAGGTTTCTTGAGTTCAAATCTTAATTCCATAACTTAATTATTGATAAAATTAACATTTTTCTCCATTTCTTCGGTTCTTCATATCTATAGTAATTGTACCTAGCTCATAAGGCTATTTGTTATGAGGATTTAAAGAGTTAACTATGCCCCCAAACCTCAGAATAATGTCTAATATATAGGAAACTATCTTTTTCCCACACAGTTTATGTATACCAGTGTGCATGTGTTTATGATGTTTTACTATTCATAGAAATACTAATAATCCTAATTCTTATGATAAATGACATGGTTTCCTTTTTTATATCAAATTAGTCTTAGTATTTAAAATTATTTCACTTTTGCTTTTAGCCAATTACTACTGAACCTAAAACAATGAGTTCTTCAGTGAAACGTAAAGCTGAATGCAGTCCACTCACCCAACATCTGTTAATGGTAAGTAACTTAAATTCATTGCAACTATTAAGAAATTCATTGTTGATGAAGGATAACCTTAATGGCTTAAGAAATGTTCCAGTTGTTACTAGAATTTAGGTACCAAGATAAATCATGTTCTCTCACAATATTATTTGTATGAAAATAAAACCATGCTACCAACTCTGTATTTAAGTTGATTTTAGTAAGTTTTAAAACCTTAGCATAACATACACATCTTTGAAAAATTTAGCAACCTTTCAACCACAACATCACATGATTCCCTGTCTTGGAATCTGCTAGGTATATACTCCATATGTTCTAACTCTTTGGGCCTTTAAATAAATTTGTACTTAGGTTTTTTTCTTCTTCTTTCTCTGCCTTGTTAATTATTTTTCATTCTCCAACATTCATGAAGCTCGAGAATTGGTTCTTTTGTGAAATGTTGAACAAAATTTAATTAGGTTGTGCTGCTTATTGTCTTATGATACTAGTACATAATCCTTACAATGAGTTCATCACACTGTATCCCACGTAGTTTGTGGCATTTTTTCTATTTCTCTAAATTCGGCATTTAATAATATTACAAAGGTTAGGCATCAGTGTTTTTTTTAATTAGTGAAAAGATGGATGGACGGATGGATACACAGAGTGAATGGGTAGGTGCTTCATTAACTCATCAAATGTTCCTCCTTTGGAACACCAAAATAGATAATTCATTAAGAAATAATGGTATACTTCCTTCTCTTGGATTAATTTGACCAAGAGTGAACCAAACTTGAACTATCCACTTCTCCCTGTTTGGATTCAGTTTGTTTGGTATGTATTTATTGGACAGCACAGAATACATAATTTGGGAAAAAATTAAGATTATAAAAATTTTTAACAGATTTTACATGGGAAAAGTGATTTTACTGACATAACTGACACAGATTAGTAAGCTGCAAACACTCGTTATCAAGATATATCCACAGGTACCTTTCAATATTTGTGGTAGATATTAGTAATATAAAGTTGCTTCCAACCTGCTTACTGCTTTCAGAAACTGATTAAACCAAACATGCATATCCATACACAATAGCTAGTGTAGGACAGGGGCATGAACAGTTTAATATTTTAACAAAATATTAAAACTATGCATTAATGTAGCTTACAAAGGCTGATTGTATAGAAAATCCAAGGCAAAAGGTTGTTTGTTACATTGTTTTCTTAAAGGCATGTTAACCTTATACAGACTGAATACACAGTAGATTGGAGTTTAAATACAGTCTTAAAAATTACCTCAAGGCTTATTATTAGCTTTGCTATGAGGTATGCAAAAAGTTCAGTCTTTCAGTGGTCAACAGAAATTTTCATTAAAAACTATCACTTCTTGTGGGTAGGTGGTTATGTAAAAGTCTAGATAGATTGGTAGTTAGGGGATGGTATACTGGACCGAGGGAAGGACAAAACCCTAGGAACGTGTTTGAATAAATCAAATACCTTATTTTGCTCACCAGATTCAGAATACAAAAGACAAAATTTCCCATGGTAAGCACAGTGAGTTATGTTTATTTTATCCAGACATCACCATTTTTTCTGCCCAACAAAAGGAAACTTCAGACTCTTTTCGTGGTGAGAAAGAATCCAATCTTCAAACACACAAACATATTTTTAAGTACTTCCGGACCACTCTAATAAGAATGAACAACTATTTATTAGATTTTCAAATCTCCAGTTTTACATGTAGAAAGTAAATTTCCTATACTGCAGTGCGTATCTATTACATAAATATTTTCATATAGTAAGTTTGGAAACATTAACCAAGGTATATATAAAGGAGAATTATTTAGATATTTTAATAGAAACATCTTCAGAGTTACTTATTTGAATTTTTATATCAACTAACATTAAACTGTAACATTAAGAAATAACAAAACATTCTATCTAGCCACCTCAGATTTCAATGAAGATTTTACAAAAGCACATAGTATCAATTTTTCATCGTGTGATTTCTATAAGATATCAAAACATGGTTGGTTATAGTTTCATAGAAATTCTATAGTGTCAAAATTAAAAAGTGTTTAATAGACATAGGTGAATGCTAGGTTTATCTTATCTTTCTAATTAGGGATTTGTTATGCCAAATAACCAGCTTTAAAGGAAAATGAATATTAAACAGTCCTAATTTTGGCTTTCATCTTTAAAATATGAGTGATTTAGGTTAAGATAATATCTCTTTCAAAAAGTATTAAAATTATTTTCTGGTATAAGCAAGCTAGAGTTCTGAAAAGATGATGTATAATGGTGAAATATCAAATAGCTCCTTTTATTTTTATTTTGTTTATTTGTTAGGAGAGGCATACCAAAGTGTATGAGGAGAGATCAAAGTACCACTTACAGAAGTTAGTTCTCTCTTTCCACTGTGTGGATCCTGGGGATTAAACGCAGGTCATCAGGCTTGGCAGTAAGCTCCTTGACCTTTGGAACCATACCGTTATCCTGAATTCTCAGAAACAGTTTTATTTTTCTTTGTTTTTTATTATTAATAATTAATTTATTATTAATACTTTTATTTTATTTTACATATCAATCCCAGTTCCCTCTTCCTCCCACCCTCCATCTTTCCCTCTCTCCCCCCACCACATGCACTCCAACCACACTTCCCTCTCATCCCCCTCCCCACTGCACATGTACGGAGATGTCATTCAGGAGGGGTCATCTAAGTCTATCAAGTCATTTAAAGTAGGGACTAGGACTTCTCTCCTGTCTCAAGGGTAAAGGAGTATCCATCTATGGGGAATGTAGCCACAAGGTCCTTTTGTGCACCAGGAATATATCCTTGTTCCACTGTCTGAGGACTCTTAGACTGCTCAGGCCTTCTGGCTGAGAACCATTTTCATGGGGTATGAATCAGTCCCATGCTGGATTCCCAGTTATCAGTCTAGAGGCCCATTAGCTCCTCCTTGTTCAGGTCAGCTGTCTCTATGTGTTTCTGCAACCTTTTCTTGTCCTCTCTCTCTGCTTCTGGTTTCCAATTCTACTAAGTGTTGAGTTGTGGGTGTTTGTTTCTGTTTCCAATAGGTACTAGATGAGGCTCCATAATGGTGGATAAGTTAGTTGTTGATCTCATTATCAGGGAAGGGTATTTATGGTAGCCTTTCCACTGCTACTCAAATTGTTAGTTGGGGTTAGTCTTGTAGGTCTCTAGAAATTATTTATGTCCAGTTTTCCCTCCAAACCAATAATGGCTCCCTTTTTGTGTTCTCTCTCTCTCTCTCTCTCTCTCTCTCTCTCTCTCTCTCTCTCTCTCTCTCTCTCTCTCTCTCTCTCTCTCCCTCTCTCCCTCTTCCTCTCTCCCCTCTCCCCTCTCTCCCCTCTCTCCCTCTCTCCCCTCTCTCCCCTCTCTCTCTCTCTCTCTCTCTCCCTCTCTCCCCCTCTCTCTCTCCCCCTCTCTCTCTCTCTCTCCCCTGTCTTCAATTCCTTCCCTGACTCAATCTTCGTAGTCTCATGTGCTTTCTTTTCCTCCCCTTTCTCCTAGTTCCCTCTCCCCTCACTGCCCCCACACTTCCCATGTGCTCTGGAGAATTTGTCCCTTCCACCTTCTGTGAGGGACCTTATATGAATCTCTTAGAATACACCTTGTATCCTAGTTCCTCTCACGGTGTGAATTATGGGCTTGTGATCCTTTGCTCTTGGTCTAAAATCCACATATTAGCAAGTACATACCATGTTCCTCTTTTTGTGTCTGCGTTACCTCTTTCAGGGTGGTTTCTTCAAGTTCCATCCACTTGCCTGTGAATTTCAAGATTCCGTTGTTTTTTTTTCTGCAGAGGACTATTCCATTGTATAAATGTGCCACATCTTCTTTACCCATTCTTCAGTTGAGGGGCATCTAGGTTGCTTCCAGGTTCTTGCTATTACAAATATTGCTGCTATGAGCATAGTTGAGCACATGTGTTTGTTGCATGGATGTGGCTCATTTGGGTATATGCCTAAGAGAAGGATTGCTGAGTCCTGTGGTAATATAATTCCCATTTTCCCGAGGAACTGTCATATTGATCTCCAAAATGGCTGTACGAGTTTGCACTCCCACCGACAGTGGAGGAGTGTTCCCCTTTCTCCACATCCTCTCCAGCATAAGTTGTCATTGGTTTTTCTAATTTTAGCCATTCTGGCAGGAGTAAGATGGTATCTCAAAATTGATTTTCATTTCCCTGATAGCTAAGGATGTTGAACACTTAAGTGTCTTTCAACATCTTTGATTTCCTCTATTGAGAATTCTCTCTTTAGTTTTGTACCCCATTTTTTAACAGGGTTATTTGGTGTTTTGTTGACTAGTTTCTTGAATTATTTGTATATTTTGGAGATCATCCCTTTGTCAGATGTAGGATTGATAAAAATCTTTTTACATTCTGTGGGCTGCTCTTTGGTCTTGTCCACTGTGTCCTTTGCCTTACAGAAGCTTCTAAGGTTGAGGAGGTTCCGTTTATTAATTGTTGATCTCAGTGTGTGTGATACTGGAGTTATGTTCAGTAAACAGTCTCCTATACCAATTTATTCAAGGGTACCTCGTACTTTATCTTCTAAGAGGTTCAGTGTGGCTGGAGTTATTCTGAGGTCTTTGAACCATTTGGACTTGAGTTTTGTGCATGGTAATAGACATGGGTCAATCTGCGGTCTTCTACACACCATCATCCAGTTGTGCGAGCACCATTTATTGAAGGCGCATTCCTCCACTCATTGTATACTTCTAGCTGTTTTGCCAAAAATCAGGTGTTCATAGCTATGTGGGTTAATATCATGATTATTGATTCTATTCCATTAGTCTACTTGTCTGTTTTGAAAGGGTGTTAAGTTTTGTCAAAGGCTTTTTCAGCATCTAGGGAGAAGATCATATGGTTTTTCCTTTACAGTTTTTTATATGGTGGATCTCATTGGTAGATTTTCATATGTTAAACCATCCCTGCAACCCAGAGGTGAAGCCTACTTGGTCATCGTGGATTTCTCTGATGTATTCTTGCATTTGGTTTGCCAGTATTTTATTGAGCATTTTTTCATTGATGTTCATTAGGAATATTGGTCTGTAGTTTTCTTTCTTAGATGTGTCTTTGTGTGGCTTGGGTACCAAGGTGATTGTAGCCTTGTAAAAAGAGTTTGTTAATGAAACTTCTGTTTCTATTATGTGGAACAATTTGTGGAGTATTGATATTAGTTCTTCCTTGAATTTCTGATAGAATTCTGCACTGAAGCCATCTGGCCGTCAGCTGTTTTTGGTTGGAAGGCTTTCGATAACCTCTTCTATTTTGTTGGGGATTATAGGTCTATTTAAGTTGTTTGTCAGTTCTTGATTTAATTTTGGTAAGTGATAGTTATCCAGAAATTTGTCCATTTCCTTTGTATTAATTTATTTTTAATTTTTAATTTACATATCGATTTCAATTCTTTCTCCCTCCCTCTTTGCCTCTCCCCTACTCTCATTCCCACCAACCACCTTCCCCTCCCACATCCCCAAACTCCACATGTAGGATGATACCCTCCAGGAGGAGTCATCTAAATCTGTCAAGTCATTTGAAGTAGGGACTAGGACTTCTCTCCTGTATCTAGGTTAAGGGAGTTTTCCTCCATTGGTGATGGACCCCAAAGTCCTTTTGTGCACCAGGAATACATCCTGGTTCCACTGTCCGAAGTCCCTTAGACTTTTCAGGCCTTCTAGCTGAGAACCATGTTCAGGGGGTCTGAGTCAGTCCCATGCTGGATTCCCAGCTATCAGTCTAGGGGCTCATTTGCTCCTCCTTGTTCAGGTCAGCTGTCTGTATGTGTTTCTGCATCTTGGTCTTGTCCTCCCTCTCTGCATCTGGATTCCAGTTCAGCTCAGTGTTTTGTTGTGGGTGTTTGCTTCTGTTTCTATCAGCTACCATATGAGGGCTCCATGATGGTGTATAAGTTAGTTGTTGATCTCATTATCAAGGAAGGGCATTTATGGAAGCCTTTCCACTGTTGCTCAAATTGTTAGTTGAGGTCAGTCTTGTAAATCTCAGGACATTTCTCTAGGTTCAGTTTTCTCATCAAACCTATAATGTATCCTTCTTTTATTCTCTCTCTCTCTCTCTCTCTCTCTCTCTCTCTCTCTCTCTCTCTCTCTCTTTCTCTCATTTCTCTCGTCAATTCCTCCCTGACTCAATCTTCCTAGTCCCATGTGCTTTCCTCTCCTCCCCTCCTCTTTCTCCTAGTTCCCTCTCCACTCACTGCCCCCCCACCCACTTCTCATATGCTCTGGAGATCTTGTCTCTTTCCCCTTCTGTGAAGGACCTCATATGAATATCTTAGAATCCTTCTTGTATCCAAATTTCTCTGGCAATATTAATTATAGGCTGTTGATCCTTTGCTCTAAGTCTAAAATCCATATATGAGCAAGTACATATCATGTTCCTCTTATTGTGACTGGGTTACCTCAAGTGCCATCCACTTGCCTATGAATTTCAAGATTCCATTTTTTTTTTACCACAGAGTAGTATTCCATTGTGAAAATATGCCATATAATCTTTATCCATTCTTCAGTTGGGACATCTAGGTTGCTTCTAGGTTCTTGCTATTACAAATAATTCTGCTATGAACATAGTTGAGCACATGTTTTTGTTGCATGGATGTGGATCATTTGGGTAAATGCGTAAGAGTGGGATTGCCAGGTCCTGTGGTAGCCTTATTCCCATTTTCCTGAAGAACTGCCATACTTATCTCCAAAATCGCTGCACAGGTTTGCACTCCCACCAGTAGTGGAGGAGGGTTCCTCTTTGTCCACATCCTTTCCAGCGTAAGTTTTCATTGGTGTTTCTAATGTTAGCCATTCTGGTAGTAGTTGATTGTTTTGATTTGCATTTCCTGATAGCTAAGGATGTTGAGTACTTTCTTAAGAAGATACCAGAAAATGGAAAGATCTCCCATGCTCTTGGTTAGGTATGATAAACATAGTAAAAATGGCAACCTTGCCAAAAGCAATCTACAGATTCAGTGCAATCCCATTAAAATCCCAGCACAATTATTCAGTGACATTGAAAGGATAATAATCAACTTTATATGGAAAAACAAAAGACCCAGGATAGCCAAAACAACCCTGTTAAATAAAGGAACTTCAGGAGGCATCACCATCCCCGACTTTAAGCTCTACTGCAGAGCTGTAGTCCTGAAAAAAAAATCATGGTATTGGCACACAAATAGAAAAGTAGATCAATGGAATCTAATCAAAATCCTGATATTAGCCCACACAACTACGAATACCCGGTTTTTGACTGAAGCAGTTTTTACAGTTTCTGTACTGAAAAGTATTGACCTTTTAACATTCTACTCCTACATTTTATGTCTCTGTCTAACAAAGACAATATTTTGTTTCTATTGTTCTAGTATGTGTCCCTATTGTAATAATTGAAAATAATGATGCTAAGTGGTTTTGCCTTTTTAAGGTATATGGCCATTTAATTACATCGAAAAATCATAACTAACTACATATTAGTTATGAGAAACAGCTTGCAAAATTGTTAGAAAATGACTTTAAAATTCACCCTGTATATTCTCATGTATTTTCTTATTCATAGACTCAACCACATACTTTTCCTGTTTATAGTTTGATAGCATGCATATATATATACTGATCACATCCTTTTGCTCTTAAGGGATATTGACCTAGCCATAGCCCTTCTCCTCTTCTTTTTGAGGATTTCAGAAAGTACCTTGCTAATTGAAGATGAATTACCCTTTGCTAAAACCCAACATTTAGGTTATCTGTGGTGGTGGTGGATTCAGATCTGAACATCATATAAACATGAAAATTAATTGCAAATATTTTGCTGTTCATTTTCCTCTTATTTTTATTTAGTTAAAAAATTCCATCTCTCATCCAAGAATTGTTTCTCATTATAAAACTTGGTTTTACACAAACCTCATGTTTTTTCATACAGTAGTATATTTTCATCATATTTTTTCTCCTTCACCAAGTTTCCCTAGATTATTCCCCACTTCTCTATCTACCAAACTGTATTTTCTTTGTCAAAAGAAACAATCAGTCAAAGCAAACAAAATGGCAAATAAGCAAACAAACAAAAGTATGTGTGTGCGTGCACTTTCTCACACACACATATACACACCATGAGTACATTTTGTGGTTTAGGATTATCCCTGATCATGGGACTGCCATAGCCAGTGTCACTTAGAGAAAAAGTGTTTCTTTTGTAGGCTCTAACAATCTCTGTGAGTTTATATGTTTGATAATCTTGTGTACTGTTTTCATTGGTGTTATCCACCACCTGTGAGATGAAGAGGTTGATACTTTTAGGACTGAGGGCTTCAAAATCTCTCATTGCTTGTATATTATCCAGTTGTGGGTCTCAGTGTTCAATCCCAACTCTTTCAAGAAGCACCTTCTTCTGATGAGGGATATGTCATTAGCTGTAGTTTGATAGCTATGTTCATTTAACAGAATAGTAGTAGTAGGTGTTCCCTTAGGGTCCATGACCTTTAGACTCTTATATTCTTGGACACATTAACTTTGTTAGGTATGGGCTCCATCTAACGGTATGGCCATTAAATCCAATCAAAACACTTTTGCCTATTCCTATAATATTTGTGACTCTATATCTTATATACAGGCTCTTTTGTATGTCTCTTTTTATGTCTCAGAGTTAGTAGCTGGGTTGCAGTAATGATTACTTTGCACCTGCAATAGTGTACATAATATATTTCATCACTATGCATACTAGTCCGTAGAAGTGAAGATTCTGATTGGGCAGCAGCTTGATTTCTACATGCTTGGTGCCATATATAATTGATTCCTTTAGCAATATGGTTCCACAGTCAGGGTGTAGAGGATAATAAATAACATTGACAATAAATAACCTGCCATATTTGAGGGGTCTCTGGGATCTCTTTTTTAATGACCAAACAAGATAAAACCTGTTCTTGGTACTGGGTGTTTTACTTGGTAAAATAAAATATCTAGTTGGGGCATGGTCTCCCTTATTATATGAAGACTATTTAAATTCCATATATATTATATGCTAGAAAACTACTGCATTAAGTATACATATTAGTTTTTCTTCCCCAAATTCCCTTCCTTACCCTGCCCTCTCATCAGCTTCCTAATTTACCCCTCCAATTCTCATTTCCTTTTAATTCCTTTATAACACTGTATTCTATCTCTTCTTCCTTGTAAACTCCTGTCTTCTTCCCTGATCTCTTACTAACCACCTAACCACTGATGTTTATTGTCAGTGAAATACACCATCAAAAACCTAAAATCTAATGATTTCCACATTAATCAACTATTCTATATATGTGAAAGAAGCCCATTTATTCTGCAATCATTCCCTTACTCAAAATATTTTTGATGGACTTTTATCTGAAATTTAATTCTAAATGCCTATACTCATAAGTGAAAAAATCCACTAAAATTGTAATTATTTTTATATTCCCTAATATCTCTACATTTTTGGTCTTATATGTTTATTTTTGTATTTATTGCCAAAGTTAAAATGAGCTACTTTCTTTAAATTCACTTTACTCATTACTATTTGTTTTTACTTATATCACCAAGAATAGAAATATTTTTGTTATAATTCTTTTGTATTTTCAAAGCCAGTTTCTATATTCATCATTTGGTTTCTTCAATCCATACTCACTTGCTATATTTATTGTGCCATAAAATTTTGTTCTCATGGGACATTGCTTTGTTTGTCTTTTATTTCAAGATAGCTTTGCTATCAGAATACAAGTTCCCTCCAAAAAGGAAATTAGTTTTTCTTTTATCAATCCAAGAGAGTTCCTTGACCATCCTAAGCACAATTATTTTACAGTTCACTCACTAGCCATATAACTTTCTATAAATAATTTCAAATGTTCCAGTGTAAAAAGGAAATGTCGGAGTTGTATTTTAGTAATATCATTTGGAATGTAATTTCTGAGAACTTATTTTAAAAAATTGGTAAGAGTTAGGTCAGAGAAAGCAGATTTGACCTGTAGGCTTTCAATCCTTTTGAGATATAGCCTCTCTTATGCCAAATTACAAGCTATCTAGATCCAATTGTGATTTTCTTCAGCCACTTTCAGTCATTCAGTTTTAAAAAAAATAAGGCTGAATACAATGAAGCATATTTCCCTTTTGAGAATTTGTTAAATTATTTATAGAGGTATCCTGTGGAAAAATTCATGCATATTTAAAGGTTTGCTGAAATATTTCAGTTTTCTACCTTGACAGAATCATTGGATACCTTTAATGATGTATTTATTTTTCACATAAAACCATATAAATAGAACAAAATGTATGAAAGTAGTCATTAATTATCATTAATTATAATAAGTGGTATAATGTAGAACAACATTTGTCAGTACATTTTTTTGAGGCAGGGTCTTGCTAAGTATTACTGATTTTCCTATAAATTGTGTAAATCAAGCTGTTGTGCTCTGTCTCTGCTTCCTGAGTATGCATTATATTTTAAAATTAAAGATAAATAATACTAAAGGTTTATTTTGGTACAAAAATTGAAAAGTTTAATTCTTATTTTTATATCTCTCAACTCTTAAGACTCTAAGAAAAATTGAAAGAAATTATTAAATGTTATTTAATGACAACAAGGTGAGTGTTTCATGTTTCATAAACAGTTTGCGGGAAAATTTCTATAGTTTGAACTAAAGGCAATCAAATTTTTAAAATTTTAAATTCTAAAATTTCTTTTTATATAAACATAAATTTTATTAACTGTGCTTAATTAAATTTAACTATTTCAGTTAACGAATCCTAGCATGGAATTTCTTCATTGTGAATGCCATTTTTCCATTTGTTAGAATGATCAGGTAGACTGTTTATCTTGAGCCAAACACAAAGACAATACCATCCAAAATACACATTCCATTCAGAGACCAAATTAAAATAGGAATTATGTCCTTACAAATATGTAATTTGTCTATTAATATAAAAAGAATCTTTTTCTAACAACCAGAAACAAAGGATGCATGTATTTCTTTGTATGTAAATTTTAATTTTTGTTTACATGGATATATGCTGTGTCAAAATTGAAAGTATTTTGAGGTTCCTGTGACTGTGGCACTAATGTAAATTTTTCTCAAGAAGTCCCTAAGTTTTCCTACTGCTTTAATATGGTTGAATAATAATTTACATATAACCCAGAATTAAGATCCCCAAATCACAGGAAAAAGAAGATATGTAAGAAATCAGAGCAGATTTCCACAGTGGATTCTGGGTATAAATCTTAAATATATTGAGAAATTGTTGTAACAAACACTTTTTAATCAAGAGATAAGATGCTGACTTAGAGAACACCTTTAGTTTTAAAAATACATTGAACCATTTGCTTAAAGTTCATTGAAATATTGACTGTGGTGCCAAATCTGGTGGCAAAGTAGAAGTTAGAGTTTACCTACCATGTTATTGTAAGATTCTGACTTAAATTTCTTCAAGATAGGGATACAAACTTTATTTGTTTCAAATAAAACAAAGTACCATTACCTCCAGGTACTCCTTGAAAAATAATGGTACTTCATATTATTAGTACCAAGTACAGTTGCTCATTTTCATTCATTTAATCATTCACATATGCTGTTATATTGCTTGTTGTAATGATCAGGCACATTTATTCCAAGATGACACATAAAGCTACATTTATCATTAAAGCTGAAGTCTGAAATCAAGAGATACATTAGTTTAGAATATGGAAATATGAGAGTGCCTTAGACCCAAATTATGGGCTCCCCCATCATTTCTCTTCCTTCTGTCTCCTTTGTTCCCTTGTACTTTCCTCTCTTCTCTTTTTCCATTCCTCCCTGTCCCCTGTAAAATAAACTACCCATTTTACAACTTTTAAAATAATTATACACATATAGAAAAGACGGTAGAGAAAATAGTCTTTACTGGCAAAATGATATGTGCTATATAATATTATGATGGTGTTCAATTCTTTCTTTAAAAAGTATTACATTTATTTATTTGCTTACTTATTAATTTATGTTTATATGTGCATACATAAGTGCCATGGTGCACACATAGATTCAAAGGACAACTTGAAGATATTTGTGTCTCCCTTTACAACCTGTGTGATCTGAGGATCAAACTTAAGTAGTAAGAATTGAAGGCAAGTGCCTTACTCACTAAACCACTGGACCTAATTTGTTTGTTTTAAAACCCTATTATAAAGTACATAAGAGTTGTAAAACTCAAAATAGTTTGCTTATGAATTAGACTATCCACTATTTTGTCAAAATTCTATAAAGAGCCTGAAGACATTTTCACTCCTTAAAAAAGCATGTGGTTGTTAGAATGACTTATGATTACTGTTTTTACTTTAGTTCTTTTTTATATTTAATACAGTCTTATTCTTGATTTTCAATATAACCTTTTATTTTTTGTTTTTATTTCTTTTATTATTTTTTATTTTACATATCGATCTCAGTTCCCTTTCCCTCCCTCCCATGCAGCCAACCCTTCTTCCCTCCCCCCCCCCACCACACCATGGATACATCCTGGTTCCACTGTCAGAGGGGCCGTAGTCTGCACAGGCCTTCTAACTGAGACCCACATTCAGGTGGTCTGAATTGGTCCAATGCTGGTTTCCCAGATATCAGTCTGGGGGGCCATAAGCTCTCCCTTGTTCAGGTCAGCTGTTTCTCTGGGTTTCTACAGCCTGGTCTAGACCCCTTTTGATATCACTCCTCCCTCTCTGCAACTGGATTCCAGGAGTTCAGCTCAGTGTTTAGCTGTGGTGTCTGCTTCTGTTTCCATTAGATGAGGGCTCTATGATGGCATATAAGCTAGTTATCGATCTCATTATCAGGGAAAGGCATATAAGGTAGCCTTTCCACTGTTGCTCAGATTGTTAGTTGGGGTCACCCTTGTAGGTCTCTGGACATTTCTCTAGTGTCAGTTTTCTCTTTGCACCTATAATTTCTCCCTCTATTGTGGTATGTGTTTTTTTTTTTATAGTGGTCAAATTCATGAATATTCCAATATGTATATTACTACATTTACTATTTGTATTTATATGTTGAGTACATTATAATTTTATATTTACCTAACTTAAATTTAGTAAGATCATATGTAATGAAGTATTAGGTGGTTTACATTTCTTTGCTATTATAAAAAATGCTCCAATGAAATGAACATGTATTCAGAAGTGGGGTAACTATTCTTTGCTATTATAAAAAATGCTCCAATGAAATGAACATGTATTCAGAAGTGGGGTAACTAGATCACACCACAGATATATTGTTACTTTTTAAATTAGTTTTGTTAGTGTTCTTCAGAAGGTCATGATAATTTATATTTATATTTAATGTTTGTATGAATTCTCATATCCTTAGAATCTGTTGTGGTGCTGTCATTCTTACAGTAAGCATTTTAACTAGAATGTAATAACACTTTCTAGTTTTGATTTTCATTTTCTCCTTGTTAATATTTAAATATTTTCACAAACCTATTATCAGCTTTATTTCTTCCATTGAAATGCTCATATCTATAACATTTGAGCATTTTAAAATCAGAAAATTTTGAAGTAATTTCCTCTTCAGTTTTCTGAAATACAATATTCTTGAAATCATAGTATTACATGAAGAGTTATCTGTAGGTTATTTCTCCACTCTATTGATTGTTTCCTTTATTATGCAGAACCTTTTATTTTGATAACCTTATCCATTTTTAGTTTTATTTTTCTGTTTGTTTTTCTGCTCTTATCTCCAAATCACATTTACCAATATCTGGAAATGTTTTATCTACATTTTCTAAATATTTAGTTTTTAAATATTTTTGGTATTCTCTATTTTATACTATGAGAGAGTTGTCCACTTTTTTTCAGTGGAACAAACAATAAAATTCCCATTGTCTATAGATCCTGTTTATGAAGAAGCCAATTAGGAATGATGAGACTTTACCAAAACAACTCCTTCATTCTGAGTTTCTTGATAAGTGATCCAGTTATTAACTAAATTTAGAATAAAGGACTGGTGAGATTGCTTAGCAGGTTAAAAATTTGCAGGCATGTTTGACTACCTGATTTTGATTCCCAGGACTCACGTGAAAGAAGAGAAACTATTCTTAAAAGTGATCTGCATACAATCATATACACAAACACAAGTAAAAAATTGAATTAAGATCAATCTCTTTATTTTTATAATGTTTTATTTCTTCAAAGAACAATATTTTAGAATATTTATAAAATTCTAAGTCAGTCTTTAGTTTGATTCTCATCTTAAGCATTTTTAACTATGGCTTTCTGTAATTTAGCTTGAAAGAAAAGCAGAAATTTTTTAATTAAAACTATTTTTATTATTTTAGTCTTCAATAAATTTATTTAAACTAATTTATATATAACCCACTATATTCCTTCAGTAATGGGGAAGAACGGAGTATTGCACAAACATTACACAACATGAGTAGATGTAATAGAAACTACTTTTACTTTCTAGTTTTGTGAAGCCAACTAATTTCATATAAATCTTCTTGAAGAATGACAACCAAACATGAACATTTCTGGAGTAAGTGAGATTGTTATATATACGAGAGCAGCTCAATTGCACTGTTGATTTCTACAGTGTGGGTGATCCCAAACATAATTATTTAATTTGAAATCTTTAACTGCATTTTAAAATAAGGGATTTTAGAAGTTTGTAAATGAAATACATTAACCAGGAATATAAAGTTGTTCCAAATTTAAAATATTGAAAGATATTAATATAATTAAAATATTTCATTCCTAATCAGCATGTATGGGTGATCCGTACATGAATCAGGGGGAAAAGCATTTACCACCTAGTGTGATGACCTGAGTTCAATCGCTGACCCACATGGTGTAAGGAAAATGCCCACCATTATTATTTGTCTTCTGACTTCTGTACACACTGTGTCATACAGTTGTTCACATATATACACAAATAAAAAATGGAGTAAAGGAAGATTTTAAGTACCAGGTCCTCTAGGTAAATATTATTTCCAGTTCGGGATTATTATGGGACTCCTGAGTGTATGAACAAGTATGTCTCTGATTCCTTCTGTTGATTTGTCTCGTTCAAATTTGACACTGCAGTTTTTATTTCATCTTAAATGTTACTGTGGTATATTTTATTATCATCTGTTAAAAGCCTGTTCAATTCTAATGAGAGACAGAATGGGAGTAGATCCAGAAGAGAGGGAGTAGAGGAGTAGTAAGAAGAGTAGAAAGAAGGGAAACCATAATCAGGATATACATATGAAAAAAATCTATTTTTAATAAAAGGAAAAGGATTAACAAGTAAATATCTCAGTAGACAGACACATTGACATATATGCTTATTCTCATTAAACTTCCTTGTTAGTCTTCTTGACCCACACAAGCAAGCAAAACAAGAAAACTAGGTTGTTTTTGATGATTTCAATAAGTTTATTAAATTTATTCTAAATGATCTTTCATTAGATTGCTAGGAAATTAGTAATTCTTGTCTCTTATTATTGGTGGTTCTTATCTATTCTCAGATTAGCACTCATGTTTGCCTCTATTGAGTAACCAAAGATCTATGATTTAGTGTTTTATAAGTTATTTCAACCTAAAACTGAAAAGAAAATAATATTAATATAATGAAATTTCACACATCTTTTTTTACTTTGGCCAGCTTCACTTACTTTTTACAATTATAACAGAATATGTGTTTTCCAAATATTTTTGGTTGGCTTCATAAAGCAGCAGTTAATAATACAAATGCCACAGGAAAATATATCAATATGTGAAAGAAAAATTCAGAAAGCTCATTTTCTACTGGTAGTGAATGAGATACACCATCACTGTATATCATAATATATCTAAAAACACTTTTAACCTGAGGTTTACTATCATAGGCAGATGGTAAATTATCTATATTGAACATAACTGTTTTAATGTGATCTTAATATTTCTGCCAATACAGAAAGGAGTATCTTTACATTATGTAGTCTATAAGAAACAGATATTATGTTAGAAGTCTTGAAAATTAAGAGCTACAGTAACTAGAGGCTGTATATAATAGGCATAGCTTTACATGTTAGCCATGACAACATAGGATTTATTCTTATCCCCAAATAGTATTTTGTACAATAACCCATAATAAATAAAATACAGGATTGCTTGTGAAGAACATTTTAAAATTTTGTCCTTGCATAATTTTCAGCATTGTAATTTTTAAAGTAATATAGTGTTCAGTTTTAAAATTAGATTCATATAATATGCATCGGAATGATTCATCAATCTTTAAGTTTATTATGTACTCTTAATTATGTAAAAACAAGAAATTTCTAAATTCTAAAATTTTCTCAGAAAAAAATTTGTTTTGCTTAAATTATATAAACATGAACTTTGACTGAGATACTTGCCATAATTGGAAATTTTCAGTACAACAGTTTTTTTTTAATATAGAAATCACTTTAAAATATTGGCACTAAGAGGTAACCCAGTCACAGAAGACAAACATGGTGTGTACTCACTCATACATGGATATTATACATAGAGCAAAGGATTAACAGCCTACAATCCACACCAGAGAAGCTAGGAAATGAGGACCCTAAGAGAGATATTCATGTTCCCTGGAAAAGGAAAAAGGGACAAGATCTCCTGAGTAAATTGGGAGTATTGTGGGGTTCGGGGGGAGTTAGAAGAAAGAGAAGAAAAAAAGAGGATGGGGGAGGAAGACATGAGGGTCCAAGAGAATTGAGTCAGGGGAAGAATAGAATAGAGCAAGAAAAGAGATACCTTAATAGAGGGAGCCATTATGGGTTTAAAGAGAAATCTGTCACTAGGGAAATGTTCAGAGATATACTAGGATGAACCCAACTAAGAATCTAAGCAATAGGGCAGGGCTACCTTAAATGGCCTTCCCCTGTAATGAGATTTATGGCTAAATTAAATGCCATACCAGAGCCTTCATCCAGTAGCTAATGGAAACAGAAGCAGATACCTACAGCTAAGCACTGAGGTGAATTCCTGGAATCCAATTATGCTGAGAGAGGAGTGGTGAACAAAGGGGTCAAGGTCAAGGCGATTCTGGGGAAACCCACAAAAACAGCTGACCTGAACCAGAGGGAGCTCATGGACCCTAGACAGAGAGCTTGGAAACCAGACTAGGACAGAACCAGGCCCCCTGAATGTGTGTGTCAGTTAGGATGCCTTGGCAGTCTATGGAGTATCTGGTAATGGAGCAGCATTTATACCAAGTGTACAAATGGACATTGGGAGCCCTTCCCCATAGAGGGATATTGCCATAGGGGGAGCCTAGGCCCTGACCCAAATGGTGTAACAGACTTTGATGATTCCCCCCAGATGACCTCAACCTTTCTATGGAGCAGAAGATGGATGGGATGGAGATTGTTGGGGGACATAGGAGAAAGGGAAGGAGAGGGAACATACAAAATAAGATTGTTTCTAATAAAAATAAAAAGGAAAAATATTGGCACCAAATATATTTATAATGCAACATCTAAAATGTGAGAATCACCAGTTTTATTGTTAGAATTTTATGAAATTGGAAATCATGAATAGAAGATACAAGAAATACAAAGTTATATCTAGCTGTTTTACCTTGAGAAAATCTTCCTTAAAGAACTTCTATGAAATTTTACCCAAGAATTTTTATAACACTCACATGGATTGATAATCATGAACTACATACAAAAGATTTGACTGGAGAATGTTTTTTGCTAAAAGCTAAGCAGAGTTAGAAATACTCTTTCACTCTATAAATCATGTGCAAGTGATGATAGTAATATGTTATAAAATACTCTTTACCAGTACTAGATTGTGATTAATTTTTTTCCAAAATTTAATTCTGTAGTACATCATAAACAGAATACATTTGGGAAATGAGATAAAGCATATGAACCTATGCCACATATTGACATCATTATTACAAAGCACTAGTGTACCATATACTAACATTTGTTACAATTCTATTACAGTTGTACTCTCACTAAATATATTGTTAATTTTTTGTGATATGTACATTTGAGTGTCATAAGCAGACTAGCAAATACCAATCACAAATATTTGAATATTTAAATGAGACTGAAAGCTGCTCAATAAACATATTGAAGTGTTAACTCAGCATTCTTCAACTAAGAGTTTGATGTGTCTTCCACTAGCAAAAAAAATGTTCCTATTAAGGCATGTAGTGTAATCACATTGAAGTGTCAAGCATTCTCCAAGTGGCTAAATTGTCATTATTATACTAATAGATGCTTTTTAGAATACTGTAGTATTTAAATATCTTAATATAATGTTTTCAGCACTCTTTGAACTTTTCCACTCTCATCTATTGCATGGAGATTTTAATTCTAAAATTTGAAGCAAGTATAAATCAAGCTACATAGTTTGAAATTTAGAGGAGACAGAGCTCCTGCTCCTGCCATATAATGCTCTCTTTGCCCAGCCATATCCTTTCCTGTTTCCACCTCCTTAGTTCTAAGATTAAAGATATGTTACCCCAAGTGCTGGGATCACTTTTTGTGTGAGTTCTGTTTTTCTTTTAGACTGGATCAATTTTTATAGACTAAGATAGCCTTCAACTAACAGAAATCTGACTGCCTCTTTCTCCCAAGTGCTGGGCTTAAAGGTGTCTACCCCTTTGTATGACCTCTGTTTCTAACTAGTGTGGCTACTGGGGTGAAAGATGTATGTCACTAATGCCCCACCTCTATGGATGACTAGTGTGGCTATCTTTGCACTCTGATCTTCATCCAAGTTTTATTTGTTAGATCATAAGCAAAATATCACTACACAAACCTTAACTTTTTATAGTGCATATGAATTTTATTTATTCACTGGAATTAGCACATTTGTTTATAATTTCTTTGGCAGGTGATTAACACCATAGAACAAATTATATCTAAGTTAACTTTCTCTTTTATAGCTCATGAACAAGCAACCATTATGTTTGATCAAATTCACCGCATTCCCTCTTGTGGTGGTTTGAAAGAAAGTGGCCCTATTCGGATGTGTGACTTTGTTGGAGTAGGTATGGACTTGTTAGAGGATATGTGTTAACATGAGGGGTGGGCATCAAGTTCTCTTTGCTCAAGCTACTCCCAGTGTCACAATCCCTTTTCTTTTGCCTTTTATCAAGATGTAGCCAACATCCTGACTGGCAGCATTTTGCCATGCTCCCTGCCATGAAGATAATGGACTATGAAACTGTAAGGGAGCCATTCCAATTAAATATTTTCCTTATAAAACTTGCTGTGGCCATAATGTCTCTTCAAAGCAACAGAAACTCCAATACAGTAGCATGGGTCATAACTCCACTCCTGGTACCAAGTTCTGTCTCAATCCTTTTCTCTCCTTGGATTTAGCTCCATTCCACCTCCAGGTGGTGCCTCTTTTGTCAATGTGTACATTTTGCATTTTTATTTGCTCAGCTTTATCCTTTTCAGTATATATCTTCACATGACCATTTATAACCACAGAATAGAGTGTATACTAGTCCCTTTTGAGATTTGTTCTGCCAATGGAATTAATCCAAAACTCTTCACTTTAGCCTCAGGCAGTCTCTTCAGATAAGGGAAAAGCAGGCACATCTTTCACCAAAATGTCACAAGAAAAATTTCTATGTTATATACTAGAATTCTTCTCTCAAACCTCTTGAATCAACCTTCCAACAGTTCAAATAACTCCTACCACCACTGTCTTCCATTCTCATACTAGTATGGGCCATTAATCAGTGCTTAAAGCATCCCACTGCTTTCTTAATACAAAGTACCAAATTTCTCAAAGCAAAACAAATACAAAAGCATGGTAAGGCCCATCATAGCAACATCCCAGTCCCTGTTATCAACTTCTGTCTTAGTTTTTGTGTAATAACTTTTTCATCAGTGTGTATGGTATGCATTTTCATCCTCTATTATTTTACTTAATTTATTCATTGTCTTAAAATTTTTGTTGTAGTGGTCTCTCGTTTTATGTATGTTTATTCTATTTCCAAGTTGCTTTTTACATGTGAGGAGGGTGTATGAGTGTGTGTGTGTGTGTGTGTGTGTGTGTGTGTGTGTGTGTGTATTTAAAATCATTGTTTGTTAATGGAACTATTTCCCTAGTTTCTGTTCTATTATGTTTGTCTTCTTATAGAAGGCTGCTGATTTTTGGGTGTGTTAATTTTCTCTCTTGCCACTTTGGTCAATGTATTCATCAGTTCTAGTAGTTTTCAGGGGTTGTATTTAGGATCAAATCATATGCTAAATGGGCATACTTTTTTTACCTATTTATCTCCTTTTATCTACTCCTTCTTTTGCTCTATAACTTTTAAGTACTACATTGAATAGAAGTAAAGAAATTTAATAATACCCTTGTCTTATAACTGACCTTATTTGAGTTTTTCCTTAGTAGTATTTAAGTGGTAGGTTTGATAGATACATCATTAATTATATTGTTAAATGTTTCTTTCATTTTCTCCCTCCCTGACTTTCATAATGAGTAGCTATTGGATTCTATAAAAGGCTCTTTCTTCTTTATTTTATCATTCAACCATCTCCACATCATTAGAGTAAAGCAAAAGTAGTCATGAGGAATAGTCCTTTTAATATAATAGCAAATTTAGTTTAGGAAAATTTTATTGATAAGTTTTGCATCTGTCTTACTTAATGTTACAAGTGATGTGATGAAACACTTTGACATAAAATAACCTTTGAAGGAAAGGGTTTATTTCACCAACAATTCCATTAACAGTTCATCATCAAAAGCAATAAGGACATGAACTCAAGCAGGGAAGGGGTATGGACACAGGAGCTGATGATTCAGAGGCATGGAGGGGTACTGCTTAGTAGCTTGCTCCTCATGACTTGCTTAGTAAGCTTTCTTATAGAACCGAGGACCAGCAACCCAGAGATGGACCCATCCATATTGGGCTGGGACATCCCCATCAATCACTAATGAAGAAAATGCCTATAGCTGATATTATGGAGATGTTTTCTCAATTCAGTTCCCTCCTTTCAGATGATTCCAGATTGTATCAAGTTGTCATAAAACAAGCCAGTATGAATGAATCCTTATCACCTTGACATTAAAACATATCACGTTAAGCCATAACCTTTCCTTTCTGGTTCATACCCAAAATCACTCAAAATCTCAGCATTATAAAATAAACATAACAAGTTCTAAAAGTCCCACAGTCTTTAAAAATTCAAACAGTGAAAATTCAGCACTTTTAAAATACTGAGTCTCTTAAAATCCAATGTCTTTATAACATTCCAAGATCTCTTTAAAAGTTTAAAATTTCTCAACTCCTATAAGATCAAAAAATAAATCCCTTCTTTCTTCAAGAGGGAAGAACCTGAACACAATCACAATCTGAATAAAGCAAAAACAAAACCAAACTCCAACAGTATAAATAACTCAATGTCTAGGACTTGGGATTCACTCATAGCCTTGTAGGCTCCTCCAAAGAGCTTGGGTCACTTCTCTAGCTCTGCCCTCTGAAGCTTACACAGTTTGTTTTATGAGGTTTTCCTGACTCCATTCCACTGCTATTGCTGTTCTTGGTAATCATCCCATTTTAGTGGCATCTTCAAAAATGTTTTCTTCTGCTCCAATTGGGATGCACTTTCACCATTAGCCTCTACTGGCTCTCTTCAGGAACACCAGTCCTGCCACATAGTGCCAAGCCTCAGCTGTTCTCTGTGACCCTTTCATGTTTTCAAAACAAATACTACCTGTAGACACTTAGCATCAATTATGGCTACCAGCACAAGGTACAACCTTGGCTGCCTGTGATACACATCTTCTGTGTATTTTCCCTGAGGAAATACTCACATTTCACTTCAGTGTTGCTGGTGCTGCTCTCTTCTTTATCCTTACTAATTTGTCAATTTCAGTTGACCAGCATTTAATGCCCCAGTAACACAAAGGTTTTGCTTCAGCGTTTCTGGTCTCTTGTCTAAGTGCTGTAACCAGAAACTACATATTCTTTTCACAAAGGCCCAGTGGAGTCTTTGTTACCTTAGAAACTTCACAAGCCAGACTTCCATTGTCCGTACTACTCTCAACATTCTTATCTTCCAAGCCCCTACAACAGCTCACAAAGTCCACCAACACTCAGTTGCTTTTCTTGCCCAACATTCAAAACTCCTTCCACAATCTTTCTCAATGATTCACTTCTGCTTCCAACTTGTCTTAATAAGGATTACTGTTTCTTTGAAAAAAACACCATGGCCCAAAGCAACCTGGGGAACAAAGGGTTAATTTCACTCACAGTTCCATGTAACAGTTCATCATTAAAGTAAGGTTAGGAACTCAAGCAGGACAGGAACATGTATGCAGAAACCATGGGACAGGTGCTGCTTAGTTACTTGCTCCTCATGGCTTTCTCAGCCTGATTTTCTTAGAGAAGCCAAGACCATCAGCCCATGGGTGGCCCCATCCACAATGGGATAGACTCTTTTTTCATTAGATACTAATTAAGAAATTCCCTTGCAGCAGAAACTTATGGAGGCATTTTCTCAATTGGCATTCCCTGCTGTCAGATTACATTAGCTAATATGAATGTGACATAAAACTAGACAGCATAGACTCTCATGTTGCTGTGTCATTATATGGAATTGATATCAGGGTGATACTGGCTTCAGAAAGATTTGGGAAGATTTTTTTTCTTTTCTATGTCATGGGATAGTTTGATTATTGTTTAATTTAATTCTTTGAAGTTCTTGCACAATTCTGTAGTGAATCTATGCTATCCTTGGCTATTTTAACTTGGGTCTTACTACCGCTTCAATCTCATTGCTGGTTATAGATGCATATAAATAATTTATTTCATTTTTAATTTTTATATATGCTTTTCTTTACTTCTCTGTTGCTATGATAAAATACAGAAAGCTACTTGGGAGAATAGAATTTATTTTACTTTACATGTTACAGTCCATTATTGAGTGAAGGCAAGTCAGTACCTTAAGGCAGGAAACTAGAATCAGGAACTGAATCAGATAACATGTAAGCATGGTTACTTACTGGATTGCTGCCCTGACTTAGTTACATTTTTTATATAGCCCAGGCCCACATGTCTAAAAATGGTACTGCCCAGAGTTGGGACTAGACTCTTTTATATTAACTGAGAAATTAAGACAATTCCTAACAGACGTGGCCACAAGCCCGGCTGATAAATGGAATCCTTTAATTGATGTTCCCTCTTCCCTGGTATGTCCCATTTGTAGAAATGTGGAGATTTAGCTCTTTTTGTTACTTATTTTTAGTTTTATTCCGTTTTTACCAGATTAATGAAATGCAATAATATGCTACCCCTATGTGAACTGCATTTAGAATCACATTTTCTCGGGTTTTGGATGCTACTGCAAGTGCCATGTTTAATTTAATGAAGAATTCTACAATTATGCTTCAATCCCTAGTGTGAAATATTACCATTTTTGCTTTATTTTAAAAAATAATTTAGAAAACTTAAGAAAAGTAATACCTAATATATACGTGTGTGTGTGTGTGTATGAACATTTCTATTGCGCATTTGTAATTTTTAGAACATTTAGGTGATTTCCATTTCCTCACTCTTGCAAATAGTGTAATAATGAATATAGTTGAGCAAGTATCTATTTCATATGATGTCTAGACCTTTGGACAAATGCCAAGAAGTGGTATAACTGGATAAGATAGATTGATTTGCAGCCTTTTGAGAATCCTTTGCAATGATTTTCATACTGATACAACAGTTTGTAATTCCACTTACAGTAAATGAGCTTTACCTTTCCCCCACATTTCCTCTAGTATTTGTTGTCAGTTGTCCTGTTGATCTTTGCAATTCTTATTGGGGTAAGATGAAATCTCAAATTTGTTTTGACTTGTGTTTCCCTGATTGTTCTATATGATGAACATGTTTTGAAATATTTCTTACCCAATTTTTGTTCTTTTAAGAACTCTCCATTCAGGTCTCAGACCAATGGATCATTTTGAATCTTTTTTTTTTAATTCTGTATATAATCAGAATGCTAAACTTTTGTCAGATGTATAGCTGCCAGAGATTCTTTTTGATTTTGTGGGAATTTTCTTCACCATGTTGATTGCTTTATATGTTGTGCAGAAGAGTTTTAGTTTGCCAATTGTTTACTTTAATTCTTGGCCAAATTGGGTCCTATTCAGATATATCATGTACTTTAGTGCTTATACTTTCTTTTAGAAATCTCAATACTTCAAATTTCAGGCTTGGGTCTCTGATCTATTCCAAGTTAATTTTTATGCAAGTTAATAGATACAGGTCTAATCTGTGTATGAATATCTAGTTTCCCCAGGACAATTTGTTGAAGATACTTTATTTTTCTTAGTGCATGTTTTTGGTGTCTTTGTCAGATATTAAGTGATTGAAGCAAAATGTGCTTGTATTTGGATCTTCCATGTTCTGTTGGTCTATATATCTAATTTTTTGTGCCAAAACGATGTTGTTTTTTATTACTCTGTCTCTGTAGTATCTCTAGATCTGGAATTGTAAACCCTTCAGCATTGCTTTTGGTTTTTTATTATTTTGGTTTGGTTTTCTTTTGTTCAGGACTTTGTTGACTAATCTGAGTTTTTTGTGGTCCCATATGGATTTTAGGACAGTTATTTTTTCTTCTCTTTCTGTGAAAAATGAGATGGGGATTTTGACTGAGATTACTTTAAATCTGTTTATAGCTTTTGGTAGAGTGGTGATGTTCACAATATTACTTTTATCAATTAATAAAATGGTATTGTCTTTCCATTTTCTAGTGTCTTCTCTGTCTCAGATGTTTCAAGTTTTAATATTAGAGGTCATTCACTTCCTTGGTTGGGTTTATCCCTACATACTATATTTTCTTTGAGGCTAAAATTGGAGTGTCTCCTTGATCTCCTATGTGTGTTTGTTGTTGTTATATAGTAAGCCAATTGATTTGTGCAAACTGATTCTGTATCCTGCCAAATTGCTGAATTTATCATAGCTAGTAATTTTCTGATAAAACTTTGGGATCCCTAATATATATCATGTCATCTGATGGTTTGCCTTCTTTCACTGTTTGTATCCCTTTAATTTCCTTATCTTGCCTTGATATTTCCAAGTATCCTCATCATCCTCTGCCATTCCTCCCTTTCCCCTCTGCCTTCCCTCAATTTTTTTGAATAATTTAAGAAGGACTAGCTGTAGAACTTCTTTGAATATTTGGAAGAATTCTATATGAACCCATCTGTACCTGATTTTTTTTAAGGTGGAAGGCTTTTTGTTGGTATTTAAGTCTCCTTATTTATTATGGTTCTGCTTAGATTGTTGACTTCTTGATTTAATTTTTGTTATTTGGATGAAACTAGAAAACCATTTCTTTTCTATTTATTAGGGTCATAGATTACAGATTTTAAAAATGTTTCCTTATAAATTCTGATGTCTGTTGTAATGTTCCCAGTTCATTTTTGATTCTGTTAACTTGGGTACTCTTTTTCATTTCACTAATTGGGTCAACAGTCTGTCAGTATTATTTATCTTATCAAATAACTAACACAATTTGTTGATTCTTCTCATTTTATTGACCTGTGCTCTGATTTTTATTATTTCATGTCTGAGTTTGATGTGATCTTTCTTGTTTTTCAACTTTTTGAGTTGTATAATTATTTTATTTGTGCTTTATGATTTTTTTATGTGGGCTCTTAGAATTATAAATTTCACTCATAGGATTTCTTTCATTGTGTCTCAGGAAAGTTGTTCTACTGTTTTTTCATTTTCCTTTAGTTCCAGACATTTTTCTGTTATTTCCTGAAATTTTTTTGACCAATTAATCAATCAGTAATGAGTTGTATAACACCCATGGGTTTTTGAATTTACTAGAGATTTGTATATTACCAGTTTTCTGTTTTATTCAGTCTTTTTTGATTTTGTAGAAGTTGTTCAGAGACTCCTGTGGGTGGGTGCAGGTAGTAGGATGTGTTCTGTAATTTAGATGTGGGCCACAGTGCAGGAGGAAGTAGTAGGCTGTTTCAGTATTTTATATATGCCATATACTAATCCTTTTTTATTAATCTTCTACAATATATAATTGATCAAAAATTTGCTCATTCTGTAGGCTGTCATTATGTTCAGATAATGGTGCCCTTTGCTAAAAAGGCTCCTTTAGCTTCATGAGGTCTTGTTTGTTTATTGTTGGTCCTAATGCCTACACTATCATATTCATGTTCAGAAAGTCTTTTCCTGTGCTAATTTAAGCTTATTGTTTACTTTCTTTTCTATGTGATGCAGAGATAACTTTTTATGTTGAAGCCATTTGGTCCATTTGGAGTTGAGTTTTGTGCAGGATGATAGTTACAGATCTATTTTCATTCTTCTACACACAGCTACCTAGTAAGAATGGCACCATTTTCTTGAAGATGCTGTCTTTTCTCCACTATATTTTTGGCTTTGTAAAATATTGTGTTTCCATAGGTTTGTGGCATTATGTCTAGGTCTTCAATTTGGTTCTGCTGATTAATAGTCTGTTTTTTAAAATGTCAGTGCCATGTTGTTTTTATTATTATATCTCTGTAAGGAATTATAAACAGTGGGTGGTTAGACTATTTGCCATTCTAAATATGTATTGTATCTTTGTAGTGATGATAAAACTTAGCTCATCAGTCTTGGTGGCAGAGAACTTTACTCCCTGCGCTGTCTCACCAACCCCTTGTACTTCTTTTGAGAAGCACCTATTATTTAATTTGTTCATTTGTTGATTAGAGTATGTGTTTGTGTTTTTTGTTACCTTTTCAATTCTTTTTTACTTTTTTCATTTGGCATTCGTATTTATTTAGCAGTCAAACGACAAGTGTAAATAAGGCTTTCAAGATATTTTTATTTAGAAACAATCATTTTACATATAAGTCCCCTGTTTTATCTTCCTCTCATCTCCCATATCCCCTACCAACCTCCCCTGACCCACCTCCCACTTGCTCTCCAAGGACAGAGCACATTCCCTATGGAGGGATACTATTTAAGCCCAGATACATGGAGGAGGGCCTAAGCCCTCCCCCAAATGATGTGACAGACTTTGATGATCCACCATGGCAGGCCTCACCTTTTACAGTTCTTAATATATATTGTAGATATTAATTCTTTCTAAACTGTATATATGGCAAAGATTTTCTTCCATCATATCTTCTGTAATCAAAAGGATATCACTTTATTTCCTTTGATGTAAAGATGTGTTTTAATTTCATCAAATAGTATTGTTCACTGCTAGCTACTATTTACTGAAATATTAGAAACATCTTCAGAAAGTTCTTACCCATGCCTGCCTGTGAGTCAAAGTACCTGTACTAAATTTTCTTCTGGCAGTTTCAAAGTTTCAAGGAAAAACCTAAACCTAGAAGTGACAATGTTCCAGATACATCAGTTTTGGAAGTATATCTAGAGGAAAATAAGTAAGCATATTACAGAATACTTGAACAACCTATACAAATACTTGAACAACCTATTAATACTATACAAATTATAGGACTAATATAGGTGTTCATCATTAAATGGATAAAGACGATGTATTGTGTACTCTCATTTTCACACAACCAGCAGGGAAAATTTTTTCTGAATACCAACTCTAAATCTAATCATATAGGGTACTCTAATTTGAATCAAATGCTAGTTGCATGCACTCTAAAGACTAGGTTGCATAATACTGTTTTTGTATTTAGGAGTGGAAATTAGTTCATAAGAACATAAATAATGAACAAAACATCTCATAATGTGTCTACCATGTCTACATTTAAATATAAATCCTAAGGTTTTACCCAGGAAGGTCATACAAAGCCTATCAAGAATAAATTTGTAGCTAATCAAGTTGATATTCTCTCCAGTGTAAAATGCTTTAGTGTTTTCTGTTTTGTTTTTAACTGAAAAGGCTATAACTTTGTGATTTATTGTTTTTTCAGCCAATAACTACAACAGTCTTATCAGATGAATCTCCCATACAATATACATCCCTTCCAAATCAAAGCTTACCTGAGAGTTACTTGTCTTCACAAAGAGTTGACACTCCAAGGTAACTCCCACTAATAATCAGATCTTTCTATATTCAATTTTTATCTAGACTTGAATGTAAAAATACTATATTTTTAATTTATAGTACATTTTAAATGTGATACTTGTTACCTAAATGTTGATATATTGACTAGATAGTGACAAGAAAATTACATACTAAGAAAGAAGTATCATACTCAGAAAATAGTTAATGTAAGAGAAGATGCAAATAGTTAATGTCAGGGAAGAGTATACAATAAACACATTCATTCTTATTTTTTGTAAAAAAGCTTAATGTTGTCTTTTGCTTTGTACAGTCATCAAATAGGACTACATATTCCATAGTATTTTCTTTAAGAAAATTTCAATAGAGATAGTGCCAAGTTATAAATATTTAAACATGTATTTATGTTTGTTTTTCTTGAAGTGATGAAGGAGCAGTTATACTGGAACATGATAAAGGAAGCAAATCTGAAACAGAAATTTCTGATACAAATGCATCTGAAACTTTGGGGAGTTCTTTTTACTATAAAACTTTCCAAGACCTAACAATTATTGAAAGTGATACTCCTCTTATGGACTCTGGTTCTGAAAGATGTATAATTAATTCTGACTCTGATAGAGGTGTTGTATCAGATTTTGAGTTAGAACAGTCTTCTGACTCAGAAAAGTCTCCTAGGAATTCAGATTCTAGAAAATACCTGTTAAAAGCTGAAAATGATCAAATGGATTCAGTCTCTATTGAAGACATGACTAAGACAGGACAACCGCTGGTGAGAATTGAACAGTGTCAGATGGAATCTGTATCTCTGGAACATTGGATGCCCTCAGGCTCAGAAATGTTTCTGGAATATTCTGACTCTGAAAGAGAGTCTGATTCTGATAATGAAAAGAAGAAAGAAGAAAAACGTCAAATGGCTTCAGATTCTATAAAACGTCTAATGGCATCTGAAAAAACAATGATGGAGACTGAAAGTTTCTGGATGATTCCTGATTCTGAGAGTTATGCAGTGGATTCAAGCACAGAAAAAGGTAGAACATCAGTATCTAAGTATCTGATACAGATGGAAAAAATGGAAAAGCAAAGATCTAAGAGATATATGGAGGACTCTGACTCTGAAACAAGTGAGATGGACTCAGATTCAGAAAGACATGAGCTAGCCTCTGCAGCTGTGAAATGTCTCATGGAAACAAAGACATTTCATCTGAGCACTGCTAGTAACAGGCTCCCAAAGGATTCTTGGTCTGAAAGAAGAACAGTGAACTCAGACTCTGAAAGCCCTGTGATGTCTTCTGATTCTGTGAAGCACATGAAGAAGGCTGAAACATGCAAAAGTACCTGTAACTTGGAAAGACTGAAGGTGGCTCACAAAACTGAGTCTCTGCAGGATTGGTTAGATGCTAAAAGAAAACAGTTAGATTCTGGTCATAGTGGACACTGGGATAGCTCTGGAAAATATCAGTTTAAGTCTATAGTACCTCAAGATAGCTTTGGTAAATGTCAGGGTGACCTTCAAACATTTCAGAGTATCACTGAAAAAGATCAAGTAGACTCCAGTTCTGAAGAATATCAGAAAAAAGCTGGAAATGAAAGAGATCAAAATGAACCTGAAAGTAAAAGTCACCCCATAAGGACAGAGAAGGGATTTGACAATGAGGGGTTTCAAATGGATAAGGAAAAAGGACGACAGCACATGGATTCTGACCGACATGATTCAGAAAATGAAGCACACCGGCTTGGTGCTCGTAGAAAGGATAATCGTCCTCCAGGTAAGTTAAAATGTATGGGGCCTTTGAAAATATCTTACAAATTGTATTAATAACAGTATAACATTTCCAAATTTCAGTAACTATGATATATTTGGGGCTGAAGTCACTTAAGAAAACTCATAAGAAATTCAAAAACTGAACATCGTCATACCAGATTATTATTTCACTTTCAAAATTGGGAATATCATCTTTAGGTAAATTTTTATCTCTTCTATTTTAAAAGGAGGCAAGTTAAAAATGATTATAAAAACAATGCCTATTCCAGCCTAAAAACACAATGTTAAATTTAGCTCTAATCATTCTGGAATAAGTAAAAGGACATTTTTCCTGTTTAGTTATTGTAAAGAGATTTAAGTATAGAAGCCTAAGTACATCGGCATTTAAATTATCTTTTTTTTCTGTCATAACAGTTTTTCTCAACTTCCATATTTTTTAATGAATAGTTTGCATTTATCTGTTAATTGTGTTTATTTTATCATAGTACATCATTATAATCCTGTAGCCCCTAGACAAGTAGTAGTTCACAACCTGTGGGTCATGACCTCTTTGGGGGAAAATGACTCTTTCACAGGAATCACATATCAGATATCCTGCATATCAGGCATTTACATTACAATTTATAACAATCACAACATTATATTCATGAAGTAATAAATAATTCTATGGTTTATGGTCACCACTACATGAGGAACTGTATTAAAGGAATTAGGAAGGTTGAGAACCACTACCCTAGACAATTTGATTGCTTCTTAAGAACAAATATATGTATGCTTTATATACAACTGCTATGAACTATTCTAAATATTTTACATGTATTGATTCAGTGGCACTAGTGTATAAAGCTCATGGATTTTACATATGCAAATGTATCAGGTCCTTCCAATACTGGAAGTAGGTTACTCTTATCTTTATTTTACAAACAGAGAAAATGAAGTACAAATAAGTAACCAAAATAGCACAATACATAATAGGGTATGAACTCATGCTCTAGTGTTTATGTTGCTGACCATAAAGATGCACTATTGGACAACTCTAAGAGGTTATTTCTCACTAAGAACCATCAAAATAATAAGTTCAGGTTGTTTGTCTGGTACTTTGAACTTAGTGTTATCTGAATATAGTGTTTTAGTTTACAAGCATAATTATGACACATGTATTTTAATACTTTTTATTTTCTAATTTAGAAAAAAATTGTAAAAAATTGAATGTGGTAGCCCATGCTTTTAATCCTAGTGTTGGGATGGCAGAGATGGTAACATTCCTAGGACTCAATGACCGGCCAGCCAGCATTGGCTAGTAAGACAGCTCAAGAGACTTTAAAAAAAATAAAAATAAATAAAAACAGAAAAACTCTGAGGAAAGGTACCTTATATTGATCTCTGACCTTCACCCTCATGCATACACAAAGGTATGTCTACCTGCACATATACGTAGACCCATAGCTATGTGTTAGCACTCATGAGTGTGCACAAAATAAACAGTAATGATCATATAGTATATAAGTGCATACTACAAATGTTGAGAACTAACACTCAAGTAGACATCTTCCCTAAAAGGACTGTACTAAAGCTCAATAAGACTTCTTCCATAAATGGCCACATAGATAATTATTTACCAAGCTAGAGTACAGAAACTCCTTGCCTAGTATTTTCTCAAATATATCTGTGAATTTAGTTTATAATTGTGTACCTTAGGGTGACTATTGCTATGACAAAAGACCATGACCAAGGCAAAGTATAAAATGGAACATTTAATGGGGATTTACTTAATAGTTTCAGGAGGTTAATCCATTATCATGTTGGGAAGCTTGGCCACAGGCAGACAGATGTGTTGCTTGATCAGTACATAAGAACACAGATCTGATCCAAAGTTTACACGTAGATGGGGACAGCAAAACTGGCCTGGCATGGGCTTTTGAAACCTCAAAGGCCACCTGCATTAACACACATCCTCTAAAAAGGCCAAACTTACTCCAACAAGGCATGACTCATAATCCTTCTCAAACATTTCTTCTAACTGGAGACTAAGTATTAACACATGAGCCTGTGGAGGCCATTCACATCCAAACCACCTCACTAAGAAAATATTATTTGCACTGGAACTAATAATGAAGTATACTTTCTCTTAATATTTGAATTTGGATGGAATTATCAAATTTCATAATAACCCACATAAAGCATGCATTGGTATATGTATAATCAGAAGACAGAAACACTTTGAAATATTGGACTAAATTTTACAAAGTGTTCTTATTATGTAAATCACATTAATAGCAATATGTCAATAGTTTTTAAAATATTATGAAAGTAGGCATTAAAATATATGATTATATTAGGAATTTGTGACATATTATTAAAGTTATCTCTAGACATAATCATTTGTTAGTATGCTTCCTACTTTTTTCACACATAAACAACTTAGTCTACAAAGTCTCAAGTAAAACTATCAACCCTTATTGTCTAGAAATCTATATAAATTTTGGAGTTTGAGAAACATATCCTAGGAGTTTACAAATACCATGCAGTATTTTACTACTTGTTGCCAGTTGAATGTTTAATCACAATTTATTATTTCTCAGCTTATTCTGATAATAGTAGATTTTTCAGTTTACTTGTTTAAGATACCATGCACTTAAGATCCACAGCCCAGCCAGGCACTGGGCCAAGTTCCCGAAGTTCAGTCTAAGAAAGAGAGGAGGGATTATATGATTAAGAGGGGTCAATATCATGACAGGAAAACCCACAGGAACAGCTGATTTGAGCTCCTGAAGCTCATGATTCCAGACCAACAGCTAGAGAACCTTCATGGAACTGACCTAGTCCCTCTGCATGTGCTTAACAGTTGTATAGTTTGGTCTGTTTGTGGGGATTCTAGAAGTAGAACAAGGATCTGCCCCTGGTGCATGAGCTGACATTTTGGAGCCCATTCCCTATTGTGGGATGCCTTGCTCATCCTTGATACAGGCAGGAGGAGCTTGGTCCTGTCTCAATTTGATATGCTATGCATTGTCGACTCCACATGGGAGGCCTTATCCTTTCTGAGGAGTAGATTGGGGGACCAGAAATGAGGTGGAGGAATGGGAGGAGAGGAGGGAGGGGAAACTGTGGTTGGTATGTAAAATAAATAAAATATTTAAAGTTTAAGAAGATAGATTTTGGAGGAGTATCTGGGATTCCTCACTCATGTGTACATATTATATATTAAAAATATAAATTGATACTCTGAATACTATTTTTATACCTACAATTAAAATTTGTAAGTATAAGGAAAGTGTTCTTACAAACTTATATGCCTTCTTTAACAAAATTTCTGCTGATAAATTTACTCAGTTTTGTTATATTGTATATGATCTTCCATTTTTATTAATAAATATTTATAATAAAGATAAAAATCCTACTCATTGTGCTGTACATCTGCCCTTCATTCCCAAATGAGCAATAAAACAAACCCATCCTTCATTACGTTATAACATTAAATAGATGTAAGAAAAAGAGTTGGTTATATCACCAACTCTCAAAAGGAAGTCACTTTCATTCTGTGACTAAGCAAACTAAGTAGATGGGACTTTTTAGCCAACTAGACACTCTATTATTATGAACTTGCTGCAAAGTTTTTAAAGCTGACAATATTTTTATTAGTTACATAAAGTTATACATGCCATAACATTTTAAACTTCATTTTTCTGCTTTGAGGTAGCATGTGCCTTAATGAAAGAGACATAGCCAATAAAGGTGTGTGTGTGTGTGTGTGTGTGTGTGTGTGTGTGTGTGTGTGTGTGTGTGTGTGTACATCTATAGGACATTTAAATGCATACCATATTTGTGGCAAGATAAAAGAACATTGAGAAAGTGAATGAGAATAGACCTGAAGGAAACTGGTAACATCTGAGGATGAGTATTCCTGAAAGAAACTGCAAATACAAAACCCATAGAGTAGGAATATAACATTTTTGGAAAAATAAGACGAATCCATAAACTTTGTGAAACAGTGGTTTGCAGGGTATTCACAAACTTGTTTAAACATCACTACAATCCAATCACAGAACAAATTTTTTGCACAAAAGGAAACTTTATAGCACTGCAGTTCATTATAGCAAAAATGTGGAGACTGCTCACAATCTCAGCAAATAATGAGTGGATAAGTTAAATGTTGCATATCTACACATGGACGTTATTTAGCAATACAAAAAATGGAGTGTTCGTTTTTGTTGTGTCATAAGTAAACCTGGAAGACATTATTCTGAGTACAAGCAACTAAACAGAAAGAAGCACATGTTGCACCTTTCCATGTATTTAAATTGTCGTAAAGTATAAATCCTTAGAGGCAGAATATATATTAGTGGTTCCTTAGGACTGTGGTAGAAGAGACTAAGGACTGTGGTAGAAGGTTATGACTAAAAGGTATATGGCATTTATTTAAACACTTTATTTTTTAACATGGTTTTAGTAAACTTCATTTGGAAATTTGGAAATAAGAGTACCATTACAAATAAGTATATCCAATACAAATTTTATTGTGGAATTATGTACTAAACATTCTTTTCAATAATATCATTTTATTAGTAATTGTAAAAATAACTGAGTCTGTTTAATATTATTCTAGGTTTTTGGAGGCCTATTACCCTGGCTCCTAAGCTTAGCCAGGAAGCAAAAACTGAAGAGCATACATCTGTAAAGCAAAAAGATAGCAGAGGTGAGTATACTCATTAGAAGTTATCTAGAATTTAATCAAGCTATTTGTTAATATTTGGGAAAATAAATTCAGACTCTGAAGTGTTAAAGTGGTTACAAGATAATATTATACATAATTCTGTGATTTACTACAATGTAAAAGCAATACAACAAGGGCACATGAAGTGAGGTCTAACTGCATTATGTATATTTATATACATAATCTATCAAGGAACAGTTTTTAGCAACTTGTGTGGTGTTTTCCTGAAATGCTGTAGGTTTCCCAATACCTACAATGTTTTTTAATGGTTTAGGATATAATTCAACCAATAAAGTATGAAACCCAGTGATTTCTAATATGTTCACAGATATATACAACTATCAACTCTATTAGAATATTTTAAGCAATACAGTGACAACTCTGAAAATACTGTGTATCTTCCCTCAGAAACACTAATCAAATTTCTGACATTTTTTCCTATTTTACTTATTTTATATTAATTGAATCATAAGATGAATGCCACTTTGTCACTACATTCATTTAATTATTATAATTACTTTAAGCTTACTCCATTATAGTGTATATCATACTTTTTATGATTGAACAATTAGGAATCATCACATTTTATATAGAGACCTATAAATTGATGGGTGTATTCATTTAAGCTCAGATACAATTAATAGGGTTACTCTAACTGTTTTCAAAAGATTCTATGAGGGTATGTGTCTAGAAGTGTCTAGTAATATGTCTAGAGGTGAAATTACATCAAAGTTCATTAATTGTTGCTTAACTAACTGTCCCAAAGTTATATACTGTTTCCAAAGTTAGTGTGTACATACAAATAACATTATGTGGACTAAGCATGTTGTATTTATCACATACACATGCACACACACATATGAATAAATACATGTACACACATGTATTTAACAACAGTTTAAAAATAAAGAAGCCATGAATCTAAAAGAGAACAAGGAAGAGTATATGGGAGGATTTGTAGGAAAGAAGGAAATTATGTAAATAGAATCCCCCAAATCATTTATTTAATTTAACTTCCTTTTGTATATACTTGTGTTTTTTCTCATAATCATTTTCTTGTCAAAGCATTTTTGCCAACTGCCCTTGCAACTTCCCCACAAAAATATAATAAAATTTAAGCAAAGAAAGGAAAAATTAATCTCATCTTGGAAACTGTAATGTGACACAGTGAGTCATGCAGTAAACACTTTTATCCATACATCTTTACTTGTAAGTGTTCATTGCAAAGAATCTTTGGTCTGATTTGAGGCCTCACTGGGACTCCTCTTAGATATCCTGTTGTTGCCCTTTGTCATGGAGATACTACATCTTTGGTTCTGCATGACCAGCTACTTCATGTGTTCTAGAAGATCATAGTTGGAGTGGTAGGTAGGGGGACGTTGCCCCCCTTTACCTAATATCCTTCTCTGCCTACTATACACAAGAGAGCTTCCTCCTTACCAGTTGCAGCACTCAAGAAACAGGTGCTGCTCCTCACCTGAACAGCATAGTAGAGCTGACCCTCTTGGCAAAGGCACATGTGAGCTGACCCTGAGGGTGTGAGAGTGAAATAGCTGGCCATTCTCACTTCATCTGCCATATGGTGGTGTGGTCAGGGGTGAGATTCCCTCTACCATACTTTTCTGCCTATGACAGGTGGGAGAACTCGCCCTGCCCCTCATCAACTCTAGCACTTGGGAGAGTGGCCACTACACCTTGCCTGGGCAATACAGTAGAGTTGGCCCTAAAGGTATGCATGTGGGAGAGCCACACTGAGGATATGAAAGCAGGACTGTCCCTGCCCTTTGATAATTGTTGCAAAGGGTGACTTGGCCAGAGCAATGCTGGAGAGCTTACCCAGGTGATGAGTTCAAGGGAGAGCTTCCAGGCTGATCAACACCGCAACTACCCAGGCCCAGGGTAATAAGTTGGCCCACTTCAAAAAACTAATTTTTTAAAAAAAGTATGTATATATATATATATATATATTAGGTATATGACTTCATAATACTTTTTTCTTTTGTGTGGAGTATGTTCTCTTGGCATCAAAATGCAGTTTTAATTTGATATAATATTTTGATATATATTTATTTTCATATGTATAATTAATACCATTTTTCCTTTTTGTTCCTTATAATTTGGATATCGTACATAATAATACTTTTTCAATTTCAAGATTGTCAAGTTTTCCACCTATTTTTTTTCTAAGAGCTTCATAGGTTTGGATCTTAAAATTTAACTGATTAGTATATTTTGTGATTTTATTTTGTATAGTGTGATGTAAAGGAACTTTTCATTCTTATTCAAGTAGCTGTACCTTATCCCATTATCATTTGTTAATAAGATTAGTCTTCTTTTCATGGAATGTTCTTGACACCTTTGTAAAACTCAGTTTAAACTGACCCATAATTTTATGTCTAGATTGTAATTTTACCGTTGATTTACCTACTTATCACTGTAACATTACAACATATCATTTCAAAATAATTTTCTGCTGTATGGGCACTTTACTAGCCAGAATGACCCTAGGTGAACCACACTCAGAGTAACTGTCATGATACTCTATGATGAAATTTTATCAGCAGAGTACTGATAAATTGGGAGGGGTGAATTAGGACTTCATAGTACTAAGTGAGGTGAAATCATACTGGGCACTAGCATATTGGATCTAAGGAGTTTGCCAGATATTGCAAAGGATTGTCTCTGGACAGAGATATCATTCACAATGAACTCCTAATGAAACATACAAAGGTATGACCACATTCTGGGATTCTGCCATTCGAGTAGTGCCCACAGACTGGCCCAGCATCTGTAAACTGATCTTCTAAAGGGAGACACACAAAAGAAAACAGGGCTACTTATGACAGTGCAATTCATAGGAGTGACACAAGCTTCTTGAAGACATAAAGGACCATTGAGAACCTGAGTCTGAAACCAGCAAGTTTTAATATCCTCTATCCTCATCCTGAGCCCTCTCCCTTTCACATCTATTTCTCCATATTTAATACCCAGTGTTAGTTTATCACACCAACTTGCTTCTTCTGTAGCTTTGCATTATATCATTTCCCTCTTTACTCTTTTATAGTTTTGCCCCCAACCAAGAAAAAAAAAGGAAAAAAAAAAAGAAAAACCACCATGGACTTGAGCGGTTAGTAGGTTCTCAACCTTCTGAGGAATAAGACTCTTTATGTTGTCAGGTCATATGTCTATCATCACACCAGTTTCTTTTCAGTCTACTTTTAAGCCCAAACTGTCCCAACTATCTCCTTTTTATTTTATTTTACATTTTATTGCCACTTGAATTAATATTACCCTCCTCAAAATTCATGCATTTTTGTCTTTACATGGTGTCTCCAAGATTGCATAAATTCTGTTCACAGACATTTGTTAATTTATCTTATCTTTGATTGAGTATTTCATTTCCCCTATCTTGTCTTCATGCCGTAATATACTGCCTTCTCCCTAATCCATTATTTTTGTGAGTTTTATACTAAGCTTTTGTTTGATTTATGAAATTTTCCATTTCCAGCATTGTACTTTGATATTCTTCAGTAGCTCTTCATTGAATGCCATTTTTCCTATCCTGTATTGACTTCCTTAATTTCATTAAGCTGTTTTGCTTGTGTTGTCTTAATATTTTTGGTGGATTTGTATCCTCTTTTCTTTGTAAAATTTCTAAGTTGGTTTTATAATTTTCCTCTACCACTAACTAGATTAAAAAAATAAATAAATAAAAGCAGTGCCTGGCTAGGTCATAGGCCCTAATACTATTAGTATGCTAAATTGATAGGGTATTATGGCATTAAACTGTCCCTTATGTTCTTTATACCCATTCATTAATGAATCTCTTAACCCTTCAGAGGAACTTCTTTTTTCAGTAGATGACAATACAAAAACTCACAACCCATTAATGTGCAGAGAATAAGAGACTGTGGCATGTCATCTCTAAATGGGATTTTATGTCATTAAAGAAGAAGGAATAAAAAAATATAAAAGCCAATGGGAGTGGCTATCTATAACATAACCATATATGCCTGATACAAGAGCACAATCATACATATAAACTCAGAATGGCTAGGGCTACACATTATGAAAGTCTTCCCATGCTCCAATACATGGATCCACAAACATAATCATATAGGCAGGACAAAGTGGATTCGGAGGGTATTAAATTTAAAGAGAAATAAAGCACATAAAGTTGGGAGAGGAAGCTGGAGTGTGTAGAAGATGGATTGAAAGGGAGAATGAAGAGTAGATTGTATTCAAAATTGTATGCATGTATGAATATTAAATATAATACTCAGTAATAAGAAGCATATATTTAAAAAATGCCACTTTTAAAATTTAGGCACAATGTATCTCTAATTCATTCTTGGAACATTTAACCCCTTTCCCAACCCAATATAGACACATGCCAAGGAGAAAGGAAACCATTGTAATACAGAAACTTAAAGAATGTTCTTACTAAATCTGTGTGCAGTTTGCTCCATTAGACTGCCTCCAAGATGGCTTTTCCTAATAGAACCCTCATATGGCAAGACATCAACTGAACAAATGATATCAGTTTATTTTTTAATCTTTCCTTATCTAGTTACAAGAAGAACCCTTTACTAGAAATGTCTGTCTTTTAAAAAATAATTATTTTCAGGCTGGACGGTGGTGGTGAATACCTGTAATCCCAGAAGACAGAGGCAGGTGGATTTCTGTGACTTTGAGGCCAGCCTGGTCTACAAAATTATACAGAGAAACTCTGTCTTTAAAAAATGAGGTCATCAATTCAGGCACAGTGTAACTGCAACTATTAAGTATGACCTAAAAGATTTGCAGGCTCAGATTTTAGAATTCACAAACCAAATGTACAGTCCCATGAGAATCATTTGGTGTCCATGGAAACACATCATAAGTAAAACATACATTAGACAGTGTAGGTTAACAGAATTCCCACTTTGGCCTCCCACCATGAGATATACTTCATAGGGGTTTTAGTGCAGTCCAGTTAAGTCAGTTATGTCTGTTTTCAGAATAGCTGCCTAACCGCTGACAGTTCCAGGCAGCTTTGTTTGACCACCATACCACTTATGATTCTATGGTGTGCCTTGTTTCACCAGTCCAAATAACCATAGTAAGAGACAGAAATATTCCTTTAAAATGCCCTTATTTTTTCTAGGCATTCCAGTTACATTTTTCTACTTATTTTTGAAAATATCATACATGTATATAATGTATTTTGATCATACCCATCTCCCCATTCTCTTACTCTAACATTTCTCTCTATTAACTTTGTGTCTTCTTACAAATGTTTTATAACACACTGAGTCCAATTAGTGTTGCACATATGCACAGTATCATCCACTGACCCATGGACAACCTACCACTGGTCACCACTCACAATGAAAAATAAGTGATTCTTTCTCTGCCAGGTTCTGCCCTTGGGCTTGTGTTTTCTCTAGTCATGAGTTTTGACCATGTGTACAGAACCAGACATAAATTCCATCCTGTGGAACAAGCTTAAAATCCAATCAAGAGAGTGGTTGGTGACTCCATAAACAGTCTTGTCATTAATGTTCCAGTGGTTATATCTTGCCTGGTAAGCAAGTATTGTAGCATGAAGAGTACAATATTTTATAAGAGCACTGATGGCTTTTCACATCAAATAGCACACATAGCAATTTGTAGCTCTATAAAACTATCAAGGAGAAAGGTAGCATCATGCTCAGTTCAAGAGTGATTTCTCTATACCCTACTAATGGAATGTGGGGTGTCTTTACCAATAGAGTCTTGACATCTAGTTAAGGTGGGCAGCCAAGAGAAATAGACATATCTTTCATTGTTTAGGGTGTGTCTTAGGGAATCTGTGACACTGAAATTCTCATTAAGCCCGTATATTATTTCAGAAGCAGCCCTGTTCACCCATATGATACTTCTTTTCAAATTCTATATATGTATAGTAATTTACAAATTAATGAAGTTTCATGAAGCTTTTTAATGCATCTTCAGTTGTATTTAATCCAACTCAATCAACTTTCTTCTACTCCCTATCACCACTTAAAATTTTAGTCTAATATTTTTCATTGGTCTTTCATATCACATAAATACCCCTTCTAATTATGTTTTATTTGAGTTACTAGGTTATATGTTCCCATGTAACTTGTTCATACACACTTTATTTTCATTAATTCTCCCTTTGATCTCTTATTTTCCCATCCCTTTTAGACCACTTCTTGCTTGAGCCATTCTGCCCCTAGTAGCCCAATTCTCCTTTCCTTTCACCTATATCACCACTATTTTTATTCCCTATCCTTTAAATATGTTGTACCATGGCCCATTTCCAGTTTTACAGATTTCACTTGTACTCCAGGTTAAATACACAAAACAAACTTAATCTAGAATATACATATAAAAGAGAAATGAATAATTTGTCTTTTTGAGCCTTGGTTACTCCCACACACTATAATGTCTTCTAAAACCTGTACTTTTCATTATTTCATTCTGTTTCACATTTGAGTAATACTCCATTTTGTATTCGTCCAAATTTTAAGTCCATACTTCAGTTCATGTATGTTTGTTTATTTACCTACCTTCCTATCAATTGTGAATGGAGAAGCAAAACTGAACATGGATATACAAGTATCTCTGTAGTAAGGTGTGTATAGTCCTTTGAATATATCCATATGAGTGGTATACTCTGAGTCATATAATATATATATTTCTAGTTTTCTGAGATAACTCCAAACTGATTTTCTAAGGATGCACTAGCTTAAACTCATACCAACCTTGTATCAGATACCTCCTTCCTCATGTCCTTTCGAGCATTTCTTATTGTTTGTACAATTATTGATGATGACCATTCTTTCTTGAGTGAGATGGAATCTTAAAGTAATTTTAATCTTCATTTCCCTTACAACTAAGGACGTGGGGCACTTTTTTATAAATAAAATGTTATATTTCTTCTTTGGGAAATTTCTTCTCAGTTCCCTAACCTTTAAAAGGGTGTCTTCCATCCCCTTTGATTCTTAAACTCTTTCCACCTCCCCTCTGCAGAGTTCCCTGAGCCCTGAGGGAGTTTGTGGAGACATCTCATTTAGAACTGCATGTTCCTAGGTCTCCCACCATGAATATTTTTGGGTATGAGTCTCTGTATTTACTTCCATCTGTTGCTAAACAAAACTTCTCTGATGATGGCCATGGAAGGCACTGATCTATGAATATAACAGAATGTCATTAGGGGAAATTTTATTGCTATATTCCTTTAGCAGAAGAGTACTGTTGGGTTTTCCCCTAGATTACTAGTCTCAGGTTCTTAACCAATAAAGCATTATTGGGTATGAGTTCAATCTCATGTAGTGAGTCTTAAATCACATCATATATTGATTGGATGCTCCTACAAGATTTGTGACATTATTGCACCCAGTATATCTTGCAGGCAGGTCACCATTTTCGATCTAACCATTTATAGCTGGGCTAGTGTTTACCTTTCTCCTATGGTGGCAAGTAGAGTAAATTACAATACCATGAACATTAGTCCATAGGGGCAAATGCACTAAGTAGGAACTATCTTGACATTTCCTTACCCAATTGAAGACAACTTAGGTGTTATCTTCAGCAATAGGGCTTTAACAGCAGTTTTTGGAGAGCAACCGTAAAGTCTTAGCAATAGACTGGGTTGTTTGAGGGTCCCCATTGGGCTCCTTTGGCTAACAGTTCAATTAAATATAACAAAATCCCAGTGCTGGAAGCTTAATTTGGTGATGAGCTATCCAATTGTAGCTCTGTCTCTTCCATTTTTGGCAATTTCATTTAGATTTCCTTCACATATGTATATAGTATAGGAAGCGTCTATTGTATTAGGTTTCCATATGATCCCTCAAATGGCTCTTAGTATTAGCTGTTCCTCCCTGTATTCTCTTTGTTGCTCCCCTTCAGTTCCACCTCCTTGTTTAATCCTCCTGTCCCAACCACCCCATCCCATCCTGCCTTGTCCATTCATAAATAATTGTATTTCCCTTCCTAAAGAAATTCATCCCTTCCCCAAGTCCCTTATCTATACTTAACCTCTGTGGTTATATAGATTGCCACTTGCTTATCAATGACTTAACTGCTGGCATCCAGTACGAGAAAATGCATACTATATTTGTCATTCTGGGTCTAGAGTACCCCACTCAGGATACTTTTTTCTAGTTTTATCCCCACATTTTCCTTATTAATTCATAGACAGACATCCAGAGTGTTTCTATTTACTGGCTATAATGAATAAAGCCACATTGAACAGCTGTATCTTTCTTGGTAACTTTGCACTGATTTCCATAGTGACTGTGAAAGTTTGCACTCCCACCAGCATTGGTTGAGATTTTCCAGTATACCACATCCTCACTAGCATGAGTTGTCATTTGTTTGATTGATCTTACCCATTCTGACTGGTGTAAGATAAAATATTATAGTATATTTGATATGCATTTCCTGATGATTAAGGTTGTTGAACATTTCTTTAAAGTGATTATCAGCCATTTGAATTTCTGTTTTTTGAGAATTGTTTTAATGTATACCCAATTTTTATTTGAGTTGTTTTCTTGATGTCCAGTTATTTGTTTGTTTGTTTGTTTTTAGTTCTCTATAGATTTTAGATATTAGCCCTCTATCAGATATGCAATTCTAAAAATATTTTTCTATTCTATAGCTTGCCACTTTGACTGAATAACAGTATCATGTGTCATACAAAAGAAGTTTAATGAAGTCCCTCTTATTAACCATTGTCCTTAGTGCCTGTGCTACAGGTGTTCTGTTCAGAAAATCTTTTTCTGTACCAATGAGTTCAAGATTATTCCCTCTGTCAGATGTGGAGTTGGTAAAATTCTTTTCCCATTCTTTAGGCTGATTTGTCTTACTGACAGTGTCTTTGCTTCTCAGTTTCAGGAGGTCCCATTTATTGATTGTTGTTCTCAGTGTCGGTGCTACTAGTGTTATATTTAGGAAGTGGTCTCCTGTATTAATGCATTACAGGCTACTTCCTACTTTCTCCTGTATTGGCCTGTCCATGAGTCCTAACAGGATGTGACCTCAGCTGCTGCCACTAAGAGAACCACCTGTGCCTATTCACTATGTTCCCTTTTAAAAGTGCCCTGCCCACCTCCCATCTCTCCTTCCCTCCCTCCCTCTCCTTCCTTCTCCTGCTCTTCCTCCTTCCCTTCCTTCGTCCCTCCCTCCCTCCCTCCCTCGATCTCTGTATGTCTGTTCCTGCCTCCCCCCTCTGCCCTTCTTTCCTTTCTCCTGATGCTTCTGTCTCCAGAGGCTGTTTTTCCCCCTCCCCTTTCCCCTTTCTATGGTCCCCTTCCTTAATTGAAAAAAAAAACTCTGTTTGAACTCTGTCACATGGCTTCTTTCTCTCAAGAGCTGCTTTTCTTAAATTACAACAGGGATACTTATTTTTTGTTTTTTTGTTTGTTTTGGTTTTTTTTAGTTAGTCTTGCACCCTGCTACATTGATGAAGGTGTTTATGAGGTTTAGGAGTTCCCAGGTAGAGTTTTTGAGATCACTTAATGCTTATTATCATATCATCTGTGAATAGTGTGATAGTTAGACTTCTTGTTTTCCAATTTGTATTTCCTTGTTCTCCTTTTGTTGTCTTATTGTTCAAGCTAGAACTTCAAGTACTATATTGAGTAGATATGGAGAGAGAGGACAGCCTTGTCTTGTTCCTGATTTTAGTGGAATCACTTTGAGTTTCCACTTAATTTTGACTGTCAGCTTGCTGTATATTGTTTTTATTATGTTTAGGTATGTTACTTGTATCCCTGTTCTCTCCAACACCTTTATCATTAAGGATTGTTCGAATTTATTGAATGCATCCAATGAGATGATCATGTATTTTTCTTCTTTCACTTGGTTTATATGGTGGATTACAGTGACAGATTTCTGTATGTTTAACCAACCGTGCATCTCTGGGATGAAGCCTAATGGTCATGGTGAATGATTTTATTTTTTAATGTGTTCTTGAATTTAGTTTGCCAATATTTTTGCATCAATGTTCATGAGGGAGATTGGTTTGTACTTTTCTTTCTTCTGTCTTTGTGTGGTTTTGTTATCAGGGTTATTGTAGCCTCTTAAAGGGAGTTTGTCAATGTATCTTCTATTTCTATTGTGTGGAACAATTTGAGTTAGTTCTTCTTTAAAATTCTGATAGATTTCTGCTCTTAAGCCATCTGGTCCTCGGATTTTTTTTTTTTGGTGGGGGGAAGCGTTTTGATGATTGCTTCTATTTCCTTGAGGATTATAGTTCTATTTAAATTGTTTATCTGATCTTGACTTAATTTTGTTATGTAGAACATATCCAGAAAACTATCCATTTCTTTTAAATTTTTGAATTTTGGGAATATAGGGTTTTCAAGTTTGATCTGATGATTCTCTGGATTTCCTCAATGTCTGTTGCTATGTGCCCCTTTTCATTTCTTATTTTGTTAATTTGGACATTCTCTCCCCGCCTTGTGGTTCGTTTGGATAAGGGTTTGTCTGTCTTGTTTATTTTCTCTAAGAACCAGTTCTTTGTTTCATTGATTCTTCCTATTGTTCTCTTTATTTATATTTTATTGATTTCAGCTCTCAGTTTTATTATCTCTTGTTATCCACTCCTCCGGGGTGTGTTTGCTTCTTTTTGTTCTATTTCAGGTGTCTCGTTAATTCCCTAGTGTGGGATTTCTCCATCTTCTTTATGAAGGTGTTTAGTGCTATGAACTTTTCTGTTAGCATTTGAGTACTGCTTTCGTGGTGTTTCATAAGTTTGGGCGTGTTTTACATTAATTTTCAATGAATTCCAGGAAATCTTTATAATTTCTTTCTTATTTCTTCCTTGACCCAGGGATGGTTCAGTTGGGCATTATTCAGTTTTCATGAGTTTGTAGGCTTTCTGCAATTAGTGTTGTTGTTGAATTCTAACTTTAAGCCATGGTGATCCAATAATATAAAGGGGGTTCTTTGAAGTTTTTTCAATCTGTGGAGATTTGCTTTGTAACCAAATATGTGGTCAGTTTTAAAGAAGGTTCCAAAGTGGTACTGAGAAGAATGTGTATACTCTTGTGTTTTTTTTTTCCGTTTTTATTAAAAATATCATTTAAAAATTTTACATGTGGATCCCAGTTTCCCTCCCTTCCTCCCTCTAACCCTCCCTCCGTCTCTCCCTCCCTCCCTCTTAGCCTCTTTCCCCTGTGACATGCAACCTGGCTAGCCTCCACTCCCATCCCCCCATTCCCATTCCACTTGTAGGGCTATGCTATCCAGGTTGGGTCATGTAAATCTGTCAAGTCATTTGAAGTAGGGACTAGGACTTCTCTCCTGTCTCTAGGTTAAGGGAGTTTTCCTCCATGGGTGATGTCTCCACAAGGTCCTTTTGTACACCAGGAATAGATCCTGTTTCTTCTGTCTGAGGTCCCCCAGACTGGTCAGTCCTTCTAGCTGAGACCCTTATTCAGGGGGTCTGAGTCAGTCGCATGCTGGAATCCCAGATATCAGTCTGGGGGGCCATTAGCTTTTCCTTGTTCAGGTCAGCTGTCCTTGTGTGTTTCTGCAACCTGGTCTTGTCCTCTCTCTCTGCATCTGGATTCTAGTTTGACTAAGTGTTTGGTTATGGGTGTTTGCTTCTGTTTCCAACAGGTACTAGATGAGGACTCTATGATGGTGAATAATTTAGTTGATGATCTCACTATCAGGTAAAGGCATTTATGGTAGCCTTTCCATGGTTGCTCAAATTGTTAGTTGGAGTCAGTCTTGTAGTTCTCTAGACCTTTCTTTAGGCTCAGTTTTGTCTTCAAACCAATGATGGCTCCCTCTTTTATGTTGCCCCCCCTCACCCTGATTCAATCTATCTAGGAAAAAGAGATGGGGAGGAGAGGAAAACACATATTCTCTTGTGTTATAGTGGAATGTTCTATAGAGGTCTGTTAAGTTCATTTGAGTCATAACATCTGTTAGATCCCTTATTTCTCTGATAATTTATGTCTGACAGACCTGTTCACTGGTAAGAGTGGGGTGTTGAAGTCTTCTACTATAAGTGTGTGGGGTTTGATATGTGATTTAAGTTTCAGTAATGTTTCTTTTATAAATGTTGGTGCCCTTATATTTGGGGCATATATGTTCAAGATTGAGACTTTTTATTGGATATTTCCTGTGATGAATATGAACTGTCCTTTATCATCCCTTATGATTACATTTAGTTTGAAGTCTAATTTGTTAGAAATGAGGACAGCTATACCAGCTTGCTTCTTAAAAAGGCCCATTTGATTAGAAAGACTTTTCCCATTTCTTTAATCTGAGGATATGTATGTCTTTGAAGTTGACGTGGGTTTCTTGTATGCAGGAGAAAGATGGATCCTGTTTTCATACCCATGCTGTTAGCCTGTGTTTTTTTTTTATAGGCAAGCTGAGTATATTGATAGTAAGGGGTAGAATGACCAGTGATTGTTGATTCCTGTTAATTTTTGGTGGCAGTGTGTATTTTTCTTTTTGTTTTTTAGAATTTGCTGGTGTGAGATTATCAATTGCCTGTGCTTTCCAGGATACATCTAACCTTTTTGAGTTAGATTTTTACTTTCAGTGCTTTCTATAGGGCTGGATTTGTGAATGAGTATGATTTAAAATATGGTTTTGTCATTGAATGTCTAGTTTTCTCTATCTATGGTGACTGAAAGTTTTGCTGGCATAGTAGTCTGGGTTCGCATCCATGGTCTTTAAGACTCTACGTGTCTGTCTAGGACCTTCTGGCTTTGAGAGTCTCCGTTGGGAAACCATGTGTTAGTCTGATGGGTCTGCCTTTATAGGTTACTTGAACTTATTTTCTTTGCCTCTATTAATATCCTTTCTTTATTCTGTATGTTTTGTGTTTTGATTATTGTGTGGTGAGAGACTTTTCTTTTCGCCCAGTCTATTTGCTATTCTGTAAGCTTGTTGTATATTTGTAGGTATTTCCTTCCTTGGATTGGAAAAGTTTTCTACTGTGATTCCTGTGCCTTTGAGCTGATATCCTTCTCCTTCTTCTATCCCTATTATTTTTAGGTTTGGTCTTTTCATGGTGTCTCTAATGTCCTGGACATTTGGTATTATGACTTTGTTGGCTTTAATGCATTCTTTGACTAATGAATATTATTTGTTTATTTTTAATTTAACTTTGAAACAAGTTTGGTTTACATGTCAATACCAGTTCCCTCTCCCCTCCTCATTTGACCCCTCAGCCAAACCCCATCCCATCTGTTTCTGCTCCCCAGGGATGGTGAGATCTTCTGTGGAGGACCTTCAAAGTCTGTCATAGCATTTGTAACTGGGCATAGGCCCTCCCCCACATGTCTAGGCTGAGACAATGGGCTCCCAAAGTTCATTCTTATACTAGCAATCAATACTAATTCATTACTAGAGGCCCCGTAGACTGCCAAATCCTTCTGATACCCACATTCAAGAGTGTGGACCTGTCCATTTCTGGTTTCCCAGCACTTAGACTGGGGTCCATGAGTTCCACCTTGTTCAGGTCAGCTGTTTCTGTGGGTTTCTCCAGCCTGGTCTTGACCACTTTGCTTATCACTCTTCCCTCTCTGCAACTGGATTCCAGGAGTTCATCTAGTGTCTAGCTGTGGGTGTCTGTTTCTGGTTTCACCAGCTACAGGATGAAGGCTTTAGAATGGCATATAAGGTAGTCATCAATCTCATTATCAGGGAAGGGCATTTAAGGTAGCCTCTCCACTATTGCTTGATTGTTAGTTGGGGTCATCCTTGTAGACCTCTGGACCTTTCCCTAGTGCCAGATTTCTATTTAAACCTATATTTGCTCCCTCTATTATGGTGTCGTTTTCCTTGCTCTTCTCTATTCTTTCCCTGACTCAGTCTTCCTGCTGCCTCATGTCCTCCTCTCCCTTTCTCTTCTCCCTTTCTCTAAATTCCCTCATCCCTCCCTCCATGCTCCAAATTTGCTCAGGAGATCTTGTACCATTCTCACTTTCATTAAAATCTATTTTTAATATATATAATATTATATATATATGGTTCCTTTGTTTTGAACAAATTTTCATATCCTAGTGTTTTTATTTTTAACTTTTCATAATGGTATTTGCACATTATAAAAATAGTCATTATAGGGGCTGGAGAGTTGGCTCAATGGTTAAGAGAAGTGACTGCTCCTCCTTTTTCAGGTCAGCTGTCTCTATGTGTTTCTGCAACCTGGTCTTGTCCTCTCTCTCTGAATCTGGATTCTAGTTCAACTCAGTGTTTAGTTATGGGTGTTAGCTTATGTTTCCAACAGGTACTAGATGAGGACTCCATGATGGTGGATAATTTAGTTGTTAATCTCATTATCAGGGAAGGGCATTTGTGGTTATCCTTTCCACAGTTACTCAAATTGTTAGTTGGAGTCAGTCTTGTAGTTCTCTAGACCTTTCTTTAGGTAAAATTTTCTCTTCAAACCAATAAGGCTCCCTCTTTTATGTTCTCTCTCTCTCTGTGTCTCTGTCTCTTTCTCTCTCATTCTGTCTTCTATTCCTACCCTGACTCAATCTTCCTAGTACCATATGATTTCTTCTTCTCCCCTTCTCTTTCTCCTAGTTCTCTCTCCATTTACTGCACCCCCCACTTCCCATGAGCTCTAGGGGACTTGTCCCTTCCCCTTCTGTGAGGGGCCATATATGAATCTCTTAGAATACACCTTGTATCCTAGTTCCTCTGGTGGTGTGAGTTATAGACTGGTGATTCTTTGCTCTAGGCATAAAATCCATATATGAGCAAGTACATACTATGTTCCTCTTTTTGTGAATGGGTTACCTCATTCAGGATGGTTTCTTCAAGTTCCATCCACTTGCCTGCAAATTTCAAGATTCCATTATTTTTTTCTGCAGAGTAGTATTCCATTGTATAAATCTGCCACATTTTCTTTATCCATTCTTCAGTTGAGGGGCATCTAGGTGGCCTCCAGGTTCTGGCTATTACAAATAATGCTGCTATGAACATAGTTGAGCACATGTGTTTGTTGCATGGATGTGGATAATTTGGGTATATGCCTAAGAGGGGGATTGCCGGGTCCTATGGTAAACTAATTCCCATTTTCCTGAGGAACTGCCATACTGATCTCCAAAATGGCTGTATAAGTTTGCACTCCCACCAGCAGTGGAAGAGTGTTCTTCTTTCTCCACATCATTTCCAGCATAAGTTGTCATTGGTGTTTCTAATCTTAGCCATTCTGCCCCGAGTAAGATGGTATCTCAAAGTTGTTTTGATTTGCATTTCCTTGATAGCTAAGGATGTTGAGCACTTTCTTAAGTGTCTTTCATCCTTTCTGATTTCCTTTATTGAGAATTCTTTCTTCAGTTCTGTACCCCATTTTTTAATAGGATTATTTGGTGTTTTGTTGACTAGTTTCTTGAGTTCTTTGTATATTTTGGAGATCATCCCTTTGTCAGATGTAGGATTGGTGAAAATCTTTTCCCATTTTGTGGGCTGCCGTTTTGTCTTGTCAAATGTGTCCTTTGTCTTACAGAAGCTTCTAAGTTTGAGGAGGTCCCATTTATTGATTGTTGATCTCACTGTCTGTGCTACTGGAGTTAAGTTCAGGAAGCAGTCTCCTACACCAATTTGTTCAAGGGTACCTCCTACTTTCTCTTCTAAGAGGTTCAGTGTGGCTGGATTTATGTTGAGGTCTTTGATTCATTTGGACTTGAATTTTTGTGCCCCCCCCAGACTGATAGCTGGGAATCCAGCATGGGTCTCATCTAGAAGGACTGAGTACTCCAAAGAACCTCAGACAGTGGAACCAGGATGTAATCCTGGTGCACAAAAGGACCTTGTGGATACATCCCCCATGGAGAGATACTCCCTTAACCTAGACACAGGAGAGAAGCCCTAGTCCCTACTTCAAATGACTTGACAGATTTACATGACCCCACCTGGATGGCATAGCCCTACATATGGAATGGGAGTGGGGGGGATGGGAGGGGAGGGTGGTCAAGGTACATGTGAGGGGGGAGGAAGCGAGGAAAGGAGGAAGGGAGGGGGAACTGGGATGGATATGTAAAAAAATAACAGTAATAATAAAAGAAAGAAAAGTGACTGCTCTTACAAAGGTCTGGAGTTCAATCCCCAGCAACCATATGGTGGCTCACAATTATCTAAAATGGTGCCCTCTTCTGATCTTGAGGCACACATCCAGGAAGAACACTGTATACATAATAAATAAATGAATCTTTTTTTAAAAAAACTGTCACCATGTCCAAATTTTTATCAAATGACCTACTTCATGAGATAACTCACTATAATTAGCCTGCTATCAAAATCTCACTATACTACAGACACCTATAATATAGTAGGTCTCTCTAAGAGTTTACTTCTCATTCTTTAAGATTCATTTTCTTAGGGCAATGTGTAAAGCACTTGCCATAAAATCCTGATGACTGATTTCAGGTCCTGAAAACATTAGTAAAAGTTGACAAGGGAAATGTACAACTTATCTCACTGTTCCCAAAACAAAGTGGGAGACAGAGACAATAAAGTCTCTGTAGACTTGAATACAACCTTCACTGGCATATGCAGCAGTGAGTAAGACAGACAGTGTTTCAAGCAATGTGAACACATGCCCCATTCATACAAATAAACATTTGTGGATAATTCCACACATGTATGCTTCATTTACATACAAAATAAGATTTAAAAAATAACTTTTTGTAGAATTATTCCTGAAATTCCTTGGTCAGTGATAGGTCTGTGTGTTAACATAACCTTGCTTATATCCATAGTACATCCATCAGATTCTTAATAAGAATCTGTGCATATTCATCTCTATCTAAACTACTTAATGGCTAGCTAACAGATGGTTTTGGAATAATGATAAATTTTGTTGATTAGTAACAATTTATAAATAATAAAAATTACCAAACAATTGTGTAAATAAAAACAATTAGTGAGAAGTACCTAAACAACAGTAAAAATATATTACAAAGATTTTACTAGAAATAAAATCTTGGAAGTTTTTCCAGAAAGAAATCTTTCACTATTAGTAAATCATAAATACCTTATCCTAGTGAATATCTTTCAGTGCAATTTTCATAAATACCAAAAAAGTATAAAAAATTTTTAACCATCTCTTACAGACTCTTGTGATAAGGGAAATTTGATGAGAAAGCTTATGTCTCTGTATGAATTTACTGACAATTTATAAATGGACCTTACCATTCAGTATTCATAAACCTTTCCAAAATATGATTTTATGTTTAGGTAGAAAAATATATTTGAAGGCTGGGTGGTAGTTGCATATGCTTTTAATCTCAGCACCCAGGAGGCAGCGGCAGGCAGATCTCTGTGAATTTGAAGCCAGCCTGGTCTACAAAGCAAATTCTAGAATAGGCTCTACAGCTACACAAAGAAACCCTGTCTTGAAATACGTGTGTGTGTGTGTGTGTGTGTGTGTGTGTGTGTGTGTGTGTGTGTGTGTGTGTGTGTTTTGAGACCTGGTGGGAATGGCAAAATAGATATTTATATTTGTTTATAAAATTCAGTCATGTACCTGCCTATATACCTTGATGACAAGATTATACATAATGAAATTCAATAATTTTAATTCAATTTTAAAGCTAAGATAGCAGTAAATACCTATACTTCCAGGCTAATACAGTATTAAGTTCTTGATAGCTATAGAAGATATTAATGCTATTAACTTTTATACCAGAATATGTATCAAGCAGAGAGTGCTTTTCTATCTAAACATTGAGATTTTAAACACTGTAAATGCTATAGCCCAGGAACAAATACAGTTCTTAATAATTTTAGAAACATAATGAAGCAATGTAGATAGGTTTATCATAAATTTGCAAAGCCATATTTTTATATTGGTCGCAGCATTTTCTGAATTCTTATATAATGATTTATTTTCTAAAGAGTAAGCTCTGTCAACTTGAAGAAAATGACTATCTCAAATAAATGACCATGTTTCATTTATATCTTAAAAACCTGAAAATGACATTTAATTGAGCAGAAAATTTAGAGTCATGGCCTCCCTTTGAAAAATCAAATAAAACTGTCCATAATACTTTGAAGGAAATTATATTTTGTTTGCACAGATTTTTATTGTAATGTGAACATTAAAGTTAGATTCATTATATATTTGCCCATTTTTGCTCATATTTTATTCTCTTTTAGCTTGCAGAATTCAATTAACAAGATACAAGAGTGAAGATAAAACTGTGAGATTCAAAGAGGCATCTTCAAGTCTCAGTGACAAACAACTCTCACAGGAAAAAATAAAGGAAAAGCACAGCTGTAGCTTTTCTCCAGACTCTCACACATTCACACATGAAAAGTATCACAGAAAAGCCAGCCGGAAAATATCTTTTGATAAACGCCATTGCAGGGAGTACAGATATGCCCATGGATGTGAGAGTTTTAGCTATCAAATTACCTCCATTCCTCCAAGTTCTGAGTCTTCCACCTCTAATGTATCATCACTTGTCGGCAGCCCAAATTCTAAGAGTCGTAAGTCTGCCACAAGACAGAAGACTCGAAGAAGTCTTACATATTCTTTGGATGTGGGAACGCAAAGATGTGCCAGATGTTTTATGGAAATTAATAACTCTTCTTTTCACAAATGCACCATGCATTCTGATGATTCTGACTCTGACTCTTCTTTACATGGCCATATTTCATCAGATTCTAAATATCCTCTGCGCTCTAAAACTGTTAGACACTTCAAGACTTCTCGAAATAGCCCTTTATCTCGATCCCTGAATCCTAAACATCCTGTGGGCATCCGCTGCTCTCTGCATAGGGAAGATTTCAGACAGTCTGTGGATTCTACGTCTTATTTACATTGTGAAAGTTGTTCAGCTCTCCAAAATCTTAAGACATCTGCTGATACACACACCATTCCTATAAAATCTAAACAAATCATGGGCCAACATAGAACCTATGGCCACATAATGTCAACACCAGTAAGATTGTCTGAAAGTGAAAGCAAGTTCAACCTTACTACCCAACCTCAAAATAAGGATAATCCAGATGATAGCCTTTTAAAATTTATCAGTGCTAGAAATATCAAAGATGAGGCTGATGTTGAAGAGGAACGTCTTTCCAAGGATGAGACAGACCAAGAATATGAGACAGATACTGAAGATGAAACAGATGCTGATGATGAAACAGACACTGAAGATGAAGACAACAACAAAGATAAGAAAGATCCCAAAGACAAATCTGACCCTGATGGCAGTGATCCTAAAGATGGAAACTCTGAAAATAATACTGATAGCAATACTGGGTCTGATCCTAGTGGTGCTTCTGGGCCAACAAGTGGATCTGCTTCCAGCAATGATGGTGACTCTAAAAATGTAACTGATCATAACAATGAATCTGACCCTGCCTTTGATAATGCTTCAAACAGTGATGTTAACTTGAAATATAGCACTGATTTAAACAGTGCTTCTGATATGGCAGAAGATTTCAGTCAGCACAATAATGACACCAAAAGTAGCACAAATCCTAACTCTGCCTCTGAAAACAAAACTAGAACTGTGATGGACTATATTTCTGGTTCCAACAATGATGTTGACCCTAGGAAAGACACTGGACAAGGACATATTTGCTCTGAGACTATTAGACCAATTTCCAATAGTCTTGACATCACAAAAAATAAGACTGATCCAAATAACAATCCCTTCCTCTCAAACATCCATGGACTCCTAAAGGATCTTGAGTCTAACTATAATACCAAACTCAATAATGCTGCTAGTCACAATGTTGTTAATCCTAACCACATTGCTGAGCCTAACAATGGCACAGAACCTACTAGCACTGCTATTCACAAACATACAGCTGCCCTAAAATATTATTCAGACTTTAATGTTGTCACAGGGTTTACATACAAAGTAAGGTCAAGTTTTCTAGTCATCCTGAACTATTTTGGCAGAAAGAATTGTGCTACTAGACCCAGCTTTGCACTTAGTGTTATCAATGCCAATGATACTAGCAGCATCACTAGCTGTACTAGTACTATTAGCTCTCTGTTTACTGCTGGAAAAACCTATGCCCCAGAAAATAAACATTTCCCTAGATTTAGTCATTTTAATGGTTTCAGCATTGTCATCAAAAATATCCAGAAAGCTCATAATTCTATTAGTATCAGCAATATTAACACTCTCACTGATACTGAATTAAAAACCAGTTCCATATCATCTATTTTTAGAATTGTTTATGGAACTATCTCAGATTTTATTGCTGGCACAAACCATACTTCTTATCCTAATTTTTTGATAGCCTCTGAATTTTATGATTCACTTGAACTTGGTAGAGCTTATATAATTTTTGATAACCAAAATATTAGTGCTCAGTTCCAAAACTCTGCTGGATACATATACTCTGATACTTCCAAGTATGCCTCTGGGTCAGTGGACGCCCTTGATGCCAAAGAATCTGGCTTTTTAAAAGATTTTTCTAGGGTCCAGAATCCAATTGGCATCAAGGATCCTTCTCTTTTCAAGATTATTTCCAATCAAAATATTCCACTCTCTAGCTTTGATGTTATAGTGGAAGCTGAGCTACCAGATGTTGTGAAGTTTGCTATATCATCAGGTGCTGTGAATCAATTATTTAAGGTAAGTTTACATAAACATATATTTCAAGTTAATTTTCTCTTGTAATTTTTAGTGTTAGGTTATTGAACATGAATCAAATTTATTTTACTTAGATATATAAACTGGAATAGAGGAGAAAATTATCTAGTATTTTGTAACGTGGGAAATTCTGTAGTATAATTTTCAATAGAAAACATTCATCTTCTATACTATTGGTAAATGGAAAAATAGATGAATGGGCTGTAATAGACTGTTACACTTTTCTATTTTCTTAGCAGTGTTTTAATAGTTCATAAATGAAAACCTGACCATAAGCAAGTGACTAATTTTTCACACATGTATTGCCGACATGTACCCTTGATAGACAGAAGGGAGGTATGGGGCGAAAGGAACAGAAGGAAGGATGAAGAAAGAGAAGAGTAATTAAAATTAATCTTAAGTATTGTGAATGAAATCATTTAACCAAAATCAACTTTGAAAGCACTGATCTTTTAAAGAAGGATATTTGAACTACTTTACAAATTCTAAACTCTCATTTATTTTTAAATATATAGTCCTTAAGTGATTTTGGTAACATACCAGAAACACAAAGCCCCATAGTAGCTTTACTAACTTTAGTTTAAAATGTTTATCTTATTTTTCTTTATAATAAGTAAACCTATATTTTATCAAATATTTCCTCTAATAGTCTATATTACATGTAAAAATTAAGATTGCTGAAGTATATGGAGAACTATTTTTGACAATAACAAAGTATTGGTATTTTGTAAGTAACTTTACCAAAACATTACCAACAAAGCATAATTAATTTGATATATATTGAATGTCATCCCTTTTATACATTAGATAAGGTAAATAAGCTTAAATTTGATTTTAGTGTCTGTGTACAAATGTTCAGCTTCATATAATTTGTTTTCCATAAAATAAGTAAATGAATATAACTACACATTTAGAGTACATCACAGATTCAAGTACGAAAATTGAACTACAAAATTATCTCCTTAATGCTTTTACTTTCATAGAGAACAATTCTATGGTTTTTACCAAGAGATAACATCTTCCTAGAAACAGCAAGTATGGTTTTAAGTTTTTCTTACATAAACAAAGTTAATATTTATAAATTATAAGTAATAAAAGAGTATTGCTCAGGTATAATATTAAAATGTAAAGAGTTCTTTTTTATTGTTTTTCCAATTATTTATCTCAAGTGAGCCTTTGTTTCTATTAGTATGAAAAAATTGATATATTTTAGTATATTTATGTACTGTAATAACATTTGATAAAACACATGAAATAATGACACATGCTAAACTATAGATGAAACTTACACACATTGCATTAGGTCAAAGAAGACAGACATAAGCACCTACATGTTTTAGCATTCCAATTAGGTAGCATAGGCTAGAATAGACAAGTTCATAGACACAGAAATTTATTATTGGGATGTGAAAGCATGGTTTTAATGGTTACAAAGTTTTTGAAATATAGTTATTTTGTGTTTAAAATTGTGGCATTAAGAACAACTTTTTTTGAACTTAGAGGGACAAGATGAAATATATCTACAAAAATAGATTGCCTTTACATTAAAAACAAATTTTCCAAGTGCAAGGCATTGATTTCTCTGAAATATGATAAAAGGAAAATGATCTTTTCATGGACTATTTATCCAAAAGTATACTATGCCTGGCATATTTTCTAATGTTTATACCAGGACTAGACAGTTGAAATATTTGCAAACAATTGAAAAATTTTCACTGGAGATGAGCAGACTTCATAGTATATTGTGAATAGACATTTGATAATTAAAACATGCTGCAAACTAAAAATTAAGACATTTGATAATTAAAACATGCTGCAAACTAAAAATTAATGTCTAAGTGAAAAACATAGCTGGTAGCATCTGAAGAACTCACAGTCTACTAACATTCATAGAAAACAAATAGACACTTGGTATAACAAGTAAATGAAAACAAATGTAATAGCTTCCCTCTGAGTCTCCAGAGTGGTTTGATCATAACAGATCAAATTAATATGTGTAGGTTATCATTTTGTGCTACAAGTTTTAGAAATTCTTAATTATATCTTAATTCCCAAAGTTATCTCTTTTATAGTAATGGCTAATTTCGTCTTTAGTAGAATTAGAACTACATTACTAAATGACGAATGTCACTTAATACATTATCTAAAATTAGATTATAAAAGCAGAAGTAATACAATTCCATATCTGATGACAGATTTGAATGTCTTGCAAGAACTGCATTAAAGCCATTCAGAGTCAGAATTTGTACTTACAGCAGAATGTTTGAAGTGCAAAATGATTAATAACAGTGCACAATACAATATTTTCATACAGTGAATTAAAGCTAGAAAGTTATGGATATGGAGTAAGCATTTCGACTAATAAATGTCTGCACATAGCAATAAAATGTGCTTTTTGTACTGAGGTTCAGTTAATACATCTAAAATGCACAGGAAAAATAAATCAGTATTTGAGAGATGCAACAGATAAGGCACTGTTTTGGAAAGACTGGAAGTTACAATATAACATTGTTAAAAGGAAAATAGTCTTAAGTAGACAAAAGTTGTTGGAATTGTACTTTTAGGTACTTTTAGGTACTTTTAGCATGTTCTTCCTGATCTTATAATCATGCAGGGATGTTGTTGGATTTTTCTACTCTTACTTATTGTTCTTTTAGGGCTTGCCACCCACTCCTGAATAAATACATACAAGGAGACATATTCTTACTTATAAATGTCCAGCCTTAGCTTGGCTTGCTTCTACCCATCTTTTCCTGAATTATTCCAGCTACATTTTGCTTCTGGGCTTTTATTTTTCTCTATTCTATATACCTTTCTTTACTTCTTACTCCGTGGCTTGCTGTGTAGCTGGGTGGCTGGCCCCTGGAGTCCTCCTCCTTTTTCTCACTCCTCAATGTTTTCTTTTCAGATTTCTCCTTGTATTTATTCTCTCTGCCTGCCAGCCCTATCATTGCTCCTGCCTAGCTATTGGTTGTTCAGCTTTTTATTAGACCAGTCATGTGTTTTGGGCAGACAAAGTAACACATCTTCACAGGGTTAAACAAATGCAACATAAAAGAATGCAACACATCTTTGAATCATTAAACAAATGTTCCATAGCAAAAAACAAATGTAACACATCTTCAACTAATATTTCACAACTTTTCCCTTTTTTGATGGAAAGGTTTTAACTTTAACATACTAAAACTACTAAAGAGTTATCAAGTAAGAATTACATTTATAATATTCAGTTCATTTGTATTCTGCAAATTCAGAGAAAATAATCCATTGCCTATAATATCTTAGTAAATTCAAAGTTTTATAACTAATTTACTTTCTATCATAACTAAGGAAAACTGCAGTTACAACTGTCTAGTCTGCAACTCAATCAAAGATGCCAGAAGGATATAATATTAACTAACAACAGAGACATTTGGCTGCCTGGACAGTCATCCAAAGTTCTTCTGAAATATTGAGACATTTACCTGCAGTCTACAGGCCTAGAATATTAGGAAGACTCTTTTATGAAGCACAAATTTTGAAGGACTGGCAAAGTTCACCAGTCACTTTCCTGTGGGCCCTGAATGTGCATTCTATACAGCATACTGTCAGGCAGTCCAGGAAAGAGCAGTTTCTTGCCCAAATGGTAGTATTACTTCATTGAAAATAAACTCCATATGGATTTTATTCAACATTCATCATCCTTTTATCAAGTAAATTGATGCTTCTATGAGAAGATGTGTCACATTAGATTTAGAAAACATTGTAAAAGCCATATTTTTTAGGGTTTTTTAAAGTTTTTTAAATGTTTGGAGATCAGCTGCCTAAAATATAGCTGTTTAATCTTCAAAACATACCTAATATGACCATAAGTTTAATTATTATAGATTAACTACTAACCTCATCTCTTAATTACACTTTGCATTTTAAATGAACTGCATAAGCACAATACACCAAGAATAGAAACATATATACAATTTAACAAAATAACTAAATTTGTATAAATATTCCAAAATTCATGCCAAAGCAAAATATCTGAGATTAATAGTTGCCATTTTATCCTATATTTCTATATTCCCCTAAATGGTAACAAATATCCATAACCCATCAAATAACCAAGGACCACCCAAACAAAAACAAAACCTCTTCTCCAATGCAATGTATCTTTTAAGTTCTCCTTTACAAATACATTTTGACTTCCAACTTAAAGTTAAGGCATTCTTAAAGTGTTCAGACTTTATTTCAACAGTTCTCTTTCAATTCCAGGTCTTTTAGCAGCTGTCCTTTGCTTATCAGAAATCAAAAAATTCAAAATCAACATGATATTTCCCATCTCTGTGTGGCTTATTCTTTTAATATTACTTATCTCTTTAAAGACATTTTAAACCAAATCTTTTTATGACTATATCCATATATGTCTATATCCATTTTCTTTTCTTAGCCTTATGCACATTATTAAACATTATAACATTAAACATTATAACCTGTTCATAGTTTGTTTCTGTTTGGGTCTGTCTTTACTTTATATCCATGATCATTTAAGCTGCTAAGCATCATATCTAGAACATCAGCATAGATTTGGATGTTAGCTCTGCTCGCTTCTGAGCCTGTGAAAGCCAAGCCTAAAGTTCTCAGCAGGGTCTAAGGTGTCTTTGGCTAAGAACTGCATGCAACACCCCCAGCTATGGAATCCCATAGCTCCACTGTAGCAGGCAGCATTTTTTTTTTACTTAGTATTTTGGTTCCTATATAGCATGAAAAAGGCTGTTTTAAGTGCTCTGCTCTAAGCCAGAGTTTTTTTAAAGGAGCAGTATCAGTTTTATCTTTTCTTTTTTCTCCAAATTTCTCAGGCCCTGCAAATATTGGAGCCTCATATTGGCATGCCAAAATGTTATTTATTTTGTTTTGTTGTTTTGTTTTTACTCTTTTGGTTCTTTGGTGGAGGGGGGCGGTCACCCAGCTTCCAAATTAAATACACATATGGAGACTTATTCTTAGTTATGAATGTCTGGCCATACCTTGGCTTATTTGTAGACAGCTTTTCTTAAATTATCTCATTTACCTTTCACCTGTGAGCTTTTATATGTCTGTATTCTATATACCTTTTACCTTCTTACTCTGTGGTTTGCTGTGTAGCTTGGTGTCTGTCCCCTGGCTTCCCCCTCTCTTCCTTCTCTCTCTTCCTTGATCCTCTTCCCAGATTTCTCCTCATATTTATTCTCTCTGCCTACTAGTACCACTTATCCTCTCTCCCGCCTAGCTATTGTTCAGCTCTTTATTAGACCAATCAGGTGTTTTGGACAGGCAAAGTAACAGAAATTCACAGAGTTAAACAAATGCAATATAAAAGAATGCAACACATCTTTGCATCGTTAAACAATTGTTCCATAGCAAAAACAAATGTAACACATCTTCAACTAATATTCCACAACAGAAGGACATTTTAAGTTTAATTATTTTGGTTAATAGCCCTTAAAACAGATGTTAAATGCCAACATACTCCACAGAATACAATGTCCTTCTAAAAATAAATGCCCTTCAATATATCTACATAATGATAATCAATTTGTCCACTCCTGGCTTTTTATGAGTATGCTATATTTTCTTACAGTGGAAGATGTGTTTCTTAGAAATTTTCATTCTGAGATACCACGAAAGACCTCCTGTTCAAAGATAAAGGCAACTTGCTCAAGGTCTGTTAATTGTTCAACTTCTTTACTGAGAGCACCATCAGTGTACCAGAGATTACCATAAAGTAGCTAATTGATACAAGAATTTAACATTTTTCCATGTTACTAAAATGCTTGATGGTCTCTTAGTGTTATATTCCTTGTCAGATACTTTTTTTTTCCATTCATATTTTTATAGTGTTTAGTTATTGAACTAGGGCCACTATTGCGTTAGACAAGTTATCTACCATTTAACTTCAACTATAACTAAGATGGAGACTTGAAAATCTTCAACTGAGATATATTAAACTGCATTGTATTCTCCTTTTGGTATAGTTAAAGGCATCAAATATAACTAAAGTATTCTCAGATAAAAAAAACTGAGCAGTAAAAAAAATGAAAAAAGAAAAGAAAGAGAGCCACTATTAATGTAAATCTTTTGGTTGTTCTCTGGATAATTTGTGATAAAAATCACCATTAATATTATAAAAGATAAAGATTTTGCCAGGTGTTATGGCACATGCCTTTAACTCCAGCACTCCAGAGGCAGAAACAAGCAGAGTTCTGTGAGTTCAGCATAGCCTCAACTACATAACAAGTTCCAGATAGACTACCAAAGGCTCCGTAATGAGACTCTGTCTCAGAAATGAAAAAATAAATTTAAATTTTGTTTAAACTTTTCTCTGTATTTATGTGATGTTGGTTTTCTGAGCCAGATTCAAACCTACAAGATATAGGTGAGGAATCCAAAGTGAACCTGTTGTCGCAAGTTCCAAGTAAGGGAACTTGTCTTATGTATAGAGAAATAAATGCCTGTGATATTTCTGTAAGAACTTCATATCATAATTGCCCTGATTATCAGGGTTTCCCATATAGCTCTCTCTGTATTATAGCATCAGAGCTGAATTTTTCATCTAGTAAATTTACACTACCAATATAAACTGGTAACACCTAAATAAAATACATAGTAGTTGACAATGAAGAAAAAAATGTTATAGGGCTTGCAGTGACAGTTTATAGATAATTATATAATATTCTCAACCAGAAAAATTACTGTTTGTTAATTATGAGAGTTTTAAGTAAAAATTCAGAAAACTTCTATACTTAATTTATTCAAAATAGTATTCATTTGAAAAGGTTGAGAATGAGAAGATGGGTAAAATTTGCCATTATTCAAGCACTTAGTAATACAAAAATAAAATTCTATGTAGTTATGTTATTATTTCAGATGAAGAGTTAGAGGCATAATCACATAATTATTCCATGATTTCATCGCTATAAAATAAGGGCATATAATTAATTAATTTGTATATTAGATAAAATATTCCATGTAGCAGTCAAATATAGTAAACATAGCATTTATCTAATATACATGTAGGTTACACAGTAAACATCACTATGGTCTTATCTTAGTATTTTAAGAAACCGTATTATCCCTGTTACTATAAGGTAATCATAGCGGTTTCTTGGGTAAGAACTTGAACTTTCCTAGGGTCACAATATCCAATATTTTCAGTTAAATAAACTATTTAAAGTACTTTAAGAAGAAATATTTTTCTTTTATTGTCACTTATAACTCCCTAGTTTCTTTTTATCCTGTTGTTGCAGCTCAGCCTCCAAACAGTTATCAGACAAAACGTTGGCTTTGATTAATGAAAAGAATACCTTGAGATGGAAAAGACTAAAGCACAACCAAGAAGGTTCTGAGGATATGAGCAAATAACTTCAAAATGAACTACAGAAATCCCTGAAAATGTTTATTTTATGTTTATTCTTAGATATTCTCCCCATTATATGTCCATACTTTTATTGTCTCTTGTGGCCATAGATATTTCAAAGTTCCATATTGCACTTGCCACATCCATATTTCTTACATGTGGCAGACTCTGGAATTAAGAAAAGGACACACTATATTCCCCTCTAAAACATACAAAAATAAATTTTATTGTTAAGCATTCAAAATTCAAACATGCTATCAACCAGAAATTCTTCCCTGTATTCTCTGTATTCTCAAGAGCATAATTTTACCATTTAAAATATTTAAGACATATTTTACTAATATTGTGATGACCATTCTAGTCTTAAAAGAACCCATACTAAATCTATATTTCATTGTTAATCTTAATTGTTGTTAATGTCTTGTGAATATGGAGCTCAAAATTAAAATAGTTAAGATTCATCAGTATTGTGCAGAGTTTGTTTAACTTTCTATTTATCTCATTCAAGTGAAGCTATATATGGACCCTTCTGAAACAAACAACAAACAACAGGTTGTATAGGACTTAAGAAGACTTAACTAGATAGCTGAAAAACAATTGAAATAAAGGACAATATTTTTTCTTTTCATTTACAAGGCAGAGCCTGGTTTGTAGGTATACTGAAAACTGAAACACCTTTTTTTCTTTTTTTGGTTTTTTGTTTGTTTGTTTGTTTGTTTGTTTGGTTGGTTGGTTGGTTGGTTGGTTGGTTGGTTGGTTGGTTGGTTTTTTGAGACAGGGTTTCTCTGTATTGCTTTGAAAGTTGTCATGGAACTAGCTCTGTAGACCAGGCTGGCCTCAAACTCACAGAGATCTACCTGCCTCTGCCTCCCTCCGGAGTGCTGGGATTAAAGGAGTGTGCCACCAACACCCTGTAACACCTTCTTTTGTCTATTGATTTCCAGGTACACTACATACTTAGGCAATCAAGTCATGCTAACTTGACAAAAATTTATATAAATTACAGACAATGAATATACTGTGTACGCTACTATCCATTGCTTAAATTTAAATGTCTTCTCCAGCAAGCCAAGTTTCTAAATTTTTCTGTGCTTTACTTGTTTTACACACACACGCACATGCACACGCACACATGCACACACACAAACACATTGTTCACTTTCATGTCTTCCTTAAACATAATAATTACCCCTTTCATAAGACTCATATAAACAATATGGATTGACTTCGTCCTCAAGTTTAAGTTATAGGTCATCCAATAGAGATGTTAGTACATTTGGGGAACTACAAATAGTTTAGCACACATAGAGTTCATGGTGTAGATGAGGTGGCTATAGTAACTCACATTGGGAACAAATGCAAAACCCTGTTTACCATAATATAAAAGTAAGACTTCTCTCAGAAAACAGGTAATTCTTAATAACTTAAAGCAAGGTAATAATATGATCTGACTGAGCTGCAAAGAAATCAGTTTATTGGTGGTCTGGAGGGTGGAATTTAAAGTAAATAGAGATAAGGGTCTCCCTGTATTAGTCTAAACTTAAACTCAAATGGTCTTCAAATAAGGCAATAGGTAGTAAAAAATGGAGAAGAGAGAAAGTTTACTTGAGATATTAAAATAAGAATGACTGAAATTTGCTGAATAATTGGATGTAGGAAGAAAGAAGGAAATATTTAAGAGAACTACTCATTTTTCTGATGTGAATGATACTGGTAGTATGGTTAGTCAGAAAAAGAAATTAAGGAGTATTATGTGTGCCTAAGGAGATAGAGTTACATTTGATTTAATAGTTAGATTCCTGAGTAACATGTAAAAACAATATCCTTGGCCTTGCACAATTTCTCAGCAGCTTAAAGTACCTACTGTCATTCCTGATGATCTGAGTTTGATCCCTGAAACCTACAGGATGGAAGGAAAGAACCAACTCCTATCCTCTGACCTCTGCACATATGCACACACACACAAAGTATAAATAAACAATTTAAAAATCAAAGTTAAAATGTAAATGAAAATTATGTTCCAAATTTATCTAGCATAAGACCAGAATTTTAAGTGCCCTCCATGAAAAAAAAAACTAAGCATAACAATGTTAAGAATGCCTTGTTTTTAATTTAAAGAAACTTGCATCTTATTCTTATATTATGTAAATAGTGAATATTAAACAAGAAAGTAGCAAACTACAGGTTTAAACGGAACATAAAATGAAATTTCATTGATTATTTGAGACTTTTCTGCATAATCATAAATTACATACAAATAAATTTTATTTTTTTTCTTTTTATTTCATTTTATTCAATGGCAAATTTCTATGGAAATTATGTTTCTTCTTGTTTTTAATGGCAAAGCACACACTGAATATATAGATTTTTTAAAATTCAGTAAATTGTATGAAGCAAGTTTTCAGAGTTACTCAACTTTGTCTCCTTGAAGACACTATTCTGTAAAAATAAAACAGCAAAATTGTCAATATATAGGAAGGATATGTTATAAGGCTCTAACATCCTCTCCAGAACCCCTCTATGGTCCTTTTTTCACTTGGCTTCCGGGTTTCTGAAGTTGTGGCAGGTTATATACTCGCATATGAAGATTTGGAGCTAGGTACACAGATGAGAGTAAATGTTTGCTATTTATCTGTATGGATCTGTGTTACCTCATTCAATTTATTTTCTAGTTCCACCCAATAATCTGTAAATTTCCAATATTACTGTTTTTAGCTGCTAAATACCATTCCATAGAGTATCTGGACAATATTTTCAATATGTATAGCATCTAGGTTGATTACATTTATTCACCATTGTGAATAGAGCAACAGTGAACAATTGATAAATAAATATATGGAGTAGGTTGTCAATTCCTTTGGTCATTTGCCAAGAAGCAGTATATCAGGTTCATATGGTAAGTTTATTTTTAGCTTTTGGATAATTATCACACATACTTGCAGAGTGGCTGTACCAGTTTGCAGTCCTACCAACAGTAAATGATGGTTTTCCTTTCCTTGTATCCTCTGCATTTATTTTAATGCCTTTAGCCATTCTGAGGTAAGATACAATCTCAAAGCTATTTTGATTTTCATTTATCTAATTGCTAAGGATGGTTAATGTTTTTGAGATATTTCTTAACCTGGGCTGGAGAGATGGCTCAGCCGTTAAATGCTAGGCTCACAACCAAAAACATAAGAGATAATTCTTAACCATTTTTATTTCTTTTGTTAACACTTTGTTTAGATTCATAGCCCATTTATTAAATAGGTCATATGGTTTATGAGTCTCTGACTTCATATATATGTATATACATATATATCTTGGATATTCATCTTCTATCAGAAATATAGCTGACTAAGATTCTCCTCTTCACTCTTGATTGTTTCCTTAGCTGATCAGAAGCCTTTTAGTTTTATTAGGTCCTGCTTGTCAGTTGTTGTTCTCAATTCCTGGGTATTTGACTTCCTTCTCAGAAAGCAATTTCTTCACCTGTATCTTGTCTGGTACTTGCTGACTATTTTTTTTCTAGCAGTTTCAGGTGAATATCAAGGTCTTTGAGTAATTTTAGTTAATTGTTGTTAAGGGTGATCATGGAGACATCCAGTTTTCATAGCGTCATTTTATTCATGAAACTATTTTCCAGTGTATAAGTTTTTTAGCATTGTCATATATTAGATGGGTTTAGTGATGATTACTCAATTTTCTTCTATTTGTCTATATTCCTGTTTTTGTGCCAGTACCGTGCTAGTTTTTATTACTATATAGCATTGTGATACATCTTAAAATCTGGAATGGTAATCCCTCCAGTATTATTCATTTTATTTGTGATTGCTTTGGCTTTCTCCAGACTTTTAATTCAAAATTAATGTTAGAATTTTTTTTCTATTTCTGTGAAGAATTAGATAAGGATTATTTTGTATTGTATTGCATTGAGTCTGAATAGCTCTTATTATAATAGCCATTTTCATAATGTTAATTCTACCATTTGTGAACATGGGTGTGTCTTTTCATTTCCTACTGTCTTTCTCAACCTTTCTTCAGAGATGTTTTTATTAAAGATGTTTTTGTTTAAATTCCTTTGTTGCATTTATTCCTGGATATTTTATTTTCTTGAGGATGTTGTGAATGAGTGTTTGTCTATGATCTTTTTCTCAGTGTATTTGTCATTGCTGTATCAGAAAGGATTTTTTTATGTAATTCTCATCTACAGTCATGGTCTATTAGAACACAGAGTACATTACTCCAGGCTCATTTACCTTCTAGTGTTTCCAGAGAAGTAAGATTTTATTCATTTGGCTTCTAGTATTTCCAGAGAAGTAAGATTTTATGCTAATGGGTTTTCCTTTGTATATGACTTGTAGTTTGTTGTTACTGTTCTTGCAGTTTTCAATACTCTTTCTTTGTCCTATGTATTTAATGATTTAACTATGATAAACCATGTGGAGGTTGATTTTCTGGTTTCCATTTGTTATCTGTGTACCTCTTATACCTGCATGGGTATGTCTTTGATTAGTTTGGGGATGTTTTCTTCTATTATCTTGTTTAAAATCTATTTTGTGCCATTGACTGGAATCTTTTCCCTTATTTATACCTTTAATTAGAAGATTTTGTATTTTCATTATGTCCCATAATTTGTATATGTTCCTCACCAGTGCTTTTTAAAATTTAACTGAAATTTCCCCTTAACTCCTTTCTTCCTGTTATGTGCCCACCTCACTTCTGTTCCCACCCCCATCAACTCCTCCTTGGTTTTTGTTCAAAAATGACAGGCCTCCCATAGGAGTCAACAAAGCAAGACATATCAAGTTGTGGCAGGACCAAGTTATTCCCCTTGCACCAAGGCTGGATGAGGCATTCCACCATAGAGAATAGGTTGCTGTTATGGCAGGTTTTTCCTACCCGCCGGCCTCCCGGTCCTGCCGCCAAGGTCCCGCCGCCACGTGAGCCCCAAATAACACTCAGAGACTCTGTATTTGATACAATCCTGTTGGCCAGTTATCATTATTGTTTATGGGCTAGCTTTGTCTTAATTATTAACCCATTTCTACTTATCTAATTATTTCCACGTGGCTCATCTTATCCGGGAGCAGCGGCTGGCGTCTTCCTCCTAGGTCTACATCTTGACTCTTTAACTACTTCTTCTTTCCTCCTCCTAGACTCCTAGCCCAGCCTATCTAGTTTTATATTGGCCACAATGCCTTATTAATTAACCAGTATGAGAAACATATATACAGAATAACATCTCCCATCAGGTTGCAAAGTCCAGCTCATGTGTCAGGGACAGGTTCTGGTCCCACTGCTAGCGGCCACACAAAAGACCATGCTACACAACTACCACACATGCTGAGAACCTAAGTCAGTCCTGTGTAGGCTCCCTGGTTCTCGGTCCAGAGTCTGTAAGCTCCCAGGAGCTCAGGTCAGCTGTATCTGTGGATTCCCCCATTGAGACCTTGACTCCCCTGGTTAGTAAAATTCTTCCTTCCTCTCTTCAACAGAATTTCCAGAGCTTGGCCCAGTGCTTGGCTGTGGATCTCTGCATCTCTTTCCATCAGGTATTGGAGGAAGGATCTCAAATGACAATGAGGGTAGTCATTCAATCTGATTAAAGGACATGAACAATACAGGAAACCTCCACATTATTGCTAGGAGTCTTATATGGGGTCATCCTTGTGGATTCCTGGCACCAGGTTTCTCCCTAACCCCCCTTTTCATCCAGCCTTCAACTTGCCCAACCCAATCCCTGATGTTTCATCCCCTACCAACCTCCAATTTACCCAAAATGTGTCTTCTGTTTCCCCTTCCCAGGGAAATCCATGCATCCATATGGGACTTCCTTGTTATCTAGACTCTTTTTCTGGATTATAGCCTGGTTATCCTTTATTTTATACCTTATACCCACTTATGAGTGAGTTCATGCCATGTTTGTCATTTGGGGTCTGTGGTAAATCACTCAGGAAGATTTTTTTTTAGTTCCATCCATTTACCTTCAAATTTCATGATGTCATTGCTGTTTACAGCTAAGTAATACTCCATCATTGGAAGTGTATCACTATTTTTAAATCCATTCTTCGTTTGAGGAGTATCTAGGTTGTTTCCAGGTCCTAGCTATTATGAATAACACTGCTATGAACATAGTTGAGCAAGTGTCCTTTAGATATGATTGAGCATCCTTTGTGTATGCCCACAAATGGTAATGCTGGGTCTTGAGGTAGATTGATTCCCAGATTTCTTAAAAAAAAAAAAAAAAAACTGCTATGTTGATTTCAAAAGAGGTTGTACAAGTTTTCAGTCCCACCAGCAGTGAGGGAATGTTTCCCTTATCTGCATCCTCTCCAGCATAAACTGTCATTAGTGTTTTTTATCTTAGCCATTCAGATAGGTATAGAATGGAATCTCAGAGTCATTTTGATTTGCATTCTCTGATGAATAAGGATGTTGAGCGATTCTCTAAGTGTATTTTGGCAATCTGAGTTTCTTCTGTTGAGAATTCTATTTAAATCTGTACCCCCATTTTTTATTAGATTATTTGGTATTTTGTTATTTAGTTTCTTCAGTCCTGTAGTCCTTTATATATTTTGGAGATCAGCCCACTGTCAGATGTGGGGTTGGTGAAAATCTTTTCCCATTCTTTAAGCTGCTGTTTTGTCTCAATTGATTTTTCTTTGCCTTACAGACAATTTTCCATTTTGGGAGGCCCCATTTATTAATTGTCTATCTCAGTGTCTGTGCTAATGGTATTCTATTGAGGAAGTTGCCTCCTGTGCCAATGCCTTTAAGGCTTCTTCTCACTTTTTCTTCAGCCAGTTTCAGTGTAACTGGATTTATGTTGAAGTCTTTGGTCCACTTGGAGTTGAGTTTTGTGCAAGGTGATAGAAATGTATCTACTTGCATTCTTCCTCAACCTGGCATCCACTTATGTGAGCACCATTTATTGAAGATGCTCTCTTTTTCCGTTTTATGGTTTTGGATTCTTTGTTAAAATTCATGTGTGTGGTCAGTATCTTCAATTCAATTCCATTGATCCACTTGTCTATTTTTATGATAATACCATGCTGTTTTTGTTACTGTAGCTCTATAGTAGAGCTTGGTGTCAGGGATGATAATGATACCTCTGTACATTCCTTTGTTGTACAGCATCGTTTAAGATGTCCTGGGTTTTTTGTTTTTTCATATTAAGTTGAGTATTGATTTTTCAAGGTCTGTGAAGAATTATGTTGTAATTTTGATGGGGATTGCATTGAATCTGTAGATTGCTTTTGGTATTGCCATTGTTACTATGTTTATTTATAGGCATGAATGATCTGTCATTTTCTGATGTATTCTCCGATGTCCTTCTTCAAAGACAAAGTTCTTGCCATTCAGGTCTTTCACCTGTTGTTACCTCAAGATATTTCATGTTATTTGTGTCTATTGTAAATGGTGTTGTTTCTCTGATTTCTTTCTCAGACTATCATTTCTGTATAGAAGAGCTACGATTAATTTTTAGTTAATCTTGTATCCAGTCATATCACTGAAGGTATTATCAGCTGTAGAGTTTCCTGGTAGAATTTTTGGGGTCACTTAGGTACACTATCATATCATCTGCAAATAATTAAAGATTGATGTCTTCCTTTCCAAATTATGTATATTTGACCTCCCTTTGTTGTCTTATTGCTCTAGCTAGAACTGCGAGTACCAACTTGAATAGATAGGGAGAGAGTATACAGCTCTGTCTTGTTCCTGGTTTTAGTGGGATCACTTGGAGTTTCTCTCCATTTAGTTTGATGTTAGCTGATGGCTTGCTGTATATTGCCTTTATTGTGTTTAGATATCTTCCTTGTATCCCACCTCTCTCCAAGACCTTTATCATAAAGGGCTGTAGAATTTTGTCAAAGGCTTTTCAGTATCTAATGAGATGATCATGTGGTTTCTTATTTTCAGTGTATTATATGGTGGATTACATTGACAGAGTTTTGTATGTTGAACCATGCCTGCATCTATTTGATCATGGTGGATGATTTTTGATATGTTCTTGGATTCAGTTAGCCAGTATTTTATTGAGTATTTTTGTATCAGTGCTCTTGGGGGAGACTGACCTGACATCTCCTTTTTAATTATGTCTTTGTGTGATTTTTTTTTAAATCAGGGTGACTATAGCCTGGTAAAAGTGTTCCTTCTGTTTCTATTGTATTGAACAACTTCAGGAGTATTGGTATTATGTCTTCTTTCTAATTCTGGGTTGGGAGACTTAAGGAAACTGCTTCTATTTCCTTGAAGAAATAACTTTATTTAAATTGTTTATCTGGTTTCATTTAATTTTGGTATGTGGTATTTATCCATTAAATTGTCCATTTCTTTAAAATTTTTACAATTTTGTAGAGTACATTTTTCAAAATATGACCTAATGATTCTCTGGATTTCCTTAATGTCTGTTGTTATGTCCCCCTTTTCATTTCTGATTTTATTAATTTGTATATTCTGTCTCTGCCTTTTGGTTAGTTTGAATAAACATTTGTCTATCTTGTTGATTTTCTCAAAAACCCAACTCTTTGTTTCATTGATGTTTTGTATTCTCTTTATTTCTATTTTGTTGATTTTAGCCCTCATTTTGATTGTTTCCTGTCATCTACTCCTCTTGGATAAGTTTCCTTCTTTTCATTCTATAAGCTTCTAGATGTGCTGTTAAGTCATTTCTCCATGTACTTTATGTAGGCACTTAAATACTCTCAACTTTCTTCTTAGCACTGCTTTCATAGCATAAATTTGAGTATGTTGTGCTTTTATTTTTCATTGAATTCTAGGAAGTTCTTAAATTTTGTATTTTTCTTTGACCCAGTGATGATTCAGTTGAATGCTGTTCAATTCCATGAGTTTGTAGTCTTTCTGCAATTAGTGTTGTTGAATTCTAACTTAAACCATAATGATCAGATAAGATACAAGAGGTTATTCCAATATTTTTGTATCTGTTGAGGTTTTTTTGTTACTGGGTGTGGGCATCTTTCAAGAAGAGTCCATGAGGTGCTGAGAAGAGGGTATATTCTTTCTTTGTTTAGGTGGAATATTCATAATTACCTGTTATGTTGATTTGAGTAATAGCATCTGTTAGTTTCCCTTATATCTCGGTTAAGTTTGTGTCTGGCAGACCTGTTCAGTGGTGAAAGTGGGATGTTGGAAGTCTCCCACTATTGGTGTGGGGGGTTTAATGTGTTGGGGCATAGATGGTTAGAAATAAGACTTCATCTTGAAGGATCTTTCCCATGGTCAATATGAAATTCCTTCTCTGTGTCTTTTGGTTGATTTTAGGTTGAAGTATATTTTGTTAGATATTAGGGTAACTACACTAGCTTGTTTCTTAGGTATATTCAATTGGAAAATCTTTTCCCAACTCTTTATTCTGAGGTAATGGCTGTCTTTGAGATTGAAGTTTGTTTCTTTGTATGCAGCAGAATGATGGATCCTGCTTTTGGATCCATTCTCTTAGCCTGTATCTTTTTATTGGTGAATGAGTTCATTGATATTAAGAGATATTAATGACCAGTGATTGCTAATTCCTGTTATATTTGGTTTTGATGGTGATGGTACTGTTTGTATGCTTCCCTTTTTAGGGTTTTCTGTGAGATTATCTATTGCCTGTGTTTTCATGATGTAGCTACCTTTCTTGGATTGGAGTCTTCCTTCTAGTATTTTCTGTTGGGATGGATTTGTGGATAGGTATTGCTTAAATCTGGTTTTGTCAGGAAACATCTTGTTTGAAAGTTTTGTTGGGGACAGTAGTCTGAGCTGGCATCTATGGTTTCTTAGTGTCTGCAGAATGTCTGTCTAGGACATTCTGCCTTTTGAGACTTTAATGTTACTTGGTCTTTTTTCTTTACAGCTCTTAATATTCTTTCTTTATTCTGTATGTTTAGTGTTTTATTATTATATGATGAGGGAACTTTATTTTTTTATTCCAGTCTCTGGTATTCTGTAAGCTTCTTGTACCTTCATAGGCATATCCTTCTTTAGGTTTGGAAAGATTTCTTCAATGGCATTGTTGAATACATTTTCTGTGCCTTTGAACTGGAATTCTTTTCTTTCTTCTATCCCTATTATTCTTAGGTTTGATCTTTTCATGATGTCCCAGATTTCCTGGATGTTTTTGTTAAGAATTTGTTGAATTTAACATTTTCTTTGACTGGTGAATCTTTTTCCTCTATTGTACCTTCAGTGCCTGAGATTCTCTCTTCTATCTCTTTCATTCTGTTGGTTATGCTTGTATCTGTAGTTCCTTTTTGTTCACCCAGATTTTCCATTTTCAAAATTCCCTCGGTTTATATTTTCTTTATTGTCTCTATTTCAATTTTCAACTCTCAGATTCTTTTCTTCACTTGTTTGGGTTTTCTTGGATTTCTTTAAGGGATTTATTGAGTTCTTCCATTTGTGTGTGTGTGTGTGTGTGTGTGTGTGTGTGTGTGTGTGTATGTTTTCTTCCATTTCTTTAAGGAAATTTTTCATTTCCTCTTTAAGGGCCTCTATCATCTTCATAAAACTATTTTTAAGGTTGTTTCCTTCTGTATCTATGTTGGGCTATTCATATCTTGCTGGGGTAGGACCATTAACTAGTTGCTGGCGTTTCTATGTTGCTCTTCCTGTTGTTGAATGTATTCTTACACTGCCATCTAGCCATCTCTTCCTCCAGTCTGTGCAGGCGGGACCTGTTGCTCTGTTGGTTGCTCTTCCTCCAGATACAGTTGCAGTCTCTTCCTCTGGGTGCAGTTGTCAACTATGGCTCTAGTGGTGACTGTCCTTTCAGGTGCAGGCAGTGCCAGTGGGTTGGGTGGTCACTTCTCCAGGTACAAGCAGAGCCAGTGGTCAGATGGTCACTGTCCCTCTGGTGCAGCTGGAACTTATGGGTTGGGTGATTGCTGTCCCTCCAGGTACAAGCAGAGCCAAAGGGGGGTGGGTGGTCACTGGTGCAGTAGCAGGGCATACTTAGAGGGAGAGGGTACTGCTACCCAGTAGCTGGCGGTTCCATGGGTCTAATAAGTTTTATCATAGATATACAATATTTTATTTATTGCTGATGATTTAATAAAACAAACATTATATACTATAAAAGATAAATAGGTGGGATTTTTACTCCTTGTAAAGAATTTATTGGCTCAATATTCAGAGGTTATATCCTATTAGACTCCTAGAAAATATTTTGCTTACCAATGAACTTCCTCAAACTAATGTTACTTTACATTTTCATTTAGATTTAGTTCAGGATGAACTGTGACAAATATACACATACAGATTCTAGCAGTTATTGAGAAAATGGATTCTTTGCATGGTCAATTTTTAATGTCTTATCTTAATTCATGGATAAATATACACCAAAATAACTTCATTAAAATTTTCAGTGCGTTTCTTTGCTTATTACCAATTGTTAGGAAAATGATAATTTTAAAAAAACACCGAAATAATATTCTGGAACTCTCAATGAAAAAAAATGGTGTTGGCTCAAAAAATTATCAAATATCATTTGCATTCTTTATTGATACAGTGTTGCATAATCTTTCAAGCAGGTGGTTTTAAATGACAGCTAGGGACACAGCTGTGTAGGGATCATCAGAAATTCTGAGGAATTTTGCTTCCACATGTTTCCTATCCCTGACAGGTAACATTAAATAAGTGAAAATATTGGATCAATTCCTAATTAAGCATAACAATACTAATATATACTTATTACTTGGGGGATATATAATAAGAGACATCTCAGATATAGGTAATTTCTGTTTAAAAATCACTGTAAGCTACCATCTGTACCAGGCTTTTTCTTTTAGGCCACCAACTATCTCCAAGATCATGACAGAGACTTATTATTCATTTTGAATGCTCAACCTAGCTTAGGCTCATTTCTGTTTCTGTCCTTGAACTTAAATTAATCTGTTCCTTTTTATCTTTTACTTTCAATCCTTCTTGTGTCTGATAGCTGGAGACTGCCAGGCTGGCCCCAGGTGATTCCCTTGTTCTCTCCTCACTTCATCTTCTTTTGTTATTCTTCCTTCTCTCCAGCCTAAATTTCCCACTTTATTTATTCTCTCTGCCTGCAAGCCTCCACTATCCTCCTTCTGCCTAGATATTGACCATTCAGGCTTTTATTAGACCAATCAGGTGCCTTTGGCTGGCAAGGTAAAGCAGATACAACACATCTTTACAAAATCTTATATTGTTAGACAAATGCAGTGTAAAATCAACAAATATAACACAGCTTTACACAGTTAAAGTAATACTTTGCAGCCTAAACAAATGTAACCCACCGACCTTTGCCCAGATAATATTCCACAAAAACCATCCAAACTAAAATAAACTTAAAATGTATATACAGAATTGATATCATTCACAAAACTCTGTGTTGTTATCCTCTGAGATAGGACTCAACCCCAACTCCATGAACAAATAGGAACATTTGCCTTACTTGGGGGAATTTTTGTTGGTATGGAAAGAGATATTAAGTGCATTTTGCAAGATAAGTATGGAAACAATCTCTGTACACAAGTATTTTGTCAGACAATCACTCTCTTATAATTTGCTGCTATATCACTCACTAAAAATGTCTTTTATGTGCATTTACATCAGCTTTTTTTTTAAATAAGGTTAATTCTTTTTAGAAGATGTCAACTCTGCGTTTTGTAAATATATCTTAACATATCAAATTAAATACTCAGGTTTCTTCACAAAATATAAGAGAAATAATTAGGTAAAAGTGAATATCTTGTCTCATTATTTCCTCCAAGTACCTTGTGTGCTACTTTTACCCTTTTAGAATATTTTTTTATTAATAATGTAATTTAAAGCTTTACATGTTGAGATCACATTTTCCCTCTCCCTCCCTCTCTCCCTCTTACTCTGTGACATGCACCCTGGCCACCCTCCCCTCCCATCACCCCACCCCCATTCCACATGTAGGGCTATGCCATCCAGGTGGGGTCATGTAAATCTGTCATGTCATTTGAAGTAGGGACTAGGACTTCTCTCCTGTCTCTAGGTTATGGGGGTATCCCTCCATGGGGGATGTGTACGCAAGGTCCTTTTGTGCACCAGGAATACATCCTGTTTAGACTGCTCAGTCCTTCTAGCTGAGACCCATATTCAGGGGGTCTGAGTCAGTCTTATGCTGGATTCCCAGCTATCAGTCTGGGGATCCCATTAGCTCCTCCTTGTTCAGGTCAGCTGTCCCTGTGCGTTACTGCAACCAGGTCTTGTCCATTCTCTCTCTCTGCATCTGGATTCTAGTTTGACTCAGTGTTTAATTATGGGTGTTTGCTTCTGTTTCCAACAGGTACTAGATGAGGGCTCCATGATGGTGGATAATTTAGTTGATGATCTCACTGTCAGGGAAGGGCATTTATGGTAGCCTTTCCATGGTTGCTCAAATTGTTAGTTGGAATCAGTCTTGTAGATCTCTAGACCTTTATTTAGGTTCAGTTTTCTCTTCAAACCAATAATGGCTCCGTTTTCTATGTTCTCTCTGTGTGTGTGTCTCTGTCTCTATCTCTGTCTCTCTGTGTGTCTCTATCTCTGTCTCTATCTCTATCTCTGTCTGTCTCTCTCTGTGTCTCTGTCTCTCTCTCTCTCTGTCTCCTGTCTTCTCTTCCTACCCTGACTCAATCTTCCTAGTCGCACATGCTTTCCTCTCCTCCCCTTTCTCCTAGTTCTCTCTCCATTCACTGCCCCCACACTTGCCATGTGCTCTGGGGGACTTGTCCCTTCCCCCTTTTGTGAGGGACCATGTATGAATCTTGTATCCTAGTTCCTCTGGTGGTGTGAATTATAGGCTGGTGATCCTTTGCTCTAGGTCTAAAATCCATAAATGAGTGAGTACATACCCTGTTCCTCTTTTGTGACTGGGTTACCTCATAAAGGATGGTTTCTTCAAGTTCCATCCACTTGCCTGCGAATTTTAAGATTCCATCATTTTTTTCTGCAGAGTAGTATTCCATTGTGTAGATGTGCCACATCTTCTTCATCCATTCTTCAGTTGAGGGGCATCTAGGTTGCTTCCAGGTTCTTGCTATTACAAATAATGCTGCTATGAACATAGTTGAGCACATGTCTTTGTTGCATGGATGTGGGTCATTTGGGTATGTACCTAAGACCCTTTTAGCATATTGACTTCAAATAATTGTAATTATCACAGGCAGGGTGTGTTCTTTAAATCAGAGTGCTTCATCAGTTTGGAGTAACAGTGAACCCAAGTGAATGAATGTACTTCAGTTTTCAATGAATGGTTTTTATAACTTCAAGATGAATATAAAGATGAAAATAGAGGCTATCTCCAGTTCGGTATTGTCTGTATTATATGATAATTTAAAGTTAAGTAAATGAAGCAGTACTGTAATCCAGTTCCTCATTTTACACTCATGACTACTGGGATCCTATATTAAGCATTTTGAAACACCCTCAAATGAGTTCAGTTCCTAGTATGTAGAAATGGATTACATTTTCATTTTCTATAAAAATATACATAAAGACATTATACTATAATTATGTCTTTATCTATTGATCTGTTATTATCAGTAATAATAGGTAGTGATTTTTTTAAAATATGTTTACAATTCATTAGATACTTAATTGACAAATCATTTTATTTCTACAATTCTAGAAACTAGCTAATATTTTATATTAATATTGAAGAGCATTCAGAATCAGAGAAATTATACTACTTACCCAATTTTTGAGCAGTTGATTCTAGAGAAAGATCACATTACTCTGAATGGATATTTTCATTAAAGCATACTGTTGACCCCCCTTACTGCAGCCTGCATGTTCAGGAACTCACTAGCCAACAGATAGTATCTAATATTTTCTCTAAGCCTTAATGTATTAAGCATTCCCTAAGGAAATTTTTAAAACTATTTCTGAGCTCCAGTCTATTTCTCAAATGTACTTATTCATTAAATCTTTTAGGGCCAAAGTATATTCATGTTAACAATAACCAGGTGACTCTCATGCAGGTGTTCCACTGTAGAAAAATGCCATATAAAGACCATTTCTGATGAACCATGGTCTAGTTGAAGTATTCTCCTGTTTCATCATACTGTCTCATACTGGGGAACACTCCATGAGTTTGTAAAAACTAGAATAAAACATGTTAGATTTTGATTTGATGTGTTTTCCAAAAATTATTTCATTTTTTCATGTAAATTACAAAGGCTAAATTTTAATATATGAAAGTTCTACTACATAAAATCATTGTGTGTGTGTGTGTGTGTGTGTGTGTGTGTGTGTGTGTGTGTGTGTGTGTGTGTGTGTGTGTGTGTGTTATTCTGCTTTTGGTAAACCCCAAAATGTACCATATCACATACATGGCACACTGCCTATGATTTCAAATCTATAATGAAAAATAAATTTGTTGAGAATTTAACAAAATAAAAGAGAACTTCTGTGATGGTTATGTTCTCCAAAATACCTGGAAAATAAATGCCTCATAAAAATTTTCACAGATACAAAATTCTAACATATAAGGTAGTTTATCTTTTTGGTAAGCTTCTAAATTTCCCAGTGAACATCAACAAGATTTTGGAACTGACTGAATTTTGAAAAATCTCTTTTAACCAGATATCCTTTTGTTTCTCACTATTTTCACTTCAATTCATGTTAGAAGCAGGACTTTTATACAATTAAGTCTCTTTAACTTAGTGACTATTTAGACTTCTAGTATACAAATATTCAGCAACTCTCATGTCTTCATTGATATATCAATTCATACCACATAATTTCCCAATCATTATAGGTAGATGTGTTAAAATATCCACTAATAAAAGTTTAAAGACAGTGTTCATGAAAAGCATTTCATGATGATCTACAAGGACAAACTTCATCTCTTAAGATCAGAATTCAGTAGTTTGTACAGAAGAAGCTATTAAATAAACAGATGAGCACTCTAGATTTTAGTACCATCATGAGTTTATTTTTTATTTTTGATATTGTTCTTTTTAATAATCAGAGTGACTTTGGATAAAGAGGCACTTTAATTCTGTGGACTTAGTTTCTTCAAAAGTGGAATAATTTTAAAGTCCTTACAGGTGTCACAAATATTCTTTCAAAAGTAAAATAATGTGTTATAAACTGATATTAGATAGGATGGTCAGGGAAATTCTTCCTGATAACTGTGACATTTGAGGAGAGGACTGAAAGAAGAAATGAAGAATATCGTGGATATAGGTAACCACAAGAATCAGGTTGATATCTCAAGTGAATAATTCTAAAATGAAAGACATATTAACCACACTACAAATATTATTAACCAGTAGCCTAAACCAAAAGATGAAGGAGAAAAAGCATGTCAATGAATGTCATTCATACAGTAATCTCATGTTCATAAATTAATATTTCTAAATTTTCCATTTTTATTGTTGCCTACTTTTATATGTATAGTAAACAAAGAGAATAAGAAATTTCAACACTATGATTCTATTTGTGTTTACATGGTAGTTCTGTATGAAATTGCTGAACAACCATTTTTGTGAATACATCTTTGTTAAAAGTTAAAAAAAAAGTTAAAAGTGAATCTACTAAGTAAATACTTCTGAGAGTTTCCTTTAAAACAGGAACAGCAAACAGGAAAGGTCAACGTGATCATATTTAAATTGGCATTGCTGTCTTTTTCATTGTTGATATTATGGTTATCATTGCTGAAAACAATTATCACAGCATTATGTTCATATTTTCTTTTTAGAAGCTAGAGAAGCAGCGTTTTCTCTGTTAAAAACTGTTGCTACCATAACAGCAGGAATAATTAAGAAATTTTTTATTCAGCAAAAACCACTTTTTTAAATGACAAATGCTCATATGATACCCAAATAGACTGACAGGAAAGAAATTAAGTGGGTGACAGATTTTAAGATGTTTAGTGTGTGTGTGTGTGTGTGTGTGTGTGTGTGTGTGTGTGTGTGTGTGTGACAGAGAGAGAGAGAGAGAGAGAGAGAGAGAGAGAGAGAGAGAGTATGTGTGCGCCTCCCAGTCAAAACGTAAGCTATTTTAACTAGGAATTATATTTTACATACATGTTGTATTTCTATTTTTATGATTATTTATGATAGATACATGCATCTCTAAACATTACATGGTCTGTCATTTAAAACAGGTGAAATATGGGACCACTGAAGATATTTTTCACTTAGTTTGAACTGTCAAATATTTATCACAATTTATAATAATATTGTTTTCAATAATAAAGCTCATACTAGAATTTTTTAAACAAATATAATTTAACTATTTTGCGGCAAACTCAATGACAATGAACAGTTCTTTTTTGTTGTTGATTTGTTTTTCGAGACAGGGTTTCTCTGTTGCTTTGGAGCCTGTCCTGGAACTAGCTCTGTAGGCCAGGCTGGCCTTCAACTCACAGAGATCCACTGCTTTGGCCTCAGGAGTACTGGGATTAAAGGCATGTCCCACCAATGGCCAGCAGCTAGCCACTAGGTCTTACCTGTACCTCATGCTGAATGCTGATTCTATCTTCACAAGCTTTCACCAAGGTCTCACTATAACCTCTCTTCAGCATAGCTTTAGAATGAATGTCTCCTACTGATTCCTTGTTCCTGACTTTTGTACCCCTCTAGTGCTGATGTTAAAGGTGTGAGTTTTGATTCTGTTTTTAAACAGATTCAATCTTGTGTATATCTTGAACTCACAGATCGATCTGTCTCTTAATCCCAAATCCTGGGATTAAAGTTTGTACCACTACCTCCTAGATTTTGGCTGTTAGGATGAAAGGTGTGTGCCTGGATTCTATGGCTTTATTTTCTGAATCTTCAGGCAAGCTTAATAAATAATATATCACTACAGATTAGAGTTAGGTTTAAGGTTAAGGATAGATTATGGTTATGGTTAGGTCAGGTTAAAGTCAGGATTGTCACTAATGTTTAGCTTTAGGGATAAATGTTAATATTAGAGTTAGGATCCTGGTTAGGGTTATTGTCAGGTTAGGGTGTTTGGGTTACACTTAGATGTCTGTGTCATGGTCAGCATCAGAGTTGGGCTTAGATTTAAGTTACGCTTGGTTAGGGTTTAGTTAGGGTTAAAATTCAGCATTAAGAGTTAGGGTAGGTATATGGTTAGGGTCAGGTGTAGGATTTAGGGTTAGGGTTGTTATGTTTAAGGTTAAGGTATAGTGTCAGTTTCAAGGTAAAATCAGGATTATTGTTAGGATTGGGTTTAGGTTAGGGTTAGTGTGAGGGTTAAGTTAGGGTTAGGGTAGAGTTAGGAATTTGGTTAGGGTTAGGGTTACTTTTAGTGTCAGGGTTAGCATTGAGTTGTGCTACGGGTAGTGTCATTGTTGCTAGGGTTAGCGTTTAGGGTAAAGCTTTTGGGTTAAGGTTGGGGTGGGTTATGACTATTGTAAAGGTTTGGGTTGTAAGGGTTAGGGGTTAGGGAAAAATATGCAAAATATAATAGATGCTGATTTATTTTGTCAGTGCATATTTAATTAAACCCCAATATTATTAGTCTTCATTATTTCAAATTATCAATTTAGATAATTCAGAATGGAATGACCTAAATCTAATCTTGACATTATATAAAAGGGATTAGTTGTTATAGGTAAATTCATAGTAGGAAACCTATTTCAAAATAACTCTCCAAATTTGAAACTGTAAAATACAAACCACAAACCCCACAAAAAAATTAAAAATCATTTTTGAAAATCTAATGTATGAAGGCAAGAGAGATTCTTAGTGGTTAAGAATACTTGCTATTTTGCAAAGGAACCACAATCACTCCCTGGGACTCACATGGTGGCTCACAACCATCAGTAACTCCAGTTCCAAAGAAACCAGACACCCTCTGGTGACCACCATGGGCACCAAGAGTGCACTGGTGTTCATACACACAGGAAGGCAAACACTAGTATACATATAAAATAAAGATAAACATGTCTTTCAGAAATCTAGTTCAGTTGGTAAAAATATTTACCTGCTATGCATAATGCCTTATCCTAGATTTTAAATCCTAGCTTTTAAAAAATTAAGACCGTCCATTATATATATATCTACTCCTGAATTATATGAGGCAATTTTTCAAAATCTCAAAAGGAAATGGTCTCTTATACTGTCAGTAATGTAATACACAAGTGTCTTCTATATAACATTGGTTTAGATATGTGAAAGCTAGATGCAGAGAGGTATATTTGGAGGCATACAAATCTGAGAATTATCTGACTTTAATTAATTAATTAATTAATTAATTAATTAATTAATTGGTTTTGGCATTGTCCAAAAGTAGCTTTGATATCTTGAACATGTTATTTACTATAATGTTTTTAATTTTCTCTGCCTATATAATGCAGGATTTATAATATTTCAGGACCCCCTTTTAGCACATTCTATGGCCTAAAACACCTAATAGGAAAATCAGCTAACCAAAATAAACAATTTATACTATTAATTTAAATTACTTCCTGTAGTTATTCTGAAGTAATCAAAATACAACATTAGCGATACTAGAATTTAATTATTCATCAGAATTGTTGCCCTTGGCCCTACTTCTATCACACATCCGGAATGCTTCTGTTCCATTTCACATTTTCTAACTTACTTGGGTTGGAGTTTTCCTTCCAATACTTTCTTTAGGGCTGGATTTGTGAATATTTATCACCAAAAAACCCAAAAGCCAATCTACTTGACACTCAGGTGACTGAAACCTTTGCTGTGTATAGCAGACTGGGCTGGCATTTGTGGTCTCTTAGTGTCTGAAGAACATCTATCCAGGACCTCTAGCTTTCAGCGTTTTCATTGAGAAGTCAGGTGTAATTCTGATAGGTCTGCCTTTATATGTTACTGTGCCTTTTTCCTTTACAGCTCTTAATAGTCTCTTTATTCTGTATGTTTGGTGTTTTGATTATTATGTGGCAAGGGGACTTGTTTTATTTTTTTTCAGTCTCTTTGATATTCTGTAAGCTTATACTTTCATAAGTATGTCCTTCTTAGGTTGAGAAAGTTTTCTTCTATGATTTTGCTGAATATGCAAAATATGACTTGAGCTGTATTTCTTCACCTTTTCTATACTTATTATTCTTAGGTTTGGACTTTTCACATTGTCCCAGATTTTCTGGATATTTTGTATTAAAGATTTGTTGAATTTAACATTTTCTTTGGTTGATGAATCTATTTCCTCTAGTTTATCTTCAGCACCTGAGATTCTCTCTTCCATCTCTTGTATTCTGTTGGTTATGCTTGCGTCTTTAGTTGCTGATCATTTACCAAGATTTTGTAATTCCAGAATTCCCTCAGATAGTGTTTTCTTTATTGCCTCTATTTTACTTTTCAGGTCTTGAAGTGTTTGAATTGTTTCCTTCGCCTGTTTGATTGTTTTTGTTTGTTTGTTTTGTTTTTCATGGCTATCCTTGCTTTCTTTAAGAGATTTTTTGATTTCTTGCATTTTTTTTGTATTTTCCTCCATTTCTTTAAGGAATTTTCTCATTTACTCTTTAAGGTCCTCTGTCATCTTCATAAAGTTATTTTTAAGGTCATTTCTTTGTGATTCATCTGCATTGGGGTGTTCAGGTTTTGCTGGTGTAGAACCTCTAGTCTCTGGTGGTGTCCTCTTACTCTTTACGTTTTTGAATGTGTTCCTATACTGTCATCTACCCACCTCTTCTTCCAGTGTGTGCAGGTGGGACATCGCCTCTCCTGGTGGGGTGGAGCCAAGACTTCAAAGGCCACAGATGCGGTGCTGGATGGTTTGGGGCTATGCCCGTGTATCTCCCATTATACATTTTGTAGACAACCTTAATTCTTAATATTAAACTGTGACTTTTAAACATAATTCTGTGTGAACACCCCATAAGGTAACATGCAACTACCCTCGTTTCATATGATTCTTCCTTTTATTCTGTAGGAAAACTTATTACTGAAACAATCAAATAGAAGACACCAAAATAAGGAAATACTATGAATGTCAGTAAATGGATAATGGTAGAGATAAGGTTATAATCACTTTGTATCCTAACTCTGGTGTAAAAGGCAATAAAAAACAGATCACAAACAATTTGTTTAAGCATTATTATATTGCCATGTCTTGTTTTTATTTTAATATTTCTTATTTCCCAGTTTCACTACTGCAATCCTAACCCAACATAGATTAATAGACTGTATTATGAAATGTGTCTATAGACCTGAGAGTTTCCATTTAAACAGGAATTTGGCCATTAGGAGAGTTTGTACAGACTTCCTTAATAACACCTATTATCATTCTTTAATCAATCATTGATTATATTTTCTGTGTTTTTACTTTATATTCTGAAAATATTTTATTTAAAAGTGATGTTGTATTTTGTAATTAAATTTTAGTAATATATTACAAGAATGCTAGTATTAATTGAGACCCACTGATGAATACTTCTTGACAAAGCATCTTTAAAATGGTATATATTTGTAACTAATATACACTGGATGTTCTGACTACAACTTTGATATCTCAGCTGATTGATTGTCATTCAGGAGCATTTTAATCTAAATGTCCCTGTCTGATGACTGTAGAGAAGGATCTTAAATATTTAATTACTTCTGACAACAATAGATAAGATAGTTAAATATACATTGGGCTAGAGAAATCAATATATAACACTTATTTTACAGCGGGTTGTATGAATTGAGTTTGTTGAAATTCACAGCAGTGTTTAATACAGAGATGTATGTAAAGTGATTTTTAAGAAATTAGTGCTAAAATAATCTTGTACATAACTATTCCTTTATAATTCATCTCAGAATGGGATATGCACAACAACCTGGAATAACTAATTTTCACTTCATCTTTTAAAAGGTACTTTATAGTACTGATTGTTCTTCTTTTGCTATGGTTATAGGAATAAAGCTGGGGAAGGGAAGGGTGGTGGTGTGGTGAGTTGGGTCCCAAGGTAAGGGACCACATGGGAGACCATATCAGGTTCCATGGCAGGTGAGTGTGACTGAGGTGGAGGGAATTACACGCCAGGCAGATAGAGCTTAAATGAAGAGTTTATTTAGAAAGGAGAGTGAGGGGGAATGGAAAAGACATAGAGGCACCAGGACCTGGAGAGATGAGTAGAGGGGAGGGGGAGGGGAGGAGGAGGAGAAGAAGAAAGCGGGAGGAGAGGGGGGGAAAGGAGAGCAAGAGAGAGAGAGAACTGGGAGGCAAAAGAGAGAGCAAAGGGGAAAGCAAAAGAAAGCATTAGTGGGCAGGGGTCTGAGTTTTAAAGGGGTCCTTTATACCTATCTGCAGACTAGTACTCATGGAACCCTGGGCTGACTGGAGTACTGCCTGAGTGCATTCTGCCAGGTGACAGGGACAGGGCATCATAATGCCTGAATCCTTACACTGATAATGCAGACTTTGAGAATCACAATGGTATGGTTTCCAATTTGGTCACTTAACACCTTGCTACCATAAAAAAATTAGTTTGTCGCTGTATTTAATATCTATAGCACAAGGATGATAATAGTGTCTACTTCATAGAAACTCCTTGAGGATTAAATGAGCTATTATGTACAAAGCACTTGAATAGCAGCCACTCAGTTCTGGTTATATATTATCCAGTCTATTCTACATCTTTCTTCATGTTGGGATATTGACTAGCTTAATCTTGTTCAAGTCATGTGGTTGCAGTCCCAATTACTTTTGAGTTCATATATGCAGTTGTGCTCTTGTGCATTGAAATTACTGTTTTGATAGCAGACATCTACTCCCTCTGGCTCTTACAATCTTTTTATCCCACTTCTATGATGATTTATGAGCATTTGGGGACAGAGTGTAATATAGATATCCCATATAGGGCTGAGCAGTCCACAGTCTCTCATCCTCTGAGTGTTGCCTATTTGTGGATCTCTGCTAATTATCTTTTATTGCTAAAGAAGCTTTCCTCAAGAAAGTTGAGAGATACACTAACATATGGTTATAAACATAAGAACTTAAAAGAGAGTTCATTATTATGTCCATTTATCAGAATAATAGGACAAGGTTCTTTCCTATGGACTATGATGTAACCATGGATTTTTGTCTCAGTTAATGGTATCAGGCATGGACTCTATCATGTGGAGTGGGCTTTAAAATACAATCAGAAAGTGACGTCACTCCTATTACATTTGCACTACTATTGCACCAGTGGGTGTATCTCACCAGGGATATGTTGCTCATAGGGATTACAGCTTGATAAAACCATTGGTAACTTCTCTCACACAGTAGTATGCAAAGGAACTTCAAGAACTGTAAAAGATAGCTACTAGGTATAAAACTTCTGGCATAGTCTGAACTAAATTTCTCCAAGTCCCATGACTCAGCTGTGTCTTCAGCAACAAGGTCTTACTCACAGGTTCTGGAGGGTAAACAAGAATAATACAATAGTATGTCATTTAGGCATGGACTGTACTGACAAATAATTTGAAAAGAGGTAATCTATACCTGGCACTGAACTGAACTTTATTTTTGGTAACCTATGCCTCTCTCCTGTTATACGGTAACAATTTAAACTCTTTTTAATGTGTACATATTTTAGAAAGCTTCCACAGTAGTAGGTTTCTATATGACATTTTCAAAGGTCTTTAGTGCTGGTTATCCTCCCCCATAGTCCTCCTCTATCCTGCTTTCCTATCCCCCACCCCATTTCCCTTACTGTTCCATTATTTACCTTTCTCCTTCATCCCTGGAGTTCCAGTAGAAAGACAGAATGATAATGGAGCAGAAAAAAAAACTAGAGTTAGTAAGCACCAAAGAGTCTTTTTATGATATTTATTCTATATTTGTTTCTCTTTACCCTGCTACCATACATTAACTATAGTTTACAACACTGGCAACATATCTACTTACACAATACATGCAAACCTGTAGCCATCAATAAAAATTGCTCTCAGAGTTGTACCAATACCAATATAGTTCAGATGAGAAAACTAAATATATATTATAATCCTTCTCTTTCTTCATGTATAGGTACCAAAATTATGTATTATATCAGCTTGGTTATGTTACAAATTTTACAAAATAACTAATAGCTTGCATCTTTCTGCTTGAAATCTGTTTCAGAGCTTATGCTTTTAAAATGCATTTACTTAATTTTACTTTTAAAGTATAGCTGTGTATGTAATTTTAAAAACTATTATATATGTGAAATTTACTCAGTAAGCTTCAATTTCCTGTTAATTACCTGTGCTTCATTATTACTCATCTGCTGCAAGTGTTTATCCTAAGACTGTATCTGGTATTTTTCTTTCCTCCATTTCTTTTTTTCAAATCAAACTTTTATTCAAGAAAATGATTATTTGAAATATTTGCAAATAAGTTGTGACATAACTGATTATATATTTTAAAAAACTTTAAATTCATGACAGAACAGGTACCAAGTTTTAATAGCTGTTTTCTGTCTAAAAATCTTGTACTATTTCTTCACAGGAAGAAAAGATATACAAGGCTACTACTAAAAATTTGTATTATTTCTTCACAGGAAGATATGCAAGACTGCTATTTATCTTTTATCTTTTTTTCAAACTTGGTTGAAATTGAAACAAGGTGTATACATAAACTCAAATATTCTAAGCATTTTGAAATCCAACTTTTATTTTCACTCAGACACCCTTAGGAATTTTAATTTGTCTACTAACTTTCTGAATTTTAATATCTGAACAGTTAACCTTTGTTCTTCTCTTTGTTTTCTTCAGTTGCTTGACAACTACAACAGTGCTTCAAGAGGTAAAGGGGCATCTTTGGCAGTACCAGTAAGAGAAACTACTAGAAGATCTTCTGAGGTACCAGTTTGGAGATCAGCAGAGGGACCTGCTTGGGGACCTGAAGAAGGAAGACCTGTCAGACTTGAAAGGGGTTATGCTGTGAATCCTGCTGTGAGGCCAGCTCAAGAATTGGCAATGATTCCTGCAAGGGGCCGTTCCATGAGCCCTGCAAGAGGATACCCTGAGAGATGTGGTAGAGAACGTGCTAAGAGTCTTCCAAGGGGATACACTAGGAGACAAGCAAGGCCGAGAACCGTGAGTCCTTCCAGAATGCATGGTGTGAGTTCTGCACAGGAAACTGCTCTGCAACGGGCACGAAGAATTCCCCTGAGACATGAAGAAGAATTTCTTCTGGGAGCTGCAGTGGGACTTACTGTGAAATCAGCAGAAGGATATGATGAAGAAACTTTCAGATCTGCCAGACAATCTACCCAGTAAGTTTCTTTCATGTTGTTTTACAATAACATGCATTGTCTAGGGGTAAGATTTTGAGATTTTTCCCTTTCCTTGTTAACATGCCTATTGATGCCACGTGAATATTTAACTGTTGGTAAAATTTCAAATGTAAAACAGATGGCTAGGGAATGTGCTAAAACAAGCTTTTCAAAATTGTCAATCCATGTTTACTTACCTTTCAAAACTTCGTGAACATTAATTAAAACCTCACAAACTTTGATATTTTGGGATAAATGGTAGGTGTTCACTGTGATAATGTTAATTAACTTGTGATTCACAAATCTTTTTGTCTTTTTTCCATCTTTTTATATTTAATTTTTATGTTTTTAATTATTTAATTAAAATATAATTACATCATTTTTTCCCTTTCATATCCTCCTTCTATTCCGATTCAGGTGCACTCATTTACTCTCACTCAAATTAATGGCCTATATTTATTTTTTTAATTGTTGTTTTATATACATATATACAATGTCATTCTTATTCACAAATCAGCTTAGGTGAGATGTATTCAGGTCTGTCCCACTTATTAGTAACATTGCAGGACCTAGACTAATGAAACTATTCTCTCTTTAAGATACAACATTCTCATGGCATATGCTAGGAGCTTAAGACTCCAGGTTACACTATGTTTATAGCTTCTGCTCAGACTTCTACTCTTAACTAATTGAAGAAAAATCACATGACCAAACCAAACAGACCAGAAAAGGATAGACTTAACTTACAAGGAAGGAAGAGAGGAATATTTGCTAGATCATAAATTCTGCCTCACTGGTCAACCCTGCTTCTATAATGTCTACCTATTAGCTATAAATATGACTTGATTTTCTCATTTCTTTATGAGGTTTTTCTATATTGTCTTAGGGTTTCTGTTGCTATGAAGAGACACCATGACCATACCTACTCTTATAAAGGAAAAAATATTTAATTGGATGGCTTATATTTTCTGAGATTTAGTCCATTATCATCATAGTATGGCATGGTGTCATGCTGGAGCTGAGAATCCTACATCTTGATAAGCAAGCAACAGGAATTGATCTAACACACTTCCTCTAATAAGACCATACACACTCCAACAAAGATACATCCCTAGTAGTACCACTCTCTTTGGGGGCCATTTTCTTTCAAACTACCACATATGTCATGCATGAATATAGAAAGCACTGGAAGAAATACTCTTTAGAAGCACATCATAATATACTTTTAGATGCAAGTGACAATGTTGTTACTTTTTCAAACATCCAGAAATTCTTGTTAAATACAATTGACTACTTGTGGATTGATGATTAAACATTTTTGTGAAATAACATCAGATATATACAACAATAATATGCAGTTCAATGGCCATTTCTAATTTTTTGATATTGCTCCATTTTTAGTAAGTCCATTGTTTAATTTTACTCATATATATATATGTACATATATATATGTATAAACTTAGATTCATTATAAGTTATCTTAGAAACAAGTTCAAATGCATATGTTCCTAGTAATATCACTATAGATTCTCATATATATTACTTAATTGTTTATTTGATTTATGTAATCAATTTTAATACTTTTACTAGAGAACTATAAGATATTCCAGTATCATATGAAAAATAATACATTTTAATTCTTATATCTGTGTGTAAATATATGTATATATGCAAATAAATACATTTATAAATATATTATAACTTATCAAATCACTGGGATTTTCTATTGTTTTTCTAAATTTGTCATTAGAAATTGACCATGAATGTATTTTGAGTATTGTTTACAAGGGTTGGTCTTGTAAATTCTTCATACCATTTTTCTATTGCCACTTGAACCTTTTGTAGGAAACAAAGGGTTAAATGTTTCCAATTTTGAAAACATAAGAATATTCTATTGTAAACTTATATATAATATTTTATTTCTTATTTATGGATTACTTTTAGTGTGAGTTTAAAACTTGCCTTTTTCTTGCCTTTAGGTTTGCTTCTGATGATGATCAAAATGAAAGTGGATCCTCAATCCTAATGGTAAAATTTACACAAATATCTGTACTGTTTGAAAGTAACAGTTTTTTACTAACATTCAAATCATCCTTCAATGTCAAGTAATATAATTAATTTTATCCTTCTTGTTAGGTTGATACTATTTATATAAATGTATAAAATATAATTCTATGCATAGATTGAATAAATTTGCAAGGATGCCCCCAAAATTATCATCAATGGGCAAGAAGGAAAGAAACGCAGTTTCACTACAGCGCATGCTTCTATTTTGTTTAACCATTTTGTGTAATTCTTACCTTTGTCTTTTTAATACCTTTATAACTTAAAAATAAACATTTCATATGAAAATGAATATTCAGAAACATGTGTATCATAGTCTCTGAATATACAGTCACTCAATTATATTTTCTCTTATTTCCATAGGAGAAAATAAATGCTAAAGATAAATCCTAGAGTCACGAAGCATGGCTAAACAAAGATGTGGGTTTACTTTTTTACCTGAGACATCTCTTGGAGTAATTACTAGCACAAAGATAACTATGGAATACCCATTACCTTCATGAAATAAAAAAAATTGAAATGTTTCAGACAAATTTTAAAAATGTAACAATTGCCTTGAATGAAATGGACCAGTACTAATTTGTTAAATGAAAGAAAAAAATATCTAGAATTGTTAGTTTTTCATCAGCATTTTACAGAAATACTCCATTTTAACTACAATTATTGTTAGTACATCTGATGATAATTTCTATTTTCTCTTACAAGGGCCTGTCACAGTACATAGTTTCATTTGTTTATTTATTCATTCATCATTTTAATTTTTCATTTGAATGTGGAGGTTTTTTTTCAGTACTGGATATTAAGCATAGTGCCGTGTGCATGCTAACCCTAACCGCTCTCAGCCAGGACAGCAATTTTCCTTTGCCTCACTTGAACTAAACAGATCTACTTATGCACTCCCTCAGTGAAAACAATACTTATGATAAGGAAAGCAGAAATTTGAATTTGATTGGGTGAGTTGTACAGAGCACAATTTCATTCAAAAAACATCCAGTCTAATTTCTTCCTTACAAGAATACTTTAAATAAGAGTCTCAAGTTTTGGTAGAAATATAGGTCATTTTTAAAAGAATGGGTATGTTCTAGTTTCATTGTAAGTCATTTGGGTAGTACTGACATAGAGTTAAATGAAAATTTCGTTGCACTAATCTGAAAACTCAGACTTGATATCAAAGCTTGAAATTCTAACAATTTTATATACATACATCTGACAATTCAAGGTAGGCTAAAACCTCAAAATGAACCACTGGATTAATTTTAATAATCTTATAATTATTAAGAAAATTGAACTTATAATTTAAAACCTTACAAAAATAATCTTTAGCTCTGTTGTTTAACTAGAATGTTCAAACCAAATGTCTAAAGGAGAATTATCACCAATTAAGAACAGTCTCAGAAATAGAATAGGAAAAAGTACTTTTTCATTTAATCTTTGAAATTAGCCTTACCTTGATACTAAATCATGCCAAAGAACATACAAAAGCAAAACTAAAGTATAGACCAATATTCTAGGCAAATGTAGGTGAACATAATGCAAAAATATTTGACACAACATTAGCAAATAGTGTCTCATGAAATTTAGTCTAGAGATGCAATTCTAGCTCAACATTTAAAAATTGATCAAATAATCAAATTGATCAAAAAATTATACATATATTTATTAAAGTATACAAAAGTATGGCAATAAAATGATATTAAATGGTTAAGGACTTAATGTTTTCTCATTAAGGTAAAAACTGAAGTATCTTCTTGTCAGTCTATCATAACATATAAAGTATTTGAATGGTAAGAGAAAACAGTGAAAGAAATAAAACATCTAACTAATAGAGAGACATATATAGATTATAAAGCTTAACACATGATATAAATCATTCCAAATTAATTTAAGATTTCATATAATACTTATGTCAGCCATAAATTTTGGTATTTATAGAGAACATTTTTCTAGATTATATAGAAAAGCAGAGGAATCACAATAGCCAAATCAACTTTCATATACATTTTTATTCATTTTTGAGAATTTCACAAAATATGTTTTGAGCATATTCGCCACCCTGACAACTCCTTTTCCATCCAACACTGTCCTATCTCTCACCCCTTACCCCACTGTTTCACTATACATCCAATTTTATCCTCTTTTACAAAAAAGAAAAGACTACATCAATTATAATTATAGTTGGTGATACCCATCTTTGGTATGTGACTTTCCAGTAGAGCTTGGTCAACCTACCAGGGGCCATACCCTTAATGAAAACTGACTTTCCCTCTCCAAGTAGCTACCAATTTCCAATAGCTACTTAGATAAGAGTAGGACTAGTATTTACCATCCTTCTCCATGCTAGGATTATTCTGGTTTGAGCTTGTACATGTCTTGCAAGTACTGTCATTAATTTTGAATTAAAAAGAAGAAATTAAAAGAATCAGCCTTCCTTTCTTCAAGAGAAATTACAGACCTACACAAAGCAAGATTTCATGGCATTAATGTAAGGATGTACATATAAATAATATCAAAAGGAAATTCAGGGCCAGTGAGGTGGCTCATCAGGTAGCCTGTTGCCACACCTTATAACAGGAGTTCAATCCTGGGACCCATGTGGCAGAAGATAATCAACTCCCTTCACCTTCTTCTTGCATGTGTAGTAGCATGCCTGCACAATGCACACATACATATATACACAATAAAAAAGTTAAATGTAGTAAGTTTTTAAAATTAAAAAAAATGATCCATGTAAATACATTAAAATGAATTCAATGAAAACTGCAGTCTTTCAACAAATGATGATGAAGTAATGAAAATATTTAGTAAAATTATAGGCCCAAAATATAGACCTTAACCTAAACCTCACCCCTTATATAAAAATAACTCAAACTGTACTGAAGTATTCAATGTAAAACATAAAGCATTTAGGAAATTATTCTTAAAAGAAAATAATTGGTTTGTAGAACTAGGAAAACATTTTTAATGGACAATCCACATGTTGCATAAACTGGATTTTATGAGGAGGATAGATTAAGGCATATCTGGGACAAAATAATCACAATCCACAGATGAGTCATAGGACAAAGATATAGAATATACAAAACATTATTAAAGTTAAACAAGTAAAATCAATCTATCAAATGAGAAAAATAGTACTATGGAAAGACTTTTGTAATCTTACAAACTAAGTATCCAATCACCATAAGACCTTGAAGTTATAACTTTGGGCCTTTATTCAGAAGAAATGAAAATATATATGTACACTAAAACTTGTGTTACTAATATTAACAGATTCTTTAGTAATGACTAACAAAACCTGAAATAATCCAGATCTTTTGGTGCTCATAATGTTTCAGATAAATATTAAGAGAATTGTACTAGGTGCACAAAGTTTAAATAATAATACATTTACATAGTATTCTCAAGCACATAAAAATTACAAAAAAGAAAATGCATTAGTTTGGAGTAGGAACAGAAGAACAGGACAAAAATCAAATTGACTAGATTTTACTACAGAAGAGCAATTAAAAGAGATCCTTGTATTGACCCCTTTCTGCTGTATCTTGATTGTGTTGGTCCAGTGGTTCTCAGCCTTCCTAATTCTGTGAGCTGTCAGAATCTGCTGACCTGTCCGGTTTGTACCTGAGAATGGGAGTATGGATTGTGCAAAGAAATAGACAAGACACAGAAGATAGAGTCAGGAAGGCATCCAATGAATGGATCTGCCTTAAGTTTATTCCTCAAAGTTCTTATAAATCCCAACCAAAAGGTCTTTCTTACCAGTGATACAGGAATAAACCACACCTTAGATCAAACTTTCTGGTATCTAACCTTGAGGATTAAAACATCCAGTAATCACACCATAGATTAAACCTTCTGTTATTTGGCCTTGAGGATTAAGGCATCTAGTAACCACATTTTAGATCAGGCATTCTATTATCTAGGCAAGGCATCCAATGACCACACCTTAGGTCAAATATCCTTCAGGAGCCACACCTTAGATCTTTAGGTCTTAGACCTTTAAACTTAAAAGAGCAATGATAGGTTTGAACTCTCTGACCTTAAGTCAGTATGAAGTGGAGCCACTTCAATGGGCCCTGACAGTGACCTTGTATTATGGTGAACCTCAACCATAAAGTTCTTTCATTGCTACTTTGCAAATATAATTTTGCTATAGATTTGAATAGTGAAATAAATAATATTCAATATATCTGATATTTGAGCCCTGTGGGGTTCAGACCCACAGGTTGTAAACTGATGAAAAAAAACACACTGATTTTGATATGATGTTATAATTGAACAAGATGAAGAGAAATAGACTCTCCAAATTTTAAAGTGGAAAAAGTAACAAGATTTGATGATTTTAAATGAAAGGAAGTATGTAAAGATTAAGTTAATTGAGGTTTCTCATTTGTAAAGAAAATGCAAGAAGAGAATAATGCATTTACTAGAATTAAGGAATGAATCAGACATGTTATTTTTGTTTTGGTTTTCTAAGTTTATGAGACATCAGTGTTCTTTTTTAAAAAAACATTGTTTTATTTTATGCTGGATATAATTATACATGCTTTTTTTAAATGGAAACAAACATTTATAGACAATATTTGAGAATTTGGGCGTCGTTCTTTCCAAACTCCTTCCTACTGGTAAGGGGCGCTGTCATAGGGGAATCCTAAAAAGAGACAGAAATCCTGGCTGCAGTGGTCTGCAAGGCTGCATTGTCCGATTGACATTGCTTCAGGGGGTCTTGCTCAATCAAACCACATTAGTCTGGAAGGGATCCACAGCTTTTCATTTTCTGTGAAAACAAAATTAGAAATCCTTTTCCCCAGTAACTTGTCCTTAGTCTTAAATTTTGAAGTCAAAGCATTTTAAATATATATATATATATATATTTAATTAATACAACAGCAATTTTTTTCCTTCTTTTTATTAATAATAATATAATTTAAAAATTTTACATGTGGATCCCAGTTTTCTCTCCCTTTCTCCCTCCAACCCTCCCTCCCTCCCTCCAGCTCTCCTTCCCTCTCTCCCTCTTACCCTCTTTACCCTGTGACATGCACCCTGGCCACCCTCCCCTCCCATCCCTCACACCCCCATTTCATTTGTAGGGCTATGCTATCCAGGTAGGAAACATTCTAGTGTTTTTTAAATCATCTAGGAAGATATATCCAAAAGCGAGATGGGACAGGAATGAAGAGGATGAGCAGGAAGAGAAAATGAAGAGGAATGGAAGAAAAGGAAGCTGGGAAGCAACAGAAGGGGAAAGGGAGAATGATGGGGAGGAGAGATTACAAGGGGGGGAGAAGAAAGCATGAGAAAGTAAATGAGTAATAAAATTCCATAAAATTGAAAAATTGATTCCTTGTTTATTTAAATGAGTAATCTACACTCAGTTAAATGACCAGTCAATATATAGCAAGTGAATGACTAGTTGAAATTTCTATGATTTTTGCTTTGGAACTGTTAATTACATCAGTATCCTATAAACTCCCCTTTAAGAAAAGCTAAAATCCATAATCTATCTTCAACTATTGAATTTTGGGAGAAGCTCCATCATTAGTAATATGAAATGAAATAAATAATAAGAGCAATTGGTAAATTTAGGGAAACTTTATATTCATATGTATATACTAGATGAGAGAATTCTTTTATACTAAAAATGCTGTACTGAATTGTTACTCTATTAACAGAGAAATAAGCATATTTGCTTGTTCATACTATTTGATTTTGTGTGTTTTATGACATGATCACAATAATTTCATCATTTTTATTTCTATACTTTCCTTGAGTTGCCCAGGTTTCATTTGTTTTCTGTTTCATTACACAGATGTAAGCTCACAATTTGTATTTCTAGTAATTACTTTGATGTTTTAAACAATTTAATTTGTACCACTTACATTAGTATTCTTCAACATTAAACATTTTACCTTCCTCTTCAATTTCAAATATCTCATTAGAAGAACCAATGGAATTATATTTCTAAATTATACCTATAATATCTATGCTTTTCCACTGCTTGAAAAATATTACTTATCAGTAATCTTAAGTTTTAAGGCCATATTATCATTTACACTTTACTGTTTTGTTGACTTTTTGATTAGTCAGCATAACATCTCATGTCTCCTATTTTCCTTCATTTTTCATATTTTTTCCAATGGACTACCCAAAAGTGATTTATTCAAAGAATGTTTGTGGATAATGAATATTCAATGTTGTATACATGTAAATATTTTATTTTACTAGCACATGAATGGCAACTTATCTGGGTATAAAATTCTAGGTGTAAAATTAATTTCTGAAAATCTATAAAAAAACATTTGTCTCCTCTAGTATCAAAGGAAACATGGAAACATGTCTAATGAGAATCTTATTCTTCTAGAGGGACCTTAGTATTTCTATTCCAATTTTCTGAGATATTTTTCAGAATTTCATATTATAGTTGATCCTTGTAAATTTTCTTCACATAGAAAATGTTTAAACGAAGATGAAATGATCCAATATCTGTCTCACCAACTTGATTGGCTTGCACACTATTATTATTATTATTATTATTATTATTATTATTATTATTATTATTATTATTATTATTGTGTTATTGTGATAAGAGTTTTCCTTTCATTTTCAAGTAGTGTTTCATAGCAGCATGCAATTTGGGGATCAGAGTAAATTTGAATTTAATGGATGTAATGCTCTCTCAAACTTTATAGATAATATTCATTAAATAGGTTTTGAATTCTTTCTTTACCTAGAACTTCTGTGTACTCAGGGATGTCACCTCTGGTTTTTGGTGTTTTTTTCCTTGAATATTTGGTGGTTTTATATTATCTCCATATATAGTCATTCCCCATTTCTCAGTTCTTATAATTAGTATACTGGTAAGTTAGCTCAAGTATCATCACTATTTTATGTCTAACAAAATTTCCAATGTTTAGACTAATAGACTATTCAAGCAGTTTGTTCCATCCTGATGAAATTTAAAGATTAGTCCACTTCCTGTTTCCTATACTTAAATTTCACATGCACAATAAGTCATTTATAGATTCTGCAAATAAAAGAATTCAAGTTAAATAAAGTCTTAAATAGGAAGGGCTGTACTCAAAATATTTTTTAAAAAACTATACTTCATTTAAATTATATATTTTAATTGGGATTAGTTTCAACAGAAGAATTCCAAATATTTATCATATATTTCATTTGTGTCAGGTTAAATTTTTAGCCTATAATTAATAATAAAGAAAAAGTATTTACTTTCAAATAAAGTCATATCTGAGATTGTAGCCCTGATTTCCCAACTTGCTGTTAAAATTTTATAAAATTTGTTCAATTCAATATATTATTTGGCAAATCTAAATGCCAAATAATATGTTCCAAAATATAAATCACATTATGAATGTTTTGTGGTTACAGAAAAAAAAGATAGTCATAAATCAAGAAAATTTCCAAATATAATTGGGAAAAAAAGTGTATATTTTATAGTAAATTTAGAAAATCCTGCTATAGATCTGAGATGGTATTAAAAACATGCTTAACATTTTTTACAATTTATCAATGTGATTAATTACTGGTATAGAAACAAACCAGACTTCTGAGGAACCAAGGGGACTTTTTACATTTTTATAAGAATTATGAAATCTCATTTTTAATTTTATAGTCAGAAAGGAAATAGGAATCAAATGAAAGTTATTCTATAATATTACCCACCTACTTTTCATTGGCAAAATACAAATTTGTTAAATATTTTTTCAAACCTGGATAACAATGGGATACCTTAAAGATTAATTAGGAGACACAATTTATTATGGTATTGTCTCTTAGTTTATTATTTAATTTTCTTTTGCTGTGATAAAATACCCTGAAAAAAGCAAGTTGGATGAGAAAGGGTTTGTTTTTGACTACATTTTCAGAAAGGATATTATGGTAGGGAAGGCATAATAGCAGAAACATGAGGTTAGTATCATATTTTATCCACACATAGGAAGCAGATAGACAAAGGGATAGGAAGAAAATTGAGAGAAAGGAATTTTGGGAGAATAAGAACTGGAGCCAAGTTATTAAAAGCACGGAGTCTACTGGTAATCTCCATCTCACCCCCTCCTATAAATATCTACCTCTCAAATTTCCCATCTGGGGACCAAGTGCTCAAATAGTCATATGGAGGATATTTCTCACTCAAATCCCCCTGGATATTTTAGATCCTTAGTTAGCTCATGATGCAAAAAATATTTTGTCAAATTTCATATATCCCAGAATGTGAGGCATCAGGAACATTGAGTCGGGGGAAGAATAGAGGAGAGCAAGAAAAGAAATACCATAATAGATGAAGCTACTATAGGTTTAAATAGAAATATAGCACTAGGGAAATGTCCAGAGATGCACAAGAATGACCACAACTAAGATTCTTAGCAATAGTAGAGAGGCTACCTTAAATGTCCTTCTCCTATAATGAGACTGATGACTACCTTAAATGCTCTCATAGAGGCTTCATCCAGTAGCTGATGGAAGCAGAAGCAGAGATCCACAGCTAAGCCCTGAGCCAAATTCCTGGAGGCCAGTTGTAGAGAGGGAGGAGTGATGAGCAAAGGGGTCAAGACCATGCTGAGTAAACCAACAGAAACAGCTGACCTGAGCAAGTGGGAGCTCATGGACCCCAGCCAGACAGCTGGTGAGCCAGCATAGGACCAAACCAGCCCCACCATGAACATGGGTGTCAGTTAGGAGGCCTGGGCAGTCTATGGGGCCTCTGGCAGTGGAACCAGTATTTATCCCTAGTACATGAATGGTCTTTGGGAGCCCATTCCCCATGGAGGGATATTCTCTCAGCCTAGATACATGGGGGAAGGCCTAGGCCATGCTCCAAATGATGTGACAGACTTGGATGATTTCCACATGGAAGGCCTCACTCTCCCTGGGGAGTGAATGGGGAACTAGGGTTGGGGGAAGATTGGTGGGGGTAATGGGAGGATGAGAGGTAGAGAGACCTGGGATTGATACGTAAAATAAGATTGTTTCTAATTCAATTCAAAATATTTTTTTAAAAATTCCAAAGACCAAAGACTTCTAAGAATCAAGGAAATCTCTTAACTGACCACTATTTTTAAAAGTTAAAAATTTCCAATATACTGTTGCACAGAGTATATATTCCCATTTAAAAGAGAGTAGTAGGGGTACAGTGAGGAAGACTGGACCAAACAAACAAAAACCCAGTAGTAGAAAGATCAAAGCCTGCATATCACCGCCAAGTTACTAGGACCTTAGTTTCAAAGAACTTGGATGGCTCTGCCAGTACCTTACATCTTGTTCTTGGGCTGCTTCCAATCCCTAAATTCAGCCCTCCTTGGCAAATATATTGGGTTCTCTACCACAACACAGCCCTCACTTTTTATAGCTTCACAGGATCAACTTTCAAGGCCTCCTTGCAGGGACTGTATCCCTGCCATACATTTGTTGGTCCTTAACAGTTCTCTGAAACTGCAGCAGAATAACCCATGACACCTTTCATATATTATCTGTTATTCCTCTAAAATAGTGCTATGATACTGCAAAGTTCTGTTACCAGCTCTGTATGAAACTTGTCCCACTTTGGCCACAGTCACTACACATAGGCTGTGGTGAAAACACTTCCTGATGCATGAACAGGAAAACCCTTTGGCTCTCTCCTTTCACATTGCTGGAGCCTTAGCTGGCTGGTGTATTGCCAAAGGCAATTACAGTTTCTTTCTCAGCAGAAGACTTGACTGCAGTCTGAAACTTCCTGGTGCACTTTTCCTGTTCTTAGTACACACCTTTATTTCTGTATTTCCTACTTGTTGCTCGTTTTCATTATGGACCTGCATAATAGTTATTCACAACAACCATACCATAGACTCAATATTATGCTTAATTGAAAATTCTTTCAACAAATATATCAGTCCATTACATTTTAATTAAACCTCCAGTAAATTTTCAGGACACTAACCGAATACAGCCAGATTATTTCATAAAATATCATATAAATTTGCCTTTAGCCAAGATCTGAATAGAATCCGTGTTTCCCCCTGAAACCATATAAGATTGGTGGGTCTTCACCATATACACTTTTTACAGCTTTACTAACTTTCAAGCTCTCAAAAGAATGGCCCATTAGCAATTCCCCCAGCACTGAACAGTTGTTTTTTTTAACATAAAAAAAATCAAATTCTTCACAAAGTATTCTAAAGGCATAAAGGCTACATGATCATTTTTATCACAGCAATGGTCCCACTTATTTATACAAATTCTGTATTAGCTGTAATTTCTATGTATGTGATATAATACCCTGATAAAATAAAATTTAGTGAAGAAAGGTTGTGTTTGGTTCACACTCCCATAAGGAATATAATATATCATAGTAAGGGAGGCATGACAGTGAGAGTTTAAGGTCAACTTATTACATTTTATATAGTAGAAGCAGAGAGAGAAAACAAAAGGTGGGACCAGTCTATGAAACCTCAAAGCCAGTCTCAAGTGATGTACTTCCTTTCTCAAGACTCCTGGAGTACATAACCTCATAACACAGTGCAAACCACGGCATGGGGACCACCAAGTACTCAAATACATGAGCCTATGTGGAACGTTTCTCTTTCAAACAACTACATGTACCTTACAAATGTTCTCTCTTTTTGAAATAATGTTTGTATGTACCACTTTAGCTCACAAAAGCTTAAGATATTTTTAAGTCTGTCATAAAATTTATAACCAAGTACCTGTACCCTCAGAAAATACTTTTTCAAAACACTGTAAACATTTTTGGCCTTACAGGCTGATTATGTTTGTATAACCTAGATATCAAGAGAGTCAACCCAAAATCTATGTGTATATGTAACAAGATTGAGAAAGTCAATGTTTTGTAAGGTAGGCACAAATTCCATTACATCACAAAGTTTCTCAGAACCTTTAGTTTGTTTTATCTTAAAATTTTTAATCTCATTAGCTACATAGTAATATAACTAGTCAGACCCAGTGAATATTTTTTACTCTTTTTCAGTCTAAAGTTTTGGTCATTTTTTTTTCTTCAGAAGAGGAACACTGAAAATGAAATTCCATTTTGAATATTTAAAATGTCTTTCTTCATTTAAAAATTGGATATTTTATCCAAATTGCACTGAATAACAAGAAAATTATTTTGTGAAGGCAGTTAGATCTTTTTCAACACATGGTGCAAAGAAAGTAGGTCAGGGCAAGAAAATAGTCATTAACAAAAAATGGTTACTACAAAGACATAATGTAATCACCCTCACTTGTATCTTTACTTAAATGAACCGCAACATTATTTTTACCATTTAGGAAGATATAACAAGGAAAAGTCTAACTTATATCAGACTTTTTATTAATATCTACATATAAGTGGATTTTTACATTATTATACAAAAATGAGAGTTACTAGAAATGTTTTCAGAGGGGTTTTGAGTTCAATATTGGGAATACTTGGTTATCAACATACCTGGAAATGATTGATATCACAGAAAAGTACTTGATCTTTTCTTCACTTCCTTTTCACAAGTTGGAAGCTTAACTGGATGAGATCTTGCCCTGAGGTCACCACTCCCTTTATTCCATTTAGCATCAGGATTTTCTTTAACCTTTTATCAGCTTGAGCAATAGACTTAGCTGTATAACACTCCCTGGTACACCCTTTCTCCTCAAATACATTTTGAATTTTGATTTTCTCAGCATGCTCCTTTTCATTATAAATTTGCATAAAAGTGATCTCTAATACCACATGGCAAAGTCAATACTAGGCTGTCTTGACATCTCTGCCAATGCCATTGATCCAAAACTCTTTAATTTAGCCTCAGTCATATATTTTGGACAAGGGGGAAAAATAAGCCATATTCTTTGGCAAAATATCATAAGAATGATTTCTAAGGTACTAATATTCTTCTTTTCCAAAACGTACTGAATCAGGCTATCATTATCTGCATTGCTCTCAGCACTACTGTATTCCATGCTGATTAAAGTAGTCCATTTAAAACTCACTATATCATTCAGCTGCTTTCCAAAATTCAAAGCCCCAAGGTCCACATTCCAGCAACCAGCAGAATGGTCAGACCTGTCACAGCAATATTCTACTACTCCTGGTAGCAACTAGACTTAGTTACCGTTTCTATTGCTATGATGAAATACTATGGCCAAACAACAAGTTGGGAAAGAAAGGCTTTATTTGGCTTATGCTTCCACATCACTGAATGAAGTCAGGACAGGAACTCAAACAGAGCAGGAACCTTGAGGCAGGAGCTGATGCAGAGGCCATGGAGGGATGGCACTTACTGGTTTATGCCTCTTGGCTTGCTCAGCCTGCATTCTTACAGAATCCAGGACCACCAGCTCAGGGATAGCACTACCCACCAAGAACTGGGCCCTCTACATCAATCACTAATTCAGAAAAGGTTTGCAGCTGGATCTTATGGCAGCATTTTCTCAATTGAGGGTCCTTCCCCTCTGAAGATTATAGCTTGTGTCAAGTTGATATAAAACTAGTCAGGTCAGTGAGGTAGTATCATAAAGGAAGATTTCTTTGAGTAATAAATTATTGAAAAAAATTAATATAATAAATTCATTCTATTTGGAGATATACCTTCCTTAGCCTAGAAGTAGGCAGGAGGGCCTTGGTCCTGCCTCAAAGTGATGTGCCAGACTTCATTGACTCCTCATGCAAATACTTACCTTCTCTGAGGAATGGATGAGGTGGTATTGGGGGATGGTAGAGACAACAGGAGGAGGGAAGACAGTGGGAAATAGGATTGCTATGAAAAATGAGAAAAGATTGTTTTAAATTTAAAAAGATTAAAAAAAAAGAAAAGAAAAGAATTAAAGTTTACCTGGCAGTGATAGTGCATGTCTTTAATCCCACCTGTCAGGATTAAAGAGGCAGTGGCAGAGACAGATGGAACTCTTGAATTCAAGGCTAGAATGGTCTACAGAGTGAGTTCTAGCACAGCCAAGACTATTTTACAGAGAAACCCTGTCCTGAAAGGAAACAACAACAACAAAAGGAATTAAAGTTCAAAAGAAAAAGGCCCCATGCCAGCAACAGGAAGTGATTGCCACATAGGAAGAAATTTCACAGAGTTCAAACAAGTTATCCCAGGGAAATTAACCTATGCTTATTTCCTAGCATTTGCTTCATTTTTTTCTTTGAAACTGGAGGACTATTATAGAAAAAGCATGGAGAAACTAAGTTTCTTCCACCTTTGTAGTAGGGCCAAGTTATAAAGAAGTGAATTTTTCTTTACCAACTTTAGTTACCTAATTTCTTTTAATATACAGGAGAAAAGGGCAGAAGATTTGTGGATCTAAGTACCTTATAACAAATATACTTTTTAAATTAATTAAAAACAAATATAGTACCTTTCAAGTAAATTATGATATATATTTAGCTGCCCATATTTATTTGTTAACTTTTGGATCTCAACAGTGAAGAGGCCCAGAATTTTAGGTTTGAAGGTCTAGGAAAGAATTAACTCAGTAATTAATTGGTTAATTATAAAAATTTAAAGGAATGGTGAAATAAGATAAAAAAAAGTTAATTTAGTATGGTCTCATAATCCTTACTCTAGTTTTGGTTTGTTGACATTATCTTTGGGTTTAAGTAGAGAAATAATTTCATCAGAGGACCAGAGTTATGCATAATTAATCAGCCCTAGTCTAGGTATGGTCCAATTAATCATTGACTAAGTTCTGGTATTGAAAGGTGTTTTCAATAAGCCCTTGGCATCACTTGAGGGATCAATGTGGTTCTCAAGTGATGATTCCTTCTAGGATGTACCCTTATATTCACTGATAATTGTCCACACGACAAGGTGAGGGATGGAGGAGGGGCTGGCTCTGTCTTGTCAGAGTCTACTGATCCTGGAACCCAAGTTTACTGCAGATTTAAACAAAGGCTTATCTTTGTATTCAAATTTGAAATGGGATAAGAAAGGTTAATTAGATACTTCTTGAGTGATTAATATGCATGCCTTCCAAAATAAACAAGTGAACCAAAGTAAAGGACATAGCCACATTATAAAGCCAGAGATTCTAAGTTTTCATGATGTTTCTAATTACCTTATGGACACAAGTAAGGAGTCCATGTGTTTTAGCAAAAAACAGCCCTTACTGTCTATTTTAATTAGCATTGTTTCTAATAGAGACAAAGTGAACTGCACACAAAAAGTTATGACTTATAGCCACTTGAAATCACATCATTTGTTCATGCCTTTATTTCTTCCATTTTAAAAATTAAAGTTAAGAGCATAAATGGTAGGTTTTATTTTATTAGCTATGGTGTCTCAAATCCTAGAAGATTGTTTGGCATGAACAAATCCATAATAATGAGTGAATGAGTTAAGTTCTGATTTTGGTAGGATTTCTGTTGCTGAAGTGAAATACTATAAGCAAAAGTTGAGGAAAAAAAAGGTTTATTCTGCTTAAGCTTTCACATTACAGTTCATAATCACAGTAAGTCCATACAGAAACCCGAACAGGCAAGAACCAAAGCCAGGAGTTAGTTCAAAAGCCATGGAGTGATGCTGCTTACTGGCTTGTGTAGCAGGATATCTTTTGAGCCACCAACCAGCTGCCAAATCATGACATGGAGACTACTTATTAGTTAGGAATGCTCAGCCTTAGCTTATGCGCATTTCTGGGTAGCTTTTATTCAACTTAAATTAACCTGTTTCTCTTCATCTACATTTTGCCTTGGGACTTTTACCTTTCTTTCATTCTTTATGTCCTACTCCATGTTTGGCTGGTTGGCAGCTAACTAGCTGACCGTAGACATCACTATTTCTTTCTCCCTCATTCTTGTCTCTCTCCTCTTTTCTCTCTTCTCAAGTAGAGATTTCTTCTCCTATTTATTCTCTCTTCCCACCAACCTTGCCTATCCTTCTACTGCCTAGCTATTGGCTGTTCAGCTTTTCATTAGACTAATCAGGTGCCTTAGGTAGGCAAGGTAAAACAGCAACACATCTTTACATAATTAAGTGCAGCATAACAAATGAAACACACTTTATGTAGTTGAACAAACAGGCTTGCTTCCCCTAGCTTGCTCAACCAGCTTTCTTATAGAACCCAGGACCACCAGCCAAGGAGTAGCACAACCCAAAATGGGCTGGGTACTTCCCCATAAATAGCTAAGAAAATGACCTACAGCGGGGGGGGGAGGGCTTTTTCTCACAGTCCATTGAATAATCAATCCTCAAGGACAAAGGGGCAGAAGCATTGATAGAGAGCTTGTATGTGATCTGTGAACATGACAGAAATAGCCTTCAGGGAGACTGCTTCAGTGAGACATTTCAGCTTTATTCCAGAGTATAGGGGATATATGTGATTGGGGATGGTAGCTGGAGAATTGCCTAATTTGTGTTAAACAGCATACTCCTAACTTAAAGCTCCTGGTACAAGACTTAGTCATCTGTGGAAGCATGGCCTGTTGTAAAACTCCTAGCACAATATCTAATTACCATATGGGCAGCAGAGGGAAAGCTTCTGCAGGGACCGGTGTCAAGGGTTATGCTAGAGATAAGTCAGGCATCCAGGCCTAAAGACAGTCTCCAAATAAAGTCATGTAGAGAAGAGGACCCCTTGCACTGGAGGATGGTGAGGTTCCTTCATGTTATTGAGTTTGGAGAGGGCTGCCAGACCATGATAGATTGCAATCTCTGACCAGCAAGAACACCTAGCATATAGCCTGATGCTATGGAGACATTTTCTCAATTGAGGGTTCCTTCTTTCAGATGACTCTAGCTTGTGTCAAGTTGAAGTAAAACTATCCCATATGAGTTCAATTATGAACATAAATATTCTTTGTATGCAATGTAATGTGACTTCTGGCATACAATTTGTAATACTTTTATTGACTAAAGGAGAACATCTTAACAAGAGCACTTTCTCAGGACAAAATATTATTTGTCATGGGATATGTTCTGCCTACAGAGTGGTATGTTAACAGCATCCTGGACTCTTTGTAGATCACAATAGTATATCTGAAAGCTATGACCCTAAATGTGTCTCAAGATGTTGCCATATATTTGTTCCTGTAGGGGAACAATCCCCCAATATACTGAGAATCACTGACCTAAAGAAATACATGAATAGAAAATTAAAACTGAAGGTGGTAAAAGCACTGCTATTCTATTAATGAGCAAGCATTACATTCACTTTAAATCTGTACAATGGGTAATATGTAATCACATGATTGTCTTCAACTCAAAAAGTTCCTCCAATAGCTTAGCTATCAATTTATATTCCTTAAAATTATTTTCTTGTTGCCTTTTTGTACTTGTTTTTCCTGTTTTAATATTGTATACTTTTTGTTCATTTTTAATAGTTTTATGTTGCAAATGTACTTTCTTAAATAATTATGTGAAGATTTACTTTTAATCTTTGCCTCTTCTTCCAAGTTATCTCTCTTCTCTAGAGACATTAAATTTCTACTTTTTTTCAGATTTTTCTTTTTCTTATACACAGACCCTTAAATATTCTATCAAAATATTCTATGAAGTTGGAAAAGAATTTGACTGAAAACTAATGAAATAAGTAACCATAATAGAATTAACAGTACTAGTTAAAATTACTGATATCTTCAATCCACATTCCAGCAAGGCCAACTATTTTAAAATATAATTTAGACTCATAACTTATACAATATTGATAATTTTTCTATGTTGCTATATTTTGTTATTGCAAAAATATGTTTATTTTTACAATTTCATTTAAAGGAAACTGATTTTCACAATAATCCTAAATATATATATATATATATACATTTAAATATTACTCAATGTTTTATAATTTATTTACATTTTAAATTTTATTTTCCATACCAACGACAGTCCTCCCTCTCATCCCTCCTCCAGACCCCCTCACATCTCCCCCCACCCCCAGTCCACTTCTCCCCATGGGTAAGGGCTCCCATGAAGTGTCAACAAAATCTTTTACAATAGGTTTGGGCAGGGCCAAGTCTCCCTTTCATGGATTACTGCTGAGCATGGCTTCCCACCATAGGCTCCAACAAGCTAGCTCATGTACCAGGTTTGTAACATGGTCCTACTGCCAAGGGCCCCTCTAATAGTCTAAGCTTTATGAGTGTCCCCCACAAATGGAGGGCCTAGTTTGGTCCCCTAGAGTCTCTGCCACTGTCAGACTAGAGTTCATGGGTTTTCACGAGTTTGGTTTTGCTGTCTTTGTAGATTTCTCTATCATGATCTTGACCTCCCTTGTTCATATATTCTCTCCTCCCTCTCCTCAACTGAATTCCCAGAGCTTAGCCAGGTGCTTGGTTGTAGATCTCTGTGTCTGGTTCCATCAACTACTAGATGAAGGTTCTATGATAATAGTTGGGGTATTTATTAATCTGATTACAGAGGTAGAACAGTTAAGGAAGCCTCTCTACTATTGATAGGAGTCTTAGCTGGGGTCATCCTTGTAGATTCTTAGGAATTACCAGGTTTCTTCCTAATCCCATAGCGTCTCTCTATATCAAAGTATCTCTTTCACTGTACTTCCACTGTATCCCTTCCCTGCCCTGGAACATCCCATTACCCCTTTCCCTCTCCCTTATCACCCACAGTGTTTCTAGTTTACCCAGTAGTTATCATCTCATTTTTTTCCCAGGGCAATCAATGTGTCTCTCTTAGGGTCGTCCTTGTTACCTAGCTTCTCTGGAGCTTTGGATTGTAGTCTGGCTACATTTTGCTTTATATCTAATATCCATTTATGAGTGAATACATACTATGTTTGTCTTTCTGAGTCTGGGTTACCTCACTCAGGATGTTTTTTGTTTTTATTTTTTCTAGTTTCATCCATTTGCCTGAAAACATCATGAGGTCATAATTTTTTTGCAGCTGAGTAGTACTCTGCCATTGTGTAACTGTATCACATTTTCCTTATCCATTCTTCAGTTGAGGAACATCTAGTCTAAATATTAGGATTTTATTCCATAAAACTTGTGATTTGAGGTACTTGTGGGGACTTAAAGAAGCTTAAATATACTTTTGGGACTGCTCAGATATTTTTAAAAAATGTCCTTGAATACATTCAGGTTTGTTGTTTAAAAATTTGATAACTATACTGCCAGCAAGAGAGACAGTCTTCCATAGAGAAGAGCACACCAAATGGTTATTCATTACCAAATGGTCAGCCATGTTTATCAAGAAATGTTGGTCCAAGTAGACATAATTATTCCTCTTAGGCCACTAACTGCTCTTATTCTATTTCATTTTGAACTTAGTTTTCATTGTTATCAAAGGAAAAATTACATATGCTAAATCTACTTTATAGGGCAGAAGGTGAACAGACCGGATGACATAAACAATTTCCACACACTTTATAATTGTATAATTAAGAACTGTATGAAATTCAATCTTCTTCTTAAAAGTAAAAAGAAATTTACAGTGCAAGCATAGGTACGCAGAATTACCAGAAAATTTTGGAAGCTGTTCCATTTAGTTAAGAAAATTACACTTTCTTACAGTTCACTGAAAATAATAAAAACTTAATCTCAATTATAAACTTGTCAGCAAATATCCATGTAATATAAAAGGCAGTACAGATAAGTATCTCAGTTATTTTAATACAGTCCAATCTAATTTCATATACACAAACATTTAAACCTATTTCAGTAAACTGAAAGTGTAACTTGAAACATGACTCAATTTAGCTTATGAATTACTAAAACATATATAAACAATTTGGTTAAAATACCAAAAAGTATATCTACTCTATTAATAATCTTGTTACATTAGTATAATTAGCAGTACAGTTATTTTAAGCTATAGATATTTTATTATAATAGTAATGAATCTCTTATTTACTTTAAATTTCTTGGTTCAAGACAGTAGGAAGTAATAGTGATTATATAAAAATCAATGTATTTGAGAGGAAAAGTTACCTGTTAAGGAGCTAAAAGTATTAGTGTAGCTAACAAAAAGTGGAAGGATGAATCAAGGGAGATGTGTTAAATATAAGTTGGATATTTACTTTCTCTCCTAAAATTGAAACATCATCAAATATCAAGCAAAGCAAAGTGGTCAAAACAATCAAAGCATTAGACTTTGAAAATAACTGCAGAAACTGTAATAGAAACTGCTAGTGTTGACTGATTTATAGTGAGGCAACTGGTGATAGCTATGTGTCAGAACTTTAGGTTTTACCAATTGGTATTTTTGTTATTCTTACTATTATTAAAAATTATGTCAGGCATGATGACACAAGCATATGATTCCAGTACTCAGGAGGTTAAGGTATAGGATCTTGAATTTAAGACCAGCCTGGGCTTCAGAGTGAGAGATTATCTTAGTCAAAAGAAAAACTATTCAGAATGGTGTATGGTGTATGTATGTATACATATATATGTAAAAATAATAATCAGAAAGGACCATCAATTGGAGACATGGAAGGGGATGGAGGGTGGAGATGAGGGAGGGCTGGAAGAATAGGGAAGTCAGAAAGTGATATAATTATATCTTAATTCAATTTATAAAAATTAAAAAGAAAAACTACAGATATACATGTTGAACTGGAAATTATTTTTCCAGTAAATCTGTAAAAGAAAATTTGATACAAGAAAACTCAGAAATTAAAAAAAATATAGAATAAATTGGAAAATTACAAAATTGCGTACTACAAAGGGCACTAGCACAAAAAGTGTTAGGAAACTTATTTACTCATACTTCAGTTGATCATTTTAATTCCCTATAAGTTTTTTGCACTAATGTACCTTATTGTCAAAACAAAATAATAGTTTTGAATAAAAATATAAAATTGTGAGATACATAATAATTTAACCCAACTATTTATTAAAAACACATAACAGATGAAACTAAGATTTATTCTAGAAATGCAAGAATTTAATAGAATGAGTGATGATCTAATCATTTAAAATTGTTTTAAAAATTCATATGCATGTATAACATGTTTCTTGATCATATCCATCCCCTATTACCTTCCTGCTCTCCTTATTACCTCTCCAACATGTCTCCCTATTCTCACTAGTTAACCCCTTCCCAAACTCCCGAATGTATTCTCATCTCCCTCCCAAGCTAATGGTGTTATCCATTTATTTATTTATTTATTTATTTATTTATTTATTTATTTATTTATGTTATTGTTGTTGTTGCTTTATAACCAACTAAATCAATTTAATGATTCCCACATGTGCACATATGTAGGATCATACATTGGTTCTTGTACTACCTACCAATGGCTACCCCACCTTCTCACACACAATGTAACATGCCACACCATGCTTTAGCAGTTATTAACTTTTATTAGCTCCTTAGTTTGGATTAAGGAATCAAGAACCCCTCCTTCCTCCATTCTAGAATATTAAATTCACTTGATCTCCTGTAGGTCTTATATAATAACAGCAGCTGCTGTGAGTTCTCATGTACATTGGCTATGTCATGTCCAGACGTCACCCTTTCGCAGCAGTCCTCCTTATTTTGTGACTCTGAGATCCTAATTCATCTCTCCTATAATAAAATGATGAGCAATTTCTAATTATAGTAAAACATTTTATACTTTCTTACATTGTAATTAATTCCTCTTCTGTAACAAAATGACTAGCATTTCCTGATTATAGCAAAATATTTTGTACTTTTAAAGTTTTAAAGTATTTGTATATTACATGTATATGTTTAAATGACATTTGAGTGTTGTTATTATTGTCTAATCAAATGAATTTAGAAAGTTATTACGAGTATTTAACCTGATGGATTAGTTAATTTACATATCCTTTTTATTTTATAGGATTTCATAAATTGCTTCATGAAGGCAAAGGCCCAAAACTGGATCGATTGTAAGTTTCTATTCATTGGCTTTGTTCCCTTCTATTTCTGTAATTGCATTTCTCAAACTACTGCTTATATTAAGGATCTGAAGCATAATGCCAGCCCTAAATTCTAGAGATGTTATAGAATATTTTTGTTATTGTTTTTTAATAAGTAATAGAATGAGTATATAATTTATATTTATATATTCATGCCATATGAAAATATCCAGATAGCAGTGGTTAATCTAAAGAAATAGAAACACATGGACTCTAAGGATTATATATCTAACTCAAACTTTCAATGCATATATATATATATATACACATACATTTTTGTAAGTCATTCTTCAAACTACCCCAGTTTTATAATAGATAATTTTCCTGGGAGTAATTAAAGTTAAACATTCCAAAATGATTATTTTTTATTTATATACATATATACATACATACATACATACATAATACATAAATACATTGTGTGTGTGTGTGTGTGTGAGTGTGTGTGTGTGTGTGTGTTTGTGTGTATACAATGCATCAAACTTGTATGTTATAAACTGAGGGATTTCTTTTCATGGTCTTATACTTTTTCTCTAACAGAAAATTAATTAAATAAAGGAACTATTTTGTTTTCTCTTTTTTAATGAGGGATGTCTTTTTCAGACAGGTAGGTTCCTTAAATTTTGTGATAGGTTGCTTGTTAGAAGAAGCCTGCCTTATGATGACTCCAAATTTTCTGACAAAATTTTGCTGACACGATTTTTATTCAATCGCCCCTCAGTACACGCATTTAGTTTAACAATATTTTAAATATTAAACAATTTAAAATTAACAATTTTAAATTAAATATTTAAAACTAACAATATTTTTAGCAAACTATGAATTATCCATCCTTAATACTGGATCCAGTAAAAGACTTTAAAGTAAATGTATCTTTAACAAATCAAAACAAGAATTATGGACAAATATAGCAAACAGGTATAATTGAAAACAGATGTTCTTGATCAAGAAAGATCTGTCAGAAACTAGCAATAATATTGCAAATAGCACTTGAATTTTTGTTGCTCTTGAATTCTCACTCAGTGAAGCAAAAGATTAAAATATATGATCTCTAACTCATTTGGAGCTTTGAAAATATTTGGTTCAGGATATTGAAGAAAAATTTATCTTCATCAACTTCCACAGTAGAAGTGTAAAGTAGAGGCCAAAATTTGAAGTATCAATATTGAAAATCTTAGTCTTCATCTTTCCCACATATTTATACCTGTATGAACTAACACAAAAAGTAAACTACTGTGCAAGCAATACCACAGCTTTATAATTCTGTTGAACTGTTCTCTTTAGTAATATGCTCCTAAGAAATAGCTGACCATAAAAATATGCAACTTCATATTTCTTTGTGAAGAGATAATTAGGTTTTCTACATATACTCTTCCAAGTAAAGTAACCTAATATGAACAGCTATTCAACTTAAACCTTCTGAAAAATTTGCTTATATTAGTAGAACCCTGAGTGAACACTAAATTGGTAATTAGAGTGATTGTTACATTTTGGATTCCAGAGTGATTAATTTTTAGAAATGCAGCTATAAACTTACAGTGACATATATGACAGTTATAATTAATATAAGCATTTTTAAAAATCTAATAGTAGGAGTAGGTTTATCTTGACATTTTACAAAGCAAGGGTTGAAAAGCTCAATACATCTAAGTATTCTAAGGCCAAACTTCCATGTTCATTATACTGACATACTTTAAAAATATTTTATAAAAGTGCTAAATTCTTTTCTAGGTGACATTCATAATCTCATTTACACTTATATAAATGCTTGATTTATGTCAATTAATGTACTTTAATTAAAACTAGTTTATTTTCATTTTAGATCTGCCCTTGCAGACTTAGGCTATTTGCTAACAAGTAGAATAAGAGGAATTGAGCTTCTGAGGTTAAACCTCTTATATCATCCATTACATAATAACAATAAAATATTAACAAGGAGATGGAATTTTGATCTAATATAGTAACAAAAACAGTAAAATACAAAAGACTAAAGAAAAGGAAATACATAAACATATATGAGAAACATGGGAATTTTTCAGAGAAGTCTTGATAAATTGTGAGTTACAAGGCTAAGTTTAAGGCTGTAGTAAATATTATGTGTTTTAAATTTACCTTAAATTTTTTAACCAGAATTTTAACAGAATGAAAGGTAACCTTTGTTCTGAAAATTTATTTAGGGGAAATAATGTGAGAAAAAAACAGAAAAATTGTAAGATTAAATGGAAATAAATATTCCTTAATGAATCATAAAAATATTTTGAGTGTATGATATTATCCAGAAAAGATAAAATATTTTATATTTTACTAAAAGAAATTAGAAATACAGAAATAGACTAAATATACAAAATAATTTAGAATATAATGATGATAATAGTTGAAATCAATAGAGAAAAGAGTACTCAACAAATGATTTGAAGCAACTGTCAGAAGATTTGGAAATAGAAATATCCACAGATCTCTATTCTATATGATAGAAAGCAAGATGTCTTAGTGATTTGAGTGTAAAATGAGTAAAACTAACAATAAAAGGAGGAAACATATACTTTTAATATCTATGGCTACATAATGGAAAAGTGTATACATACACAGTGCCATATTCAAATGTAAAAGGCAGATGAACTGGGGGGAAAATTTGAATATATATGACAGACAGTTAATATCATTAATGTATCAATGAACTTAAAACTTAGTGGAACAATGGGAAGAAAAGCAAAAGAAATGCTTAAATCACCATTGACAAAATAATAAATACAATGACTATGAGTAAAGAAAATGAAAAATGTCATTTGTAGTGAGAACAACTGTCTAATGTTGATGAGTTGTTAGATTATTGTAAACTTGTAAAAATGTTATGATAATTTAAGGTCTACATTGCTTGATATCTAAACTAACATTTTATTCCTGTTTGTTTTTTGCAGTGTCTTGGTTTAGAAGGCTCTTGCCCACATTTTTCTCTGAGGAAAACCGTCGTTCTTGGTCTAAAACTCGATTCTGTACAATAGCCTGTACTGACCTGGGCCACGGAAATTGCGAGGGATGGCTTTGGCATAAAAGAGAGTCTAGAGGACTCTCCCTTTTCAGTTGGAAAAAATACTGGTTTATTCTGAAACACTCAACTCTCTACTGGTTCTCACATCTGAATGTAAGTGCACTAGGAAGCAAAGAAAATTGCTGAAAATAGTCCCCTTTTTGTTAGTAGTAAGGGTATACACTTCTGGCAAATGAAAAAGATGCTCATAATACCAAATATCAGGAACAAGCTATTGATGCTACTTATTGCTTTTTAAAAAGCTGTCTAAGTTGTTCAATGTGTCTAGTAAAGGTATTTTAATTAATGGTTTTGAAACCAAAAATACCTGGTTTTACTTAAGTCCTTTCACTTACTAAATTCAAGAAGCCAAGCAAGTTGTTTATCTTCTTTAAAGCCTGTTTTCTTCTAGATGAGTCGTATACTTGCCAAAATTTTCATCTTCCTCTTTTGTATTGATCTCTTCCCTCTCAAATAGATCCATCTCACAAACATTTTTAGGAGTGCTAGAGTTCTTTAATTTAGATAAAAGTGAAGTGAATGAGTTGCCTTTTACTGGTTATAAAACCAACAAATACCATTTTAGAGGGTGGAATTGGCAAGGTCATGAGTTTTGTTTTGGACATAGTGAATAAAGACACTCTGAAAGTTATGCCACTGGGGAGAGGAGTCTAGAGCTTTGATTAAAGCTTCAGCATTTGCATTAAAACCCTGTCAAGTACATTCAAGCTTCTTGGTACTATTCTTTATGCTTTCTGTTTTCATTAACTGATTTCAAGTCTTTTGTTAATCTCTCTTCCCCCCTATTCTGTTGGAACAATTTTCAGGAAATAAGCATGAAACTTTTATGTTTTATGCTAGTTACAAAAGACACTTACAGACTTCATTTTAATTTACCTTTCCTCATTTTCTTCATGTCACTCCTTCATAAGACTTCATGTCTTTATTGAAATAAAATAAACATCTTTTATTTCAAAATTGTCATATTTCCTAAGACACTTAAGTTTCAGTTTTCAGGAATCAGCTCTAGCTTTCCTTATTGTTATGCACATCTTTCAACAGTTATTTTTCAGTTGATACAGAAGTGACATATAATTATTTCTATACCCTAAATTTTTCTTCATATATTTGACACTTGTGAGTGTAATTATCTCTCCATCGGGCTATCTCAATATTTCTCCTATTCAGCATATACAAAGAAAAATTCATTATATTGCCTTCCTTAAAATTATCCCTTCCCTGTGGTTTTCTACTAAGGAATTATCTTCAGATCCTACTCTTTTGCTTCGTACAGCATAGCCATACCTAGTCTCACCAAAATTATTCCCTAAGTATCTATCAAATTCATCATTTTCTCTCCATTTCCACTGTCTAGTCCAAGCCATTGTTGGCTTTCAAACAATTTCAATAGCCCCCACTCTGTCTTGTTATATTCACTTTGGCCTCTCTCTAGTTTACCACTGTAATTAGGGGATCTTTTTTAATATAAATTTTGCCATATTCCTACTACCTCATTTCACCCCATTTTCTTATTTGTCTCCTTATTGAAAGCCATTACTAAAACTTTCCATTACTGCTATACAAAAATGTCCTTAACATGGACTATCAAGCTTTACATGAATCCTGTACCTCTTCTGTTATATCTTGTATTATCAACCCTATGGTTTTACAATCCAGCTACACTGACCACTTCTGTTTTCTAATGTGCTGTGCTCTATCCATTTATGGACTCTTTACATGTCTCTTTATCCTTTGTGCAATAGTCCATGAACCCTGGTTGCTAATTTCATTAACACTTTGCTCTTCCTTTAGTTCCTACTTCAGTGCATCACCACTTTTTTTAATATTTCATATTTAAATTTTCTTATTTTACATATCAATCCCAATATTTAAATTAAAAAAATATTTTATTTTACATTCCAATCCCAGTTTCCTCTCCCTCCTGTCCTCACACTCCCTCTACCATCTCACCATCCCACCCCTCATCCACTCCTCAGAGAGGGTGAGGCCTCCCATGAGGGATCATCAAAGTCTGTCACATCATTTGGAACAGGGCCTAGGCCCTCCCCGATGTGTCTAGACTGAGAGAGTATCCATGTGGAATGAGCTCCCAAAGTCCATTTGAATATTAGGGGTAAATACTGGTTCCACTGCCAGAGGCCCCAAAGATTTCCCAGGACCTCCAGCTGACACCCAAACTGACAGCTGGGGGACCTGCAGAAGCCCGAACTAGGCACCCTGAACGTGAATATATCACCTCTTTAGGGAAGCCTTTCTTGATAATACTCCACCAATTAAATTCATTAGCTCTCAGCACCATATAATTTTGATCACAGCATTTGACCCCTTGTAATGCTACTTTATTATTCTTATATTAAAACTGTCTCTTCCCAGATCATAAACTTTTAAAAGTACTGTTTGTCTCCCCTGTGTCACTTAATGTCTTCAGCAATTTATCTCCCATATATGGCACAATTTAAGTTTTCAAATATAGTAATAGAATCAGTGACTACTTGTGATAACAAAGGTAATATACATAAAGAACCATTGCACAATGTCTGTAACCTACATCTTTAATGAATTTTATTTCCCATCATATTCTCCTATTCCCTTTTTCTCAAACAATGTAGAATTTTTCTTTGTCAAATTTAAACTTGTCATGAGCAAGTGTGAAATACCAAATAATTTCATATTATTGATAGACATGATGAATATCATATATGTTACCAATGTTATGTTGAAATTAAACAGAAAACCATAGTAAATTTATCCACCATGTAGGGTTTTGTTTTTACATAAAAATATTCTTACAATCAATTTACTATAAGATGAATCAATGCTCTGGCACCTTTTATAAAATTATTTGACTTTTTGAATATTTTTCTAAATGATCCTTTATCAGATTGTTAGTAAAGGTATAGGTATTGATTTTTTTTCATTTCAAAATCACTAGGCATATATTTTCTCATAATTTTAATACTTCTAAAGTACCATTTCCCTTGTGAGTTATAAATTTTGCAACCTAGCAATAATCTGATCCCTTTTTATCCTTGAAGAAATTGTGACCCAGAAAAAAAGTGACCTGGTAAACAAGGGCAGATTTATGATGACTACAACTGAATAAGTTCTATATACATGTTGGGAGGTGTTCAGCCTTGTATCAATTCACGAAAATGTCTTACAAATTTGATGGGCTGCTTATATGATATAAAGGGAACAAGAAATAAAAGATTAGATTTCAAAATCTGCTCTGTGAAGCTCATATGCTAATCCATCCTTAGATGTTTCACTATTAGATGTTTTAGAAGCTTTGAAGTTGAAAATGCTTGCTACATGTATTCATCGTTCTATGTGAGACAACTGAAGGTTTAGTAACGTTCTAAATGCTGCTATAGCTGTTCCCTTTGCTGGCCTTCACTGATAGATTTCTTTTCTGCTTTGAATGCCTTAATGATGCTGAGAGCTGTTTGCATATTTTGAAATAATTCTGTATAATCATTAATGTAAAATCTGTTGCTACTACCACTGCTGGTTTAATAAATGCATGGTCCATTTGCTTTGCAGAAAGCTATTTCAAGTGCATGCTAAGCAAACTGCATTCTTTAATAAGCAATCTAGAAAAGTGTTGACTCTTACAACACTGTTGACCTAGCTCTTGATTTTCTATTTCAAGTTGTAGCTCTCTTTCTCTCTTAAATCTTCCACTTATATTTTTTTCAATCTTTAATAGGACACCAAGGCTGATGGTTTCATATATCTACCAGAATTCCGAATTGACTTAGCTCCACACTGCCGAAGAGAACAGTAAGTAATAATAGACTTTTAAATTCAAAATTTAAATAGAGATATAACAGGAGTCCAGTTTATAATTTTTAAATTCTTCTTGTAGTTCATTTCCTGATTTTTCAAACAAGTAGTGTTCTGGTATTAGACTATGATTAGGATATATAATTAATAAATTCCATAGGATTAACATAATGATTAAAATATTTTCAACTTATACTACTCAAATTCATTATTTACCTTTAAATGTAAGCTATTTTAAAATGTGAATATTTCATGTAATAATCATGATATTACTTTATTTTTTTTACAAGTCTTTCTGAATTTTCCATACTTATAACTGTAAAATCTGGGTATTAAATAAATGTTTTAAATTAACATGTTATTGGGATGTCAGTATATAATTAGAAAATATTGATCAGATAACTAGAAATAACTATATGGAATACTTTTTATTATGCAAGACAGATTCTTATTAGAGAATAACTGGACTTACCAGACTTCAGAAGAGATGAACAAAATTCAAATAGTCCAAGGAGGATGAATAAATCCAATTAAAGAGATATTAAATAGATATAAAAATAGGTTACATGGTGCAAAGTCACTGTCATACACTAGTGAAAAGTATAGCAATGTTATTATTAAATTTACTGTTTTTTAATTATATACATATGTGCCTGTGTGTGCACATGTGCACTCATGAGCACTAGGTCTTTTCCACAGTTGTCAAATATTCCTCATGTCTATGAAATCACCCCAAGAAAAAAATGAGGGTAAATTTTTATCCATTTGCATCTTGTAATTCTTATTCATTCATTTTATTCTTTATATAATTTGCAAAGATAAATGCTAATAGAACTAGGTATAAGAACAGTAAACTAATGGCTATACATATATACTTCAAGTATCAGAAATTAGAAATCTCCCATAGCCAGAAAGACCTAAATTCTTTGGGTAATTATATAAGGAAACTCAAAATTCAAAATCATTTGATAAGAGTTTAAGGTACTAGCAAATCAAAGATCTTATTAACTGAGAGCCACTTCAGGGGGAAAAATGTAGACTGATGATTCATAAGCCAAACTTCAAGAAAACATTTTTTCTATAATGAATTCTTACTTCTAAAGTAAAATTCATATTATTTATGAAAATTAATTTCTATCAGTTTGTTATTTTGTGCTGTTTTCTTAGACTTTCATTTTATTAATTCTTTTGACATGATTATTTATTCCCTGTGACCTCTTGGGTGTGTTTATGAAGGAGTAAACCAACTTGATGGTTTAGGGAAAGTGAAGGAATCCCAAATGCACTATGGTCTATAGAATGGGAGGCCATATAATGCTATAAATTTAGCCATAAATAGTTATGTAAATAAAAATTTTAAACCTATAACATTGCATAAAATCAGTGAATTTTAACATTTTCTAGTGAGTTTTCTCTACTGATAAGTCTACTTATGTGATCTAAGTTTTTCTTTAATCTGATTTATATAGATGTAGATATAGATAGATATAGGTGTATATACATATATATATAGTAATTATTAAGTCAGTTTCCTTAAAGTGAACTATTCTGCTAGTAGAAAGATGCCAATACTAATTTTATGCTATCAATATTATACATCTCTAGAGAAAGAACACTTTATCTGGGTCTTAATGTTGCATATGTATGGTACTTAATTGAAAATTACTATTTAAAAACAGATTAATTATGAATACACAATTCACATTATGAAATAATCCTTACTTCAGGAAAATGCCTAAGCTTTATAAAAAGTAGTAAACTTATTTGTAGAAGAAAAATTTGTAATGTAATACATTTTTCAATGACAATATATGATTTAGAAATGAAGAGGAATTACACCCAACCTTTGAAAATATATTGTGGGAAGACTGTTACACTTTAAATTTATCAGTTATGTAAACAGTAAAGGATATCCTATTGTTCACTGTTTACTTTGTGTTATTATCTCATATGTTAACATCCTGACCGCAGTTTCCCTTCTGTCCCTGACCTCTAGGCCCCCCACCTTCCTTCTCCACCAGATCCATGTTCTCTCTGTCTCCCCTCAGAAATAGCAGGCGCCCCAGGGACATCAACCAAACACTACATATGCCCATACCATCACATGAAGGCTCTATGAGACAACTCAGCGGGAGGAAAAGGTTTCCATAAGTAGGCAAAGAACTCGGTGACCACTCCACTGTTAGGAAACCCACAAGAACACCAAGACACTCAGCCATAACATATATGCAGGGGACCTATGTCAGACTCCTATAGGCTGTGATTGTTATTTTTTTCTTCCCAAATTGTCTTTCTTAGAGAAGCTACACTCTCAACATAAAGTACAGTAAAATATCTAATTTTCCTATCACAATTAGCTTTGATTTTCAGTAATTCTTGAGTCCCTTATGATATGATAAATGTTAAATGTCTGTTGGTGGACTTAATCGTTCAAGTGTTTCAATTTGAAGAGGCATTCAGCAGATTCATACAATTGTGTCAGCTACAACATATTCATACTTACAAAAAAACAAAGACAGAAATATAATGCATTAAAACTTGGGGCAAAGAACACTGAGACATAAATCTTCTAACATTTTTATGCAAAAAACATTCACTAAATTTGATTTTAAAAAAACAAAACAAGGTTGAATACCACAAAGGATATTTACTTGTGTGAGTCACTGGATGTTTTATTTTTAATAGCAGCAAATTTGAACAGCTTAATACCAAGACTACACAAAATTGTGCATCAAATATTTGATATAATTGCACAAGAAATACAAGGAAAAATTGTTATTTACTGTAATAAAGGACATCTGTTCTTGATACAGCAAAAGTACTTTATTTTACTATTTAAAATTTCTAAAACTAGGTAAATTATAGCAGACTATGATCATATGGTCTAAAGCCATCCTGCTGTGAACATGCCTGATGTCATCAGCATTTGTTTATGTGAAGAAATGATTCTTGAGAATGATGTTTTTGAATTTATTTATACAAACACCAACTACAGAAGTATTGTTAGAGTATTGTTTATATAAATCTTGTACTTTCATTTTTTCTGGAAGTAGTCCACAAAAGTGCTATTCTTCAAAGGTATTAGAAAGAGACTAGCTGGATAACTTGTGCATATTAACACCAGCAGTCTGACAGATACATTCTTTGCCAAATTACTCAAAGTACTCTTTCTGGAAATTATTAACCACCTTCCTTCTACCTTGACTAAGAACTTGTAAAAATATGTTCTATAAATCATCATTGATCATGAAGAATTGTTAGTACACACTCTCCAGCATGTGCTGCTAAACAATTGGCCTGTTATGTGACGTAGTACATCTTCAGGAGGGTGTTGCCCTGCTTCTACAAATAAGATGACTAAGATGTTAAATGTAGTTAACCAGGTTTTTCATTTTACTTAGATATATATTAAGAGATTTTACTAGATGACTACTTTAGTCATTTCAGAGTGCTACAATATTAATGTTTTAATAGTTGTTAGAAAGAAAAGTGAATTACCTGCTTTTTGCCTTTTTCCTATAGTGCTTTCCAAGCCACCCATGCAAGAATCAAGGATTTCTACTTTGCTGGGACATGCTTGGATGAGATGAATTAGTAAGTAGTTTATGTTCATTTATTCAATTAATTTATATTGAAGAACAATTTTGTTACAGGTATGTCTTTCGATCATAGAAAATAATAGCATTTAAAATTATTTAATCTTCATCCTACTTTGATTTAGTGTATTAGAATACCAGGGTGCCAGAATGTGAAAATAAATGGTAATGTGAGACAGAATAAGACTTATAGAAAAGGTATGTTTATACTTTGAAGTGTTTATAAACAATCAAGTAAATAACTTTATTTCAAGAGGCAAAGAAAGCAGGTAAATGCTTTTCAGAAACAGGTAGAACACTGTAAAGAAGAAATTGGAAAAAGAGAGTAAAGAGCTTACAAAGAAATAGGTAAAATGACTTACTTGACCATAATGGTGTGATTGGAATTGAAAAATAGTAGATATATTCAAATACCTTTAGGAGGTAAAGCAACACTGTTTTTTATGGGAATTGAAAGTATAGAAAGTTTCAAGGATCTGGGTTTATAGCCTATAAAATAAGATGAATTTCATCATAATTTTGTTTTTTATATATGGTTTATTTAAATTTGAAAAAAGCTTGTTTTACATGTCAATCACAGTTCCCGCACCTTCTAGTCCTCCCCTGTTACCCCCACCAATCCTCATCGCACCTGCTTTCTGCTCCCCAGGGAGGGTGAGGCCTTCTATGGGGAGTCTTCAAAGTATGTCATATCATTCAGAGCAGGGGCTAGGCCCTCCTCCATGTGTCTAGGCTGAGGGAGCATCCCTCTATGTGGAATGGGCTCCCAAATTCCACTAATATACTAGGGATAAATACTGATCCACTACCAGAGGCCTCATAGACTGCTGAGTCCTCCCAGTTAACACCACATTCAGGGAATCTGGGACAGTCCTATTCTGGTTTACCAGCTATCAGACTGGAGTCCATGAGCTCCCCCTTGTTCAGGTCAGCTATTTCTGTGGGTTTCTCCACCCTGGTCTTGACCCCTTTGCTCATCACTCCTCCCTCTCTGTAACTGGATTCCAGGAGTTCGGCTCAGAGTTTAGTTGTGGGTGTCTGCTTCTGCTTCCTTCAGCTACTAGATGAAGGCTCTATGATGGCATATAAGGTGCTCATCAATTTCATTATCAGGGAAGGGCATTTAAGGTAGCTTCTCCACTATTGCCTAAATTGTTATTTGGGGTCATCCTTGTAGGTCTCTGGATATTTCCCTAGTGCCATATTTCTCTTAAAATCTATAATGGCTCCCTCTATTATGATATCTGTTTTCTTGCTCTCCACTATTGAAGATTGGGGATAATGGAAAACTAACATGTTTATGAGGCAAGTGTCTGAGTTTTGTCTGGGAGTACATAGATTTCAGGGTATCTTCATAAATCCTGTGGTGTTTAAAGTAGACAGTTCCTTTGAGTGGAGCTCAGAGTAAAAGAGTCAACTGAAGATATAACTTATAAGTCATCTGCACTGATATGGTATTTGAAATCATAGGCATGGATGAGAACAATCTGGACAGTGGTTCTCAAAGTCAAAATGAACTATGGATCTTACTGAATGTATAATTCTGATGCCCATATCTGATTCATACAATCAAACATTTAACAAATTTCTGGGTGCTGCTGAGGATTTATGATTCCAGGGCTTTGAAAAGCACTGACTTAAAAGAGGCCATAAGTGAGAAAGGAACCTTAAACAATTATTTAATTACTCATTAGAACCTGCAAAACAGGCATAATTGCAATGACTCGAAACACAATTATTGTGTATACTCAAGATTCTGTAGCAAAGACAGTATCATGTCCTTAAGAAAAAAATGTTTTGCTTTCTAACTTGGGGCTTTTATGACTACAATTCATTTGTATTCATGATGTTGGTCCCAGAAGTTTTGTAAAAATATTTGTAGTTTATAAGCATAAGTGCTTATTTCCTGTGTCATAAACTTACCTAAAATATACCTAATTTAAGGACTAATTGATTTTACTCAGAGCTGTCTAATATCTACCTTACTATGCTTTCTCAATGTAAAATTAAAAGCCAAAATAGCTTTGGATACCTTATAAAATATATTCATTCAGGATTCATCAATAATCACAGTGTTCTTGTTGTTATTTATGACTACAGAGCAAATAAGATATTCTGTGTACTATTGTTTTGTGCTGCTGAAAATCTTTGGAAAATGGTTGACACTAATTGTCTTTATTAAAGTGAAAATACCGCTGCATCTTTCAGGCTGACATTGTTTTTTTCTAATGAAGAAATATGTCTTATTAGATTAGTTTTACATCAATTTTCTAGAATTTTAAAAGAATGCACATTACAATTATTGTGGTTTAATAATGATCAGGATAAACAAATAGGCCAAATAGATGTTTATTCAGGGAAAAATAACTTACAACCTAGACATATGAACACCAGCAAGTTTCACCTGATGCTCTCCTCTCCACATCCTACCAGCAAGAGAGCGTTCCCTGGCTCCTCCTCAGACCTAGTTCCATGGGTCACTTCCGCCCCTGGCATGGTCAGTGCCACAGAAGCAGACAAAGTGAATATCCCACTACATACAATTGAATAATCATTTTTTATCTTCATAATTTTACTGTCCATAAATTGACTATAGTTCTGTGCCACAAATAAAAGTTTATAATTCTTTCAAGTATATCATTTTTTAATCTTTTTATTTATAAAACACCATGGCTATAGAAGTAGATAGATGAAGATTTTTATTGTAACAAAAATATTCCATTTGAATTTAATATGTTCTGCCATACATTAATTTCAACTTAAGGAAGCATTTTATAGAATTTCAGACTACATCCTACAAATTTTTAAGTGAGTTGACTAACATTAACAATGAACTTCTCTCTATAGTAGTATTCTTGCTTAATTAAAATTAAATTAAATTACCCTGAATTTCAAAGAGAATATTACTTACATTTGTATTCAACATGCCAGAAGTAAGGGTTATTCTTCCTTTAGTGACTTTATTGTATACCATTCTCTTTTTAATTATGTTGAATTTAATACTAGTACATTGCTACTGTCTATAATTTATGCCTAAAAGACCTAAGCACAACACTCTTATTGTCTGGAGTAAAAAAAATAACTTGTTATAAGAAGAAAATAAAATTTTAGTAATTTTCAGAGAGGCTAAGTGAGTTTTCTCAGGGAAAAAAATGCATTCTTATTAGTATACCTAGAAGCCTCCTGGAAAGGTTCCAAAAAATATACTGAAACAATAAGTGCATTTTACCCTGACAAGACAGAAAGTAAAAGAAGATTGGCATTTGAGAGAAAATAGGGAGTAAAGGTGATGTTTAAGTATAATCATGCCTGTTTCCCTCTTGTCTTCATGAAGAAGAAGATGTGGTGCTCCAAAAGAGTTAAATCCATTAGATGTTTGTTAAATGACACACAAAAGAGTTAAAATGTGTCATTCAATACAAAGTGACTAATAGAAACAAGCCTGAGACATGTGGCTGCACTAAATAACATCAAAACAATTCAGTTGTATCAAAGCAAAAGTGTTTTAACCCTAACAATTAGCATGTGACACATTCTCCTTACCTTTTTATGTTGAAGAGCAGTCCAAGTGAATGTATTCCATGGCATTCTCTCTATAGCAATTACTTTTTCTAGTCAAAGAAATGCTAAAAGTACTCAGTGATAAATCTTTGTTGGTTAAATTTAAAATATGTAAATTACTATGTCATAATGTGCAACAAGAATCCAGAAATCTTTAACTTTTTTCAGGAATTTTATGTAATATAAATATTAACAAGTAAGAAAGAAGTAGTTATAGTCAGTCTATTATTATTTTAATTATAATTATCTTATTCCCCCACCAAAATAATCATAGATTGTGATACTACTTAATTGAAAGAAAAGAAGCATAAGATTGTTTCAATTAAGATAAATAACTCTCTACATTGAAATATAATTGATTTCAAGCATACACATGGAAAGTGAAAATTAAAACATTGAAAGCCATAAATAGCTATATGACCCTTAATCTATCTTATCTAATATGCTATCTGAAGCTAAGCAGGGTAGGGCCCCAGATAGTACTTGAATGGGAAATGTTGTAAAACAGTGATTTATGTTACAAGTTTTCTTTTCCTTTTTCTTAGTGAAAGGTGACATACTTTGAAAACAGAAATAACTACTTAGCAAAAATACACTTAGTTTAAGAGATCACAACTAAAATGTTACCTAAATCAATGTAGTTTCTCTGATCTAAGTTATGATATAACATCTAATATAAAAAAGCTTCTAAGGTAAATTTGATTTTACATTAATATACAATCATAATTTGGGCAATAGTAGACACATGGACAGAACGAGTAATTTTTATCTGCCAATTAACTCCTAATTTTTATACATGACTTAAATAACAAAACATTTTAACTTTATATTTATTCTTGGTGTCTTTCACATCATTCATTGCTATCCCATTCATTTCCAAATCCCTTTGTGTCTGCACTCTTCCTTGCAAACCTCCCCACAAAGTAAAATAAAGTCAAATATAAGGAAAAATAAAAGAAAAATATCAATCTTGTCATGGAAGCTGTAGTGAGTCATACAGAAAGTAAGCCCTTTTAACCATAATATCATTGCTTCCATTAGTTAATTCCAAGTCATTGTTCTAGTTTGAGGCCTCTGATTTCTGCTGGTCGGGCCCTCGTTGGAACTCTTCTTGGTTATCCTGTTGTGGCTCTGAGTTATAGAGATTCTGCAGCTTTATAGTCTATAAGACTTATTCCTTCAATGCTTCCTCAAATCACAGAGGGGGTGGACATTGAGGTGGGCCAACTCATAATCCTGGTTATGGGCCTGGGCAGCTGCAGGGTAGTTGCAAGGTTGGTCAGCCTGCCAGCTCTTCCTTGTCCTAACCACCAGGGTGAGCTCTCCTGCATTGCCCTGGCTAGTTCACTCCTTTCAGCTATGAGCAAGGGGCAGGGAAAGTCCTTTCAGTCCATTTTCCCACACCTACACCTTCAGGGCCAACTCTACTGTGTTGCCTGGGTGAAGTGTAGGGGCCACTCTCTCAAGTGCTGCAGCTGACTAAGAACAGTAACAGTTCTTCAGCTCTTATGACCTAAGGGCCAGCTTTCCCACCTGCTTGATGTGGTGGTGCTTCTCTCTCCCGCCCATGTCACTACATGACAGATGAATAATAGGGATATCTCTCCTATGCTCACTACTTAAACAAAAATAAGTGACATGTTAAGTAAGTGACATGTTAGCACAAACTTGTATTCCTAACACTCCTGATGAAGATGTCAAGGCAGCCTCAGCTACATGGTGATAGCTTGTGTTAGATTAATTATTTCAAAAATCAATAATCTATGTTGATAATATATAAAATATACATACTTGTAGTAACAAAAATGCAGGAGTGGAGATCCATCACTAGAGTTTTTCAATGAGATGACATTCATTATCAATTTGAAATATAAGGTTATAACTTTAAAATTGCTATATAGCTGCAATGTTAACTAAAAGGAAAATATCTATAGAAAATATACAAGAGGAAGAAAGGAATGTCACTGAATATCATTATAACAAAGTTAATGAAATTCAAAGGAAAGCAGGAATTGAGGAACAAGATGCACAATACATGGAGAAAAAACTAACAGATGCCAATAGTAAGTCCTTCAACATCAGTAGCTACATTTAAATGGAATAAATTCTATAGTCAAAAGGCAGATTATCTGAATACATTTTTAAAAATAACAGATTTAAACCATACTGTGTCAATGCACATAGAAGTATACTCATGGGAAGAAATGGAAGAACAAAAATAAAAGTTTCCTTTGTAATTGTAAACTAATTGAAAGCACAGACATACTAATTTGTATCAGAAAAAATGAATTTATATCAAAATTTACTTTAAAAGCACAAGGGTAAGATGAAGTTACTTGTTACCAAGATTGATGATCTGAACTACATCTTCAGGATCTATGTGGTTAAAAAGAGCACACTGACTCATACATGTGCAGGTTTTTCTCTAACAACCATGTGGATATTATAGTACATGTGCCATAGTTTGTGTATGCCCACACAACCATGAATGCATGCACACACAAATACACACATAAACAGAAACACACATTGTTAAGTAATAAAGGAAAATTTTCTAGAATGGACCGCACAGTTGATCACAAAATAAGGTTCAGTGTATTTTAAAAGGATTAAAGTTTTAAAAATATTTTTTATACTTGGAAGAATAAAAATCTTTACAAATAACTAATTCAGAACCCTTAATTTATCTGATATCAAAATACTCTCAACACATTGATTTTTATTATTAAAATAAATATATGAATGTACCTTTTAAACCAAAAGAAAGACAAAATTTGTTAAAATTTTGTTAAATTTGTTAAAATTTGAAGTCAATTATGTTCTAAATTTGGACATCCATAGACCAATTGAATGTTAACGTACTCTTTCCATCCCAATAAAAAAGAAGCATAGAATTTGAGACCAAAAATTTAAAAGAACAGTAAATTCATTCATTATTCAAATCAGTGTTTCAAAAGCCAGAATGGAATTATAAACTGAAAATGCCAAGGGATGGCATCTATCTGATGAAGTACATGGAAATATATCAGTTTTGCATACAGAATCTTACAGATGACTCTAGAAAACATATCCTCATTATAACTAAGTAAATCTGGGCTTTCATTGTTCTTTTTTATAATTTTTTATTTATTTTACATACCAACCATAGTTTCCTCTCCCTCCTCCCCCAACTCCCCCTATACCCCCATATATTCCTCCATCTCCACTTAGATGGGGTAAAACTTCCCTTGGGAATCAGCAAGGTATGGCCCATCAAGCTGCTTCAGGACTCAACTCCTCCTCCCCAACCCCCCGCATCAACACTGAATAAGGCATCCCACTTTGCGGAGGGAATAGGTTCCACAGAGCCAGCTCACACATCAGGAACAGATCCTGGTCCCATTTTGGGCTAGAGGCCCAAAAAAGGCCACACTACACAATTGTCACCCAGATGCAGAGGCCTAGGTCAGTCCCATGCCAGTTTCCTAGCTGTCCCTCCAGAGTCCTTGAGCTCCCACAAGTTCAGGTCAGCTGTTGCTGCAGATTCCCCGTCATGATCTTGACCCCCTTCTTCATGTAATCCCTCTACCCTCTCTTCAACTGGACACCAGAGCTTGGCTTGGCTGTGGATCTCTGCATCTTCTCCCCATGTGTACTGGGTGAAGGCTCTATGATGACAACTAGGGCAGTCACCAATCTGATTACAGAGGAAGGCCATTGTAAGAACCCTCTCCACTATTGCTAAAAGTCTTAGCTGGAGTTTTGAGAGCTTTCCTGTAGCATGAATTCTAATAGTTCTTAAAAATAAAAACCCAGAGTCAGAAATTAATGGAAGGAGAAACTGAAAGATCATAGAAACAAAGAAGCCTGCCACTATCTCTTACCTCTATCTCTGATGGAATGGGCCATCCTGTCTCCACAAGTCCTTAGACTGAATGCTCTCCCTACAAAACCTCAAACTGCATCCTAGACTGCTACCTCAGACTATAGCCTCAGACTACCATGAGCTTCTGTCTCTTCCTGCCTTATATTCCTCTTTGCTCATCCATATCCCTTCCTGTCTCTACCTCCTTTGTGCTTGGATTAAAGGTGTGTCACTCCAAGTGCTGGCATCACCTTTGTGTAAGCCTTGTTACTCTTTTAGACTGGATCAATTTTGTGTAGCTCAGGGTGGCCTTTAACAGATATCCATCTGCCTCTGTCTCCTGAGTTCTAGGATTAAAGGTGTGTGCCACCACTGCCTGACCTCTCTAGCTGGACTAGTGTGGCTACCTTTGCACTCTGATCTTCAGGCAAGCTTTATTTGTTAGATCATAAAAAAATATCACCATACCTCCCTGGCACCATGTTTCTCACTAACCCCACAATGACCCCCTCTATCAAAATATCTCCCCCATCATTCTCCCTCACTTTCCTGCCCACAACTTGACCATCCTGATCCCTCATGTTCCCATCTCTTATTCCCTTCCCTTTACTCCCTCCTGCCCTCCAGTTTATTCAGGACATACCATCTATTTCCTCTTCCCATGGAGGTCCATGTGTCTATCTTAGGTTACTCCTTGTTACCTAGTTTCTCTGGGACTATGAATTGTAGCCTGGTTATCCTTTGCTTTATATCTAATACCCATTTATGAGTGAGTACATACCATGTTTGTCTTTCTGAGTCTGGATTATCTCACTCAGAATGATTTTTTTCTAGTTCTATCCATTTGCCTGCAAATTTCATGATGTCATTGTTTCCCACGCATACACTGAGTAATACTCCATTGTGTAGATATGCCACATTTTCATTATTCACTATTTGGTTGAGGGGCATCTAGGTTGTTTCCAGGTTCTGATTGTTACGAATAATGCTGCTATGAACAAAGCTCATATCTGAGCAAGTGTCTTAGGGGAATGGTGGAGTATCCTTTGGGTACATGCCCAAGAGTGGTATCACTGCATTAAATCCCTAATGCAACAAAAAGAAATCTGTAGTATATGATGTTGTTATGAGTTAGTATGTGCTTATTCCTTTTATAACAGGTATACCTAGGGAACTTAAGAAACATATTAGACAAACAAAAAAGACAATACTGGAAATTTTATATAGAAATTTTTTCCAGAGTACACATGTATAAAAGACGGACAAACATTTTTGATCACAGATTATAGCTTTCATATACTAAGAACTATTTCTCTTGTTCTTTGGTGAGTTTATAAGTCAAATTCAACTTTAAGTAAAGCCTAGTGGGAATAAAGGATAAAATATAATTGACTTATTTCTAGTTTCTACTTTTCATGTGTGTTCAAAATAATACTAAAAAAATCCATAAATATGTTGGAATTAAACAATGTACTATTAAACAACCCATAAATCAAGGAAGTGAAAGGGGAAATTTAAAATACCTTGGAATGATTAAAAAGGAAGACACCATACCAGAATATATGTGATACAGCAAAAGCAGTGCTAAGAGGGAAGTTGTCACCATAAACACTGCTCTGTTTTGTTTTCTGATGCTATAATTAAAATATGACCAAAGCAACTTGGGGAAGAAAGTGTTTATTTGGCTTACATGTCTCCACCACATTCTGTCAACAGGGGTAATCAGAGTAGGAACTCGAGGCAATAACCTAGAGGCAGAAACCAAAGTAGAGACCATAGAGGAACTCTGATTACTGGTTTGCTCAGCCTGCTTTTATATATACTCCAGAACCCTCTGCCTGAGTCACATCTCCTACATCACTCATTTATCAAGAAAATGTTCTACAGACATACCTACAGGCCAATCCTATGAAGGTTTTGTTGTTTGCTTTTGTTTTGTTTCATATTGTTTTCTGAATTAAGATTTTGTCTTCCCCAGTATTTCTCATTTATGTCAAGTTTGTAAAACGAAAACTAACCAGCACAATCACAAACAAAAAAGAAGGAAGATCACAAATTAACAACTGAAATTTACCCTTCTAGGAACAGTGAAACAAACTAACCCTAAATTTAGAAAGAACGGCATGATCATTATTTGAACTGTAAAAATCCTAAAGAGATAAAATTCACAAATATAAATTGAGCCATGGGATCACAGCAAGTGAGATATATTTATATAATTCAACTCTGTATGATTTAAAGCTTCTGGTAGCTATTTAATGGCAATGTAACAGTATCACAAATGAACTGTATATGAAATGGTTAAAATGATAGATTTTATTGTTATTTTTTTTACTGTGGTAACATGAAAACTACCTCATACAATTTTCCATGTAAAGTCAATAGACTCCAAAATAGTGTATGCCAATATCAATCACTGATAATGACTCACAACACACAAGGAATGGAAAGGAATTTTCTTAGTTTGATAAAAAACAATAGCCATAAATAAAATGTATTGAACATCATAATCTTGAAATAACTACTTCAGTCTAAGGTCAGGAAGAAAGCTGTAATGTCTATTCTAACACATATTCAATATTATACTTGATATTTTATTCAGTGCTATCAAGCAAAATATTGAATCAATAGGGGATTTTTATTCACAGATTACTTGATTATCTTTTTATAAAATTGATCCAAATGATTTTGAAAGCTTATGCGTAATAAGAGAACTGCTCAAGGGTGCAAGATTTAAAATTAATGTCCAAAAATCATTTATATTTCCTTATTAACCCTAAACAAGCAGAAATTAAAATTCTAAAATTCGATTTAAAATTGTATCCAAATATATTAAATGCTTGAATGGCCCAGCAAGACCACCATGTAGACAAAGGTGCTTACTGACAAGCCTAATGACCTGAGTTTGATCCTCAAGACCCATATGTTGGAGGGACAGAATCAACCCTTGGAAGTCATCCTCACACCTCCACATATGCTTTGACATACACATCTCATAGGCATACACACTCAAAATAATTAAAATGTAATATTTTTAAAAAAATATTTAGCTCTTTAGAGATTTCCATGGAAAATATGTATTAAAAAGTGTATTACAGAAAATGAGAAATATTGCTGAAGTAATTTAAAGTATAGTTAGAGGAAAAACTATAGTTAGAGGCAGTATGTTAGTATTAAGACCGTATTGCTTCCTAAAGTCATTTATATCAGTCATTGTTATTCAAGAAAAAAATATGTCATTTAAAATAAAAATTGTCAAACTGAATCTAAACATAATAGGGGATTGCAAAAGATTTATAATAGCCAAACATTTTTGCCTTCATTTATTCTTTTATTTATTTTTTTCTTATTTTACACATCTATCCCAGTTCCCTCTCTCTCATTCCCTTCTTCCCTCCCTCCCTCCCTCGCCCCACAACCACCCTCCCATCCCATTCCTACACACACACTCCACAAGGAGGGTGGTGCCTTCCAGGAGGGGTCAACAAACTCTGTCAAGTAATTCAGAGTAAGGACTGGGCCCTCCTTACAATATAATAAAGTTTGATGTCTACCACAACCTGATTTCAAAACTTTATATAAAACTAATAAATAAAGGTAATGTGGTATTAATAGAGAACTGAGGATGTGGTTGAGTGCTTGCTTCCTATGCAAAATGCACTGAGTTTGATCCCCAGCACTATATAAACCAGGCAAGGTAACTCTTGCCTATAGTCCCAGCACTTGGAGTCAGAGGCACAAAGAGTCAAAGTGTCATCCTCTCCAGAGCAAGTTTGAGGCCAGTGTACACGCATGCGCGCGCACACAAAATCTCTCTCTCTCTCTCTCTCTCTCTCTCTCTCTCTCTCTCTCTCTCTCTCTCTCTCTCTCTCTCCAAGAAAGAGAAGAAGGAAAAGAAGAAAAAGAAAAGAGAAAGGACTAAGAAGAAAAATAGTATCAATATTTGTAATAGTGGGCAGAACAAATATTTTATAAGTAAGATAATATAATCACAGTCCACAAATACACTGATTAAATTGGACCATTGTAATTAAAACGTCTCATTTTGTGAGTAATAATAATTAAGAACGTTAAAACACAAACCACAGAAGAAAATATATTTGCAAATCATGTATTTGAATATGCTTGAATCCAAAATATACAAAGATTTTTCAAAATTGAATGAATGAATAGAAAAATTACAAGTAAAAGATTTGACCTGATACTTGATCGCCAAAGACATTCAGATAATAAATAATTACAAATAATTTCCAACATCTTTCTGTCGTAGTATTACTTACCAAAAATGGTCAAAATTAAAAAATAAAAATAAAAAAAAAAACGAAAACACTGGAAATAGTGTGCTGTTCAAAGTACAAAGTGACTGAAATATCCACAAATTACTGCTAGAAATGGTAATGCTGCAAATATTTTTAGAAAGCACAAGTTACACATATCTTCTACACATGATCAAGCCATTCCAGCCTATGCATTTGTTCCAAAGAAATAAAATTATATGGCTTGTTAAACAAAACTCTGATGAGTATTATCCTGTGAAAACCAGCTGCACCCTGATGTAATATGCCTTAGGTAATGAAATAAGACTCTCTTTGTTGTACTAAATATGAATTTCAATAGGATGCCACACTGAAAAGATACTTGCATGATTTTTTTTAATTCTTAAAATTTTGACAGTTCATTATCCGCAATGAAAATATTATAGTGACCATGTGAAGAAAGAACTATGCCCTTATAAGTACATGCTAAGAGAGGAATTATGTCAGATGAATATTAAAGGGGTTTGAATTTTCGATGAAGGTTTATCAAATAAATAATAGAGTCTACCCTTATTATATTGCTTTTTATTTTTATTGTGGTATGCTAGTTTAGTGTTCCTGAAATGTTTTTTAGTTGGAAGTTAAATTATAATTGTAATCTTTCTCTAATCTCTATCTAATCTAATCTCAAAGGCTAGAATTAGGCTTTGTATAAATTATATCACTTGGTTTTTAACAAATGCATGCATCATCCAGAAAATATTGACTTCCTATACATAATAAGAGGAGAAAAATGATGAAAGTCATCCCTCTCAACAAAATCCATGAAATATGTTAAGAGGATGAATATTTTTACAAATTACCAAGATAATATAATACATGCTGCAATTGAAATGTGGAAAGATCAGTTCTCCCTGGAGAAGACTTAAATGAGGCAGCACTGTAGTTTAGATTTTACCCTGAAGGTGATAGAAAAATCATGCAAACTTTTAAGCATCAAAGATGGGAATAATGGATTTATGTTTAAAGATGATCATTCTGTACGATAGTAAATAAGATAGTTTTAACAGTGAAAAAATGACAACATGCATGATCATTAAAAATATCTTGAGGGTCATGATTCATGTGCATAATCCCAGCACTTAGGAGGCTGAGTCAGAAGGGTTGAATTAATTTTTATTATTTATTTCATTTAAATTAAAATCAATCTTATTTTACATGCCAAACCCATCCTTCTTTCTCCCAAATTCCTTCTTTCTTCCATCCTCCCACTCCCAACCAATCCCCCATCCCACCCCCATCCACTCTTCAGAAAGGGTGAAGCCTAACATCATTAGGGGCAGGACTGAGGCCCTCCCCACTGTATCTAAGCTGAGATAGTATCCCTCCATGGGGAATGGGCTCCAAAAAGTCAGTTCATGAACTAGGGATAAATATTGGTGCCATTGCCAGCTGCCTCGGAGACTGCCCAAACTCCAACTGTCACCTACGTTCAGGGGGCCAAGTTCAGTCTTATGCAGGTTCTCCAGCTATCAGTCTAGAATCAATGAGTTCCCACTTGTTCAGGTAAGCTGTTTCTGTGGGTTTCCCCAACATGGTCTTGACCCCTTTGCTCATCACTCCTCCCACTCTAAAACTGGATTCCAGGAGTGCAGCTCATTGCTTAGCTGTGAATCTCTGTTTCTGCTTACATTAGCTACTGTATAAGTGCTCTATGGTGGCATTTAAGGTAGTCATCAATCTCATAGGAGAAGGACATTTAAGATAACCTCTTCACTATTGCTTAGATTCTTAGTTGGGGTCATGGTGTGGACTCCTGGGGATTTCCTTAGTGCCAGGTTTCTCATTAAGCCCACAATTCCTCCCCTCAATCTAGGTATAGGTATCTCTTTTGTTGCTCTCTTTCTCTGTTCTTTCCCCAACTCAACCTTCATGAATTTTCATGTTCTCCTCCCCCTCCCCTTCTTCCCTCCTTTTTCACCTACCTCCCCTTCTCCACCCTCACACTCCCAATTTACTCAGGAGATATTGTCTCTTTCTCCTGCACTGAGGGTCCATGTATGTCTCTTTTAGGTACCTCCTTGACTCCTAGCTTCTCTGGGGTTGTGGATTGTAGGCTGGTTGTACTTGGTTGTATGTCTAATATCCACTTATGAGAGAGGACATACCATGTTTTTCTTTCTGTGTCTGGATTGCCACACTTGGGATGGTTTCTTCTAGCTCCATGCATTTGCCTATGAATTTTAAGATGTAATTTTTTAACTGCTAAGTAGTACTCCATTGTGTAAATATGCCAAAATTTCTTTATCTATTCTTCAGTTGAGGAGCATCTAGTTTGCTTCCAGGTTCTGGCTATTACAAATAATGCTTCTATATGAAAACCTGCCAATGTTATCTACCATGTAAAGAGACTGAAAAAAGAAAAACCACATGATTATCTCATTAGATACTAGAAAATCCTTTGACAAAATCTAACACCCTATTATGAGTAGGTTTTCCCCCTCCAGCCTGGTCCCGCTATTGCACCAGCCCCAAATAACACACAGAGACGCTGTATTAGATATAATTCGGTTGGCCTGCTGCTAGCATTTCTTATCAGCTAGCTCTGTCTTAAATATTAACCCGTTTCTATTCATCTAAGTACTTCCACATGGTCTCATCTTACCGGAGAGAGGGGCCGACGTTCTCTCTGTCAGTCCACCATCTTGAATGTCCTCTCTCCTACTGTCTCTCTCCTCCTGGTCTCCTAGTCCCGCCTATTTTGCTTTGCTATTAGCCAAAGTGCTTTATTCATTAACCAGTAAGAGAAACATATTTACAGAATGACATCTCCCATCACACTCCTTCATGATAAAGGGATAGAGAGAACAGGGATAAAAGGAGCATACCTAAGCATAATAAAGTTAATATACAACAAGCCAACAGCCAACATCAAATTAAATGGAGAGAAAATGTGATTCCTCTAAAACCAGGAACAAGATAAAACTGTCCACTCTCTTCGTATCTCTTGAATATTGCACTTGAAGTTCTAGCTAGAGCAATAAGACATTAAAATGAGATCTAGGTGATACACATGTGAAAGAAAGAAGCCAAACTATCACTATTTGCATATGATATGATAGTTTGCATAAGTGACCAGAAAAATTCTACCAGGTAACTGCTACAGTTGATAAACACCTTCAGCAAAGTGGCAGGATACAAGATTAACTCAAAAAAAATATTAGCCCTCCTGTATATGGACAATATATGGGCTGAGAAAGAAATCAGAGAAACACCACCCTTCACAATAGCCACAAACAACATAAAATATCTTAAGGAAACTCTAACTAAACAATTGTAAGACCTGTATGACAAAAAAATTTAAGTCTTTAAAGAAAGAAACTAAAGAAGATACCAGAAAATGGAAAGATCTCCCACACTCTTGGATAGGTAGGATCAACCTAGTAAAAATGGCAATTTTACTAAAAGTAATCTATAGATTTAAATCAATCTCCATCAAAATCCCAGCGCAACTCTTCACAGACCTTGGAAGAACAATACACACTAGGGAGCAGAAAGGGGATGGGATGGGGGTTGGGAGGGGGACAGGGAGGAGGGAAGAGTGACAGAACTAGGATTGACCTGTGAAACAAGCTTGTTGAAAATTTAAATAAAAAATTATCAAAATTAAACAATACTCAACTTCATATGGAATAACAAAAACCCAGGATAAACAAAACAACCCTGTATAAGAAAGGAACTTCTGGAGGCATCACTATTCCTGACTTCAAGCTCTATCATAGTAATGAAACAGCTTGGTGTTGGCACAAAAACAGACATGTAGACCAATGGAATCGAAATGAAGACCCTGATATTAATCCACACACCTATGAATACCTGATTTTTGACAAAGAAGCTAAAATTATACAATGGAAAAACGAAGGCATCTTCAATAGATGATGCTGGCATAACTGGATGCTAACATGTAGAAAACTGCAGATAGATCCATATATATCTCCATGCACAAAACTTAAGTCCATATGGATCACAAACCTCAACATAAATTCAGCCACACTGAATTGCTTAGAAGAGAGGGGAAGTACCCTTGAAAGAATTGGTACAGGAGATCATTTCCTGAACATAAAACCAGTAGTGCAGACACTGAGATCAATAATTAATACATGGGACCTCCTTAAACTAAGAAGTTTCTGTAAGGCAACAACACAGTCAACTAGACAAAATGGCAGCTCAGGGAATGGGAAAAGATCTTCACCAACCCCACATCTGACAGAGGGCTGATCACCAAAATGTACAAAGAACTCAAGAAGCTAGTCACCAAAACACCAAATAATCCAATTAAAAATTAGAGTACAGATCTAAATAGAGAATTCTCAACAGAGGAATTTCAAATGGATGAAAGCCACTTCAGGAACTGCTGAACATTCCTAGCCATCAGGGAAATGCAAATCATAATATCTCTGAGATGCCATCTTAACCATTTCATAATGGCTAAAATAAAAAAAAATGTATGTTGGAGAGGATGTGGAGAAAAGGGAACACTCCTCCATTGCTGGTGGGAGTGCAAACTTGTACAGCCATTGTGGAAATCAGTATGGCAGCTTCTCGGGAAAATGGGAATCAATCTACCTCAAGACTCAGAAATTCTACTGTTAGGCATATACTCAAAGGACATACATTCATACCACAAGTACATCTGTTTAAATATTTTCTCAGGGTTTGAATTATTTACATACAATGTAGTTGGGCATGGTGGAATACAAGTATGGTTCTAGGTACTAGGGAGGCTGAAGAAGGATTATGAGTTTGAGATGAAGCAAGCCTGTACTATAATAGACAATTTAACAATATCCTGACTCAAAATTATATAATGGAGCCAGATGGCAAATGATTCTATTTTAACTGAAGTCAACCACATTAAAGACAAAGTACCATTATATATAGAAATGTATGTTTCAATGGGCATGATCACAAAAATGATCAGGATAACATGACCAGGTATTTCTCCTTTAAAGTACTCAAGTAAAAATGATGGTCTTAGTATTGTACACAATAAAAAAGATTATAATTGATGTCTTCCAATATTTTAATAAAATTTTCAATCTTATTCTCATCAGAAAAAAGAAAGCTCTGGAAGCTAAATTCCAAAACTTGCAATGTTGTATATCCTCCATTAAACTTTAATAATAATGACAATGATAGGAACAGTTCATTCAGAAGCACAGAAACTAAGTTCATAGATCATAAAGCAGGAAATTTTGAGAAGTTCCTTACAGTGAGTTAGACATTTTATCTTAATAGTAGAAAACCCATTCTGGCATCCATATCCTTTCCTTTGTAAAGTAGTATCAAAGTGGTACATCCTTAATTGGCTGGTTGGATGTTAGATGAATAGTTTTGCAAAGAAGGAGATTTTCATACCTAAAGAATATGCAGTGTAACTGAAACTGTGACCTGACATGTGCATTGTAACAGCAGAAACTAAAAATAATCTTATTAAATTACTGCACTCAGTTCAGCAAAATGAATTGATATAACTATTTTCTTTACATTTTATTTATTGATATAATTATTTTCTTTACATTTCTACACATATAATCAATAGCTATATTAGAAACCCTCAAGGAAATAATTGTGTTGTGTGGCTATTTTTGTTATTGAAACAATCATTCCAAACAAACAGAGCTGTTTCTATAAAGAACAACTAAAGCCCACAAATGCAGAATAGAAATAGGGTTTAGCTATTTTCCTTCTTTCTCTATTCTTTCTTGTTCTGTGGGCATTCTTAGAAAATTAAGATGGTTAGATATAAATTCAATTTTGAAATCTTCTGGATGGTAACTACCAAAACATTACCAAGATATATAAATATTAAACATGTAAATTATTTAAATTAAGACATGTCCTTAGGAATACACATGGAGGTAAGGTCCTGTGTGACTTGAACATATAATGAGGAGAAAGATTTTGATAAAGTCGCTATAATGGAGAGATTGTATTTATTCTGGTAACTGGGTGAAGGGGTGCCTTGTGTTCTTGTTTGCTAGGCCAAAAAATAAGCACTGGGTGAGGCCTACAGGCAAGAGTGCCTTCTGCCATTTTCCACTGTTGTAATAACATTTGACACTTACACCCAAGTTCACCCCTCACCTTTGTGGTACATGCATTGCACCAGGTATCCTCCTCTGTCATTGAGTCCTCTGTGACCTCACAGTAGACCCTTGCCAGTTGCTCAGGCACTGGAGGTGGACAACTGGAGTCAGAGCCATTAGCTGGCTGCCCGGAGCAGGAGCACTTACCTCTCCGGGCAGCGGTGTTTCCCAGCAGTTGTGCGGCCTCCAGGCATCACAACCTCCCCACAACAACAGAGGATTCTCTAGCTCAAGACATCACAGCTAACAAGGCCCCAAGAGGCAGGAATCGTGCAGCTCTTCAGGTACAGTGGAGAAGCTGATGTCCCTAGCCCTGAGCCCTTTTTCTGTCCTATCGACCTCCCCGAATAGCTCCTTGGGAACCCAATCCAGCCTGTAATACAACTCAGTCCTCACTCCAACCATATACCACGCTGTGCTCTTACAAATGTTTGGGTCCTAGTCTCTCCAAAGCCATCTACCACTTGTTAGGCCGAGTACAAAGACTGCCCATCTTATCTTGGGGACCATGGCTCTCAAGCGTATCCAAAAGGAGCTCTTGGACCTGGCTCGTGATCCTCCAGCCCAGTGTTCTGCAGGCCCAGTGGGGGAAGATCCATTTCATTGGCAAGCAACCATAATGGGGCCAGATGATAGCCCCTACCACGGAGGGGTCTTTTTCCTGGCCATCCATTTCCCATCGGATTACCCATTCAGACCACCCAAGATCACATTCACCACACGAATTTACCATCCGAATATCAACCGGAAGGGAAGCATCTGCCTTGACATCCTGAGATCTGAGTGGTCACCAGCACTGACAATTTCTAAAGTTCTCCTGTCTATCTGCTCCCTCTTGTGTGACCCGAACCCAGATGATCCATTGGTTCCTGAAATTGCAAAAGTCTACCGCAAGAACAAGAAAAAGTATGATAGACTGGCTAGAGAGTGGACTGAGAAATTCGCTATGTGATTTCAACATGTAATCCCATGGCCGTAGTAGTAAAAGCAATGCTGGTGGTTCAGTTAATTGGTTGTCTTTTGCTTATTTTCTATGGAGCAAAACTTTCCCCATTCTTTTGAGCACATATTACACGTCTTTCAAGCAGGTCATAATGGAAGGGGATATTGGCAAATAGAGGAGGTGGAGAGAGGACATGGGGGAGGTGGGTGGAAGATGGGAGCAGGAAGGTGGTGGTATGAGAAAGAGTGATGTGGGAAAATGTGCAAGACCAGTTTCAGTTTATGTTTAACTAAAAGATTTCTGTACTGATTCAGGATTGGAGAACACAGAACAAGATGATCACTTTAGCTGACAAAATCAGTTCAACCAACCAGTATGGGAAGCATTGTGAGCTCATACTGGCCTTGCTCTCATAAGACAGCTAGGCAGGCTCACATCAAATAACCCACTATTATGCCCCAGCCTCACCACTTCTGAGATTACAGGCATGTACCACAGTGCTCAGAACAACTGGGAAGATATTTTGAGATTTTTTTTTTATAGAGCATTTAAATAACACACTCTGTTGTCATTGTTTCTCTTTTGAAATCCCTTGCATAATTTAGTTTTGGTTGACAAAGAATATCAACAAATAGGTTGTAGAAGATTAGTGATTACCAAATGAATGCAGATATATTACCCTTTAAACACCTGTGATCCAGTTCTATAAATATTTTGTAAAATATTTATGTGAAATAGATCAGTAAGGATCAAAAATGTCCCAACTGTTTTTTAAATAATATTTTCAAATATTTTAAAAAATGTATACATTATCTAGCAGCCACCAAAATGAAAGTAAAAGAAAATTTCAAAAATATATGCAATGTGTTTTGATTATATCTACCACTAGTAGCTCCTTCCAGCCATGTAAGTATTCCTCCAAAATGTCTTCCACCCAATTTCATGCTCCATATATTTTTTAATAGCCCACTGAGTCCAATTAGTTCTGCTCACATGCACATGGATGTGGGACTATCCAGTGGGGCATGGGCAAACTTTAATAACCATAGTCCCAAAAAGAATTACACATTTAACATTCAATATCTTCTAATAATTCCTCAGGTAGGGATGAGGCTTTGAGAACACCTCCCCAATCCCTTTTGGAATTTTGAGGGGATAAATCTTGTGCAGGTCTCAGACAGGCAACCACAACAGCTGTGATGTCATGTATGCAATACCCATGTCATATTGAGAAGACCATATTTCATAATTGTTCTCTCCATTCTCTAATTTTTATATTCTACCCCTTCTTCTGAGAGATATCCTGGGCCTTGGTTGTAAGGATTTTGATATAGATGACCCAATTTTGGCTGAACACTCACAGTCATATATTCTCGGCATTTTTATCAGTTATTAGTCTCTGTATAAAACTCTACCCACTCCAAAACAAAGAAGAAATTTCTCCAACCAAAGTTGGCATCACCAAAAATATATGGGTATAAATTAATATTTAGTACAACAATAGAAGGTTTATTCCTCCTTAGGGCCTGTGATCTCCCCAGACGTGGGTTTTTGATAAGGTTTATGAGGAACTCTCTCTTCTGAAGCAGGACACAAATCCAGTCAGAAGGTGATGGGTTACTACCATAACCACCATGCTACTGCTTGCCTAACACGTCAATATTATTCAATAAAATTGGATTAGTAAGATCACTAAGTGTAAGAACATTAACATTTCATTAACATTTTAAATTTTAAAAATCAATAATCCAAAAAAAATGCTATTAAAGTATACAGAAATCCCATAGAGGATTGCAGTCTGATGGTGTTAAGCTGTTTTGAATCTACTTGGGCATAAGTAGTTTATGGAAAAATCCTATTCCATTAGAATTTGTACACCTATAGATGAACCCTCAGCATAATAAACAAATTTCTACCATAACAACATTTGATAATTTAATAAAATATATTAATTTTAGTAAAGTATAGTAAAATTTAAAATTTTAACTTTCTAAAAGTACTTTTGAAACAGGAAACACATTCTTAATCTTATACTGCTTTCATACAAACTTAAAATAATTTACTTGGATGCAGAAAATGTTACTGAGATATTTTCTTAAATTGGACAAGACTGATAGGTGAAATCAGCATAGGACCAACCCAGAACCCCTGAACATGGATGTCATTTAGGAGGCCTGGGCAGTATATGGGGACTCTGGTAGTGGAAGAGTATCCATCCCCAGTGTATGGATGGACTTTTGGAGCCCATTCCACAAAAGCAATACTCTCTCAGCCTAGACACATGGAGGAGGGCCTAGACCCTGCTCCAAATGATGTGACAGACTTTGAAGTTCCCCCATAGAAGGCCTTACCCTTCCTGGGGAGTAGATGAGATAGGGGGTTTGTGGGGGGGGCAGAGGAGGAGGGGAGGAAAAGGGAACTAGAATTGACATGTAAAACAAGATTGTTACTCACTTAAATTTTAAAAAAATAGAATGAAAAAATAAAAATAAATATCAGAATTTTTTCTAAGCTAGAAAACATAAACATAAGGAAAATACATAGAAAAAAATGAATTTATACTATATATTTTCCTGGGGTTTTTTGCATGTTCATATACTAGTATTTTTCTTTGACATATTTTAATGTTTTTATTCTAAATTTTTTTGAAATGTAAATTTTAGCACCTCATTTGTAATTATGCTTTTAAAGGGGCAATGGAGAAATGGTAGTTTTGTAAAGGTATGAAAATACCAATAAAAGATCTGAATCAAATTAAATATAAAAATTTTGAATTATGTCACATGCCAAACTATAAGACACAAAATTTATTTTTCCTAAACATTTAATCTAATCCTAAGTACTGTTGTATAATACAACACAGTAATAAAAATATTCTGTACACTGTCCAGTATATTAGTGTATTACTTTTCTGTGATAAAATACCTGGCAAGAAAAAACTTATGAGAGGAGATATTTATTTTGAATATGGTATAAGAAGGGATATAAACTTTTACAGCAGAGTAAGCATGATGACAATGAAAGTGGCTGATTATGTTGTATTTACAGTCAAGAAGCAGGGAACAGAAAGAAGTGTATCTGGGCTATCCACCCTTAAGTTGTGACCCTAGTAAGTCACTTCTTCCAGCAAATTTCTACCTCCTAAAAGTTCTAAAATCTGCTAAAACTATACTTCTAGTTGGGTATAGTTCACATACATTAGTCTATGGACACATCTCATATTCAGAACACAACCTTCTGCCTCTAATCCCTATGATCCAATATCATTTTATAATGCAAAACACAGTAATTCAAACTTTAGAAGTCTCTATAGCCTTTAACAGTCACAATACTGTTTAAAATCTCAAAGATCATTCTGAGACTTAAGGTAGTCTCTTAACTGTGATCACTTATAAAGTTATAAGGGAATCTGACCCTGGCATCATGGCTTTCTTTACATTGGTTAAAGCCTTAATGACCCACTCATTCATATTTTTCATATCTGCAAAACAGGTACCTATAGATGATGATGCAAAATTCTAATGTCAGCTAAAGATGTATTCTGGACCCTTGTTGTAGGTGATATTGTCTCAGACAATACTTTCCTAAGCTATTATATTTGAGCAATATGCCCCTTCAAAATTATTATCAATTCAAACTATCTTCTTTAAATAAATTTGCATTTTATAAGTTGGCAGCTTCAATAGTTGAGGTCTTACCCTATTTTCTATTTTATTACTATTCTTTGTCTCTGCCCCCCTATATCACTCCTGTCTACATATGAAATGGGGTTTCACTCTGCAGCTCTGACTGATCTGGAACTCACAATGTTGACCAGGCTGGCCTAGAACTCAAAGAGGTCCATCTACATGTCATTGGTTCTTGAGTGCTGCTAGGCTAAAGCTTATACCAGCACACTGGCTAGGTTTATCTTTATTGTGCAAATCAGTGTAACAATTAAATTTCTTTCCCTCTTGCCTTGTCAGAAGCTTTGTGCTTTTTCATGTACCTTTACTCATCAAACTGCACATTCACATTTCTCAGTTTCTGTCTTGCTCATTGTCTTTTCTCACAGTAGGCCTGGATAAACAGTAGTCATGCCATAGGCTGAATCCTATCTTGACATTTCTTTTGCCAAATTAATTAATCCATTGCCTTTCAGGGCACAGGTAGAATGGAGCCAGATACTTGGTTACAATTTAACATGAATGTCCTCTCTCACAGTTTTTCCTAAGAGCCTTTATTCCTTCTGAAACCTCATGAGCAGGGCCTCTGCTATCCATATTTCTCCTGGTATTCTGAATTTCCACTGGAATGCCCCATGAAGTTATTTTTATAGCATTGTAGGGCTTGTCTAGCATTCAACTGCAAGCCCCTCCACATTCCCGAAGGCCTACAGACCACATGGTCAAGTTTAGCATAGCAACATCCTTATTCCTCAATATCAAGTTTCTGTATTAGTTGTTTTTCTCATTGCTAAGACCAAATAAATGACAAGAAGCAACTGAAAGGGGGAATTGCTTTATTTTTGGAACAGTTTAAAGGTTCATCATAGTTGAAAGGCATGGCTGTAGGAACATGTGTATCTGGTCATGTTACATTCATAGTCAGGAGTCACAAATCAAAGAGCTTCCCCAGAAACTCACTTCATCAAGCCAAAATTTACACATAGTCACAAGTGTCAAATAATAGAAATTAAGAAAAAAAACAAGAATTCCAATTTGTCTAATTGTGAAATTTGAAAAATTTTAATAAAATATTGATACTAGAATATGTGACTATAAAATATGAATAAAATCTCTATCCCCTTTACTATAGATTTAAGAGACAATCCTGTAAAGAATGTATTCTATATGTAAGGGTTTAATATAACCAGTTAAGGAATTATTATAGCCAGAAATTTTAAAATTATACTGTCACCAAGAAACAGAAATAAGTATTGTATGGTAGTAACACATCAATAATAGAACTTTTAAAAGACAATAATCTCATAGTATCATACTTTTCACTGCTACAGTTAAATTCATAGATAATTATTTTTTCTTTATTTTGCTTAAAATTGTATATTTTTAATGTTAATCCACATGATAGCAAATACTTGGGGCTAAAAAAAGGATAGAAAATAAGAAATTTTGAGATAGTCATAATTAACATACCAGAAAGGTAATAGTGTTTCTGGTAAGAGCATTTAATAAGTCTTTACAATTCAAACTTGTCACTTTTAACTTTCTCTATTAGTGCTCACATACCAATTCCTGAATTTTGATGAACTCAATTAGAAAAAGTTAAACTGGTATTTTAATTAGTAGAAGGAGTGATGCTCTTCTGTTGTTAATAGGCATCTAGACACATGCCTTTTACCTGGGTAAAAAAAATGCTCAGATACCATCTAATGAAATCATTATATAATTTTAGTCTAATAGTATATACCATGACTTTAATAGTATGACTAATGTGTATTGGGAATAAGAAATCATAACTTAGTTTTCCATTTATTTTCATACACCATCAGGCAATTCATCTTGAAAATTTGACCATAAATAATAATATTGCTTGTCAGCAATTTATTTCCTTATTCATGATATAGCCTAGGAAATTTGAAATTTTCATTGATATAGCTTTCTTTTATGACATAATGAAAGCTGCTGCTTCTGTAATTATTGTGTTTGCCTCAAATCACGATCTTCATTTGTTTTAATTCTAGTTGTGACTGTATTAAAAACTTCTTCCTAACGGAAGCTGTTATTTATAGGCACCACTGACACTTGATATGAAAGCTTTATCCCTTTAAATTTTAATGTTTCAAAGAGAATAATAGCAGTTCTTAACTCTTGTAAATATCCTAGTTAACAATTGTTGGCTGTTCTATTAACTGATTTCTTCTCCCTGCCCCTTTTGTTTTTCAGTTGGGTATGTCAGATGTTACAGTTAGCATTGGGCTCTTCCTTTGGAGATGCAGCTGCTAATGCAGGTAATAATTTCAAAGTTTCAAATATTTATGCCATTGAAATGCATAAATGAGTCAGCTGATGATGGCATACATCTTTAATCCAAGCACTTGGGAGGCAAAGGCAGATGGATCTCTGTGAGTTTGAGACAAGCATGATCTACAGAGTGAGGTTCAGAACAGGCAAGGTTACATAGAGAATCTTTGTCTTTAACCTACACACACTCCACCAAGAAAAACAGAAATGAAGTTTAAATATAAATTTATTCTTATCACAGCTTTCCATACATGTTATCACCTGAAGATTATCAGAATTTTTACTATGTTTATCAAATATAAGACAATTGCTATTCAAACACTTATTAAAGAGTTGTTGAATAGTACCAAAACATTTTTATTTCTAAAACTTGGCAAAAACTAACATACAAAAACAAATTAAATATTATATTATCTTTTAGAGAGAAAATTAACTTGTTGTAGCTATAAATGAGTATTTTATGGTAAAACTTCTTTTTATATGCTTATTAGTTTCATTCTTGAATGGCACTCAATTGAAAGAACAAATAAATGATCTGTTCACTAATGGTTTTATAATTATGGATATAGTAGATAATCGTGTCTATGCTCTCATATAATACTGACTATAATTGTTTTCTTTCTAGATTAAAATTTTGAGACTAGGAAACAGTACCTACAGATACCCAGTTCTCTTTAAAATAAATAAATATGATTTGATCACTACCAGTTGTAGAGGAATAACTTACTCTTCTTCCAACACACAGAAGCACAGATATACTCAATAATGAAGAGTGGGAAAGCACAAGATTCCATATACTATGCTCACTACTTGCTACTGTTGGCATAGTTGAGTTCAATTAAATTGTCTTAAAATAGCTCCAGCAAGCAATATCAGCAAAATCCTGAATGCAGCAAAAGCAATAGCTATATAACCAAAATATCAAGACTAGTTAAAGACAGTAACCTGTGTATACACTAAATAGGCTATGTAACAGAAGGGAAGAATATAACAAAGTTTATTTTTAGATATGTTATATTAGCTCTATTCAAACTCTAGCATATAGGTAATGATATCACAAAATTTGCCAACTACCAAGTTAATTTGGTGTTAATAGAGTTTTCATATTCAAAGCCATATGTTTTCTTACAGAATACAGACGTGTGAGTTCTGTGATTTATGAGAGATGTGTTACGGCCTTGAGGAGAAACTTCCCTGTGATTTGGTGTAACTATTGCCAAGAAGCAACTACTGTAAGTAATATCACTATTTCAATATTGATCAATAGTAGTTAAATTCAAACAATTCTGACTTTCTATTATTTAAAGGTATAACCAGCAGTATACAAAAGTATGTTCATGTCATAATACAAACATTCTATATAAAAATCTTTAGTGTGAAATATTAATGCTTCTCTAATAATAGAATAATCCATAAAGAAAAATAACAAAAACATGAGGCTAGGGGTTGGGGATTTAGCTCAGGGATAAGAGTGCTTGCCTAGCAAGTGCAAGTCCCTGGTTTTGGTCCCCAGCTCTGAAAAAATAAATAAAAATGAGGATAATTCTCCCTTTCACTTTGCTGTCCTACTTAATGTAATTAACACTGGTTTGATAGGTAGACATTAAACACACTTGTCTTTATTTCTTTGACTATTGAAAGGATGGTGTCAAGCTAAGTTGAGCATAATAAATATACTTTCAGGTAATAAAATTATTGGAATGTTATTTTTATTAGTTTATAAAAGAATCTCAGTAGTGTAAACTTCATGTAAGTTTCGTTTTATTTTCATGATGACTGTTTTACATTTATGTCTGTGTGTGTGTGTGTGTGTGTGTGTGTGTGTGTGTGTGTGTGTGTGTACACCTCAGTGCTTGTGTGAACATTAGAGAACATATCTACCCAGTGAGACCCAGAAGTGGAATTAAGACAACAGGCTTGGGGAATGCATCTTTATTCATTGAGCCATCTGTGGTGTCCTTCCTTCACATTTTTAGATACTATATAATACATATTTTTTAAGATCTGTAGTAAACTAGATATAGTAGTTCACACCTATTATCCCAACATTTGGGAGGTAGAGGCAAGAGGATTACCACAAGTATGGCCTCAGCTACATGGTGAGTTTCAGGTTAGCCAAGATACATTTTAAGACCATGAAACAAGGAAGGAGGAAGAGAAGGAAGGAGGGAGGGAGGGAGGGAGGGAGGGAGGGAGGGAGGGAGGGAGGGAGGGAGGGAGGAAGATGGAGGAGAGGGAAGGAACAAGTAAGAAAAAAGAGAAAGGAAAAAAGAGCAGGAAAGAGGGAAAGAAAGTGTGGTGTATTGAATAAGTATGCTCCCATAGACTCATGTGTTTGAACACATGAGTCTGTGGTGTGGTGTGGATATGTTGGAGTAGATGTGACCTTGCTGAATGAAGCAGGCTTTGAGGTCCCATATGTACATAAGCCACACCCAGTGTGACAGTTTACGCTTCTGTTGCCTGAAGATCAATATGTAGAACTCTCAGCTCCTTCTCTAGCATCATGTCTGCCATGTCCCACCATAATGATAACAAACTAAACCTCCAATTAAATGTTTTCCTTTTAAGAGTTGCCATGGTCATGTTGTATCTTCACAACAATACAAACCCTAACTAAGACCAAATGAGATAGAGGAATGAAGAAAGGAGAAAGAATGGAAATAAGGAAGTAAAGCAGAAAGATAAAATAAGGGATGATTAAATTATGGAAAGATGGCGCATCCAAAGCAGAATTGTGCTGCTAGAATCCCAAATTGGCTCAGCTCCACAGGGAAAGCAAAATGTAAGGTACCTACCAGAAAATTGGTAGAGGAATCTAAAATTGGAACATTTCTAACACCCATAATTGTAATTCCCTGAGGATCAGTTTGACCACAATACCGTGTAAAAGTTGTAAGAGTTCTGCAGGTGATAAACCCAGCACAGCTGAGTATACCAGGAAAGTAAAGTGACTGCAACCCATGGACACTACTGTTGCGGCAGGTTTCTCCCTGCTGGCCTCCCAGTCCTGCCGCCACGTGGGCCCACAGCCGCGCTAGCCCCAAATAATACTCAGAGACTCTGTATTCGATACAATCCTGTTGGCCAGTTACCATTACTGTTTATGGGCTAGCTCTGTCTTAATTATTAACCCATTTCTACTTATCTAAATATTTCCACGTGGTCGTCTTATCGGGGAGCCGCGGCACGCGTCCTGCTTCTTCCCGGGCTACATCTTGACTCCTCCCTCTCACTTCCTCTTCCTCCTTGTCTCCTAGCCCCGCCTATCTTGCTATCTCATTGGCCACAAGGCTTTATTAACCAGTATGAGAAACATATATACAGAATAACATCTCCCATCACACTACTCCAGAAGAGGACTAGGGGACCCTAAAATTGAGAAATCTGCAATGTGCTTTCCATCCAGCTATAATGTTCTTTCCCCTAGCAGAGCAGGGAGTACATGAAATTTGGGGAAGGTCACTGCAAAACATGGAACATGGCATAGCACAAAGATATGAAAGGCACATCCCAAGCTATGCAGACTTTGAGGTAGCAGAAGTATAGGAAAGGAACCTGAAGTTAAGCATTTTAAACACCCCCACTTAAGTTGTAGCCTTTCATACATCCAACCTATATAGTCCCTTTATTCTTACTCTACTTCTATGTAGTCCCTTTATTCCTCCCTCTTTTCATAAGTTAGTGTTACTCTTACTCCTAAAAACAAAACAAAAACCACTATAAACTACAATTTCCCCCAACTAGTGCTATGTTCACTTATTTCTAAAATTCAAAGAGGACATAGGTTAAGAGAACAGTCTTCTGCAACTAATATTGTGACTGATGTCACATCAGTGTATTTATTACTATGGTTAGCTTTCTCACTGAACAACCCACATAAAAGAAAAAGACTAAAACAGTGGGCAAATGAGGAAAACTACAGACCACGGGGACTACAGAGCAACAGATATGCAAATACAAGAAAGAAAAGAAAAAGCATATGTGTTAGTCTTTAGCCATCTGGACTGTCCTGCCCTTGGGGTTCTGACAGGATATGTCCTGAGGGGCACCCACTAAAAGCACCATCTGTGTACCTTCACTACCTTCCCTACAAAAGGACCCTTTCCACCTCTAATCTCTCCCTCTGTCTCTCTCTGTGTGTGTCTCTCTTCCACTCTCTCTCTCTCCTTCTCTCACCCTCTCTTGCCCTCTCTCCCCATCTCTGCTCCCTCTACTGCCTCTTTTATCTTCTACTGCTCCTGTCCCCAGAGGCTGGTCTCCACCCTTCCTCCCTCTCCCCCTTTTCCCATTCTCTTTTCCCTACTAAAATCTCCTCCACAAGAGGTCTGTCACATGGCATCTTTCTGTCTAACACTGCTTTTTAAATTACAAACTGACAGCGTTCCACTATAATACCCACACAAACCAATAGCTTCTCAACATGACAAAAAGGATGATGAGATAACTGAATGCTGCAAACAATATTTGAATCATATTTTAAAAAACATATAATTAAATGTCTTGGTTACTTTTCCTGTTGCTGTATTAAAAAAAATACCCAGGCAAAAGCAATAGAAGGGATAAAAGGTTTATTCTGGCTCAGAGTTTGAAGTTAAAACTTACCATCCTAGGGAAATAAAAGAAGTCAGGGTGGGAGGCAGCTGGACACATTGCATCTACAGTCAAAAAGAGAATAAGTGTTTATGACCATCTCACCCTCTCCTTTTCATACTGTCCAGGCTCCTTGCCCAGGAAATTGTGACACTCACAGTGGGTAGATCTTCTCAGTTAACCTAACGAAGATCATCTCACCCACAGGTGGGTCCAGAGATCCACCTCCCAGCAGATTATGGATTTCATCAGGTTGACAATTTATATTAGCTATCTCAGTTCTATCTCTGTCAACCTGATATCCAAGCATCCAAGCATTTTATAATTAAGTTTACAATTAAGTTATAATTAAGATTATAACTGTCCTTGATTGTTCTATACAGCTTGCTCACTGGTTAAGAGCACTTGTGAAGCTTGCAGAGAAGCCAGTTCAGTTTCCAGCGCACACTTAGCGGTTTGCAACTATTTGTAAATCCATTGCCAGGGGATTTAATACTCCCTTCTGGCCTCCACAGGCATTCAAATGTATGCATGCATACACATAAAATAAAATAAATCTAGAACAAGTTTTAAGTCATAACCTTCTACCCCTTATCCCCATGTTCTTCTCGCGTTCACCCCATGTTTACCTCATAATACAAAATACAATCCAATTTCGTTTAAAAGTCCAAAATTGGCATCTCATCAGAGACACAAAGCAATATTGTACTTATAAGATTCTATGATATAAGAATGTCACATTACTCCAGTATACAATGAAACAAAGTAAACAACAAGAAAATTCAGGGTGACAAACATCAAATCCCACAGTTCCACTCCAAGTATCTGGTGACTGTGATGAAATTGGCTGGGGTACAAAGATCTTAAGCAACTCCACCCATCCAGATCTGCTACCTGCAAAAAAGCCTCTCATTTAGGCTGGCTCCACAACATCCCCTAGCTTTTCTCAGCAGGCATCCATCTCATGGGTCTGTAATCTACAATATTCAGGTATCTGCAGCACAACTTAGGTATCACCTTCTTGGCATCACATGGTATCTTATCAGAGAGTGCCTGGAGGAATTTCAACACTATCACATATTTACTAGCCTCATTTGTTCTCTGAAATTGTGGAACAGGACTCCATGAACCCTTTAATATTTTGTATCCCCATTCCTGCAAAATAAAACATGTAAGTGTAGTTGCCAAGTTCTGTGGCATTGCTACATGCCTAGGGTCACAGCTTCTATGTGCTGACCCTGGAGAAACTATTCCTTATGCAGTTGCCATTGAGGAGCAAGGAACCTCTTCAATTTGGGCTTTCTCCCTTTAAATGCACTTAGATCTTCATAAGATGGAACATCTGATGATTTGGATTTTGTCTTCAGGAACATTCCTGTCATCTCAGTCTATCATAGATTGTTTCTATTTGATGATGCCTATCTCAGTTTTTTAAGGTAATAGTTTTTATTTGAGGGACCTTGTATGAATCTCTTAGATTCCTCCTTGTGACCTAGTTACTCTGGCGATGTGAATTATAGGCTGGTGATCCTTTGCTCTATGCCTAAAATCCATATATGAGTAAGTACATACCATGTTCCTCTATTTGTCACTGGGTTACCTCACAAAGGATGGTTTCTTCTAGTTCCATCCATTTGCCTGCGAATTTCAAGATTCCATTATTTTGTTTTGTTTAATTTTTTCCACTGAGTAGTACTCCATTGTGTAAATGTACCACATTCCCTCCATCCATTCTTCAATTGAGAGGCAGCTAGGTTGCTTCCAGGTTCTGGCTCTTACAAATAATGCTGCTATGAACAAAGTTGAACAGATGTCCCAGTTGTATGAATGTGATTTGGGTATATGTCTAAGAGTGGAATTCATGGATCTTATGGTAGACTGATTCCCATTTTCCTGAGGAACCACCATACTGATTTTCAAAGTGGTGGTCCAAATTTGCACTTACACCAGCAATGGAGTAGAGTCACCCATTCTCCACATACTCTCCAGCATAAACTGTCTTTGGTGTTTATGATTTTAGCCATTCTGACAGAAGTAAGATGGTATTTCAGAGTTGTTTTGATTTGCAATTTCCTGAAAACAAAGGCTATTGAGCACTTTCTTAAGTGTCTTTCAGCCATTTTAGATTCCCCTATTGAGAATTCTCTATTTAGTTCTGTACAACACTTTTTAATTTGATTCTTTGGTGTTTTGGTAACTAGCTTCTTGAGTTCTTTTTATATTTTGGAAATCATTCCTCTGTCAGATGTGGGTTTGGTAAATATATTTTTCCATTCTGTGGGGTACCCATTTGTCTTGTTGACTGTGTCCTTTGCCTTACAGAAGCTTTCAATTTCAGGAGATCCCATTTATTAATTGTTGATCTCAGTGTCTGTGCTACTGGTGTTTTGTTCAGGAAGCAGTCTCCTGTACCAATTTGTCCAAGGATACCTTCCACTTTCTACTAAGAGGTTCAGTGTGACTGAATTTATATTGAGATCTTTCATCCATTTGGACTTAAATTTTGTGCATGGTAATAAATATGGACCTATCTGCAGTCTTCTATATACCAAATATGCCAGCACCATTTGCTGAAGGTGCTTTCTTTTTTCCATTGTATAATTTTAGTTTCTTTGTCAAAAATCAGGTGTTTGTGGGGGTGTGGGTTAATAACAGAGTCTTCAATTCTAATCCATTGGTCTACCTGTTTATTTTTGCACCAAAACCAAGCTTTTCAGGACTATAGCTTTATAATAAAATTTGAAGTCAGGGATGGTGATGCCTCTGAAAGTTACTTTATTATTCAAGGTTGTTTTAGCTAATCTCGGTCTTTTGTTTTTCCATTTAAAGCTGAGTATTGTTCTTTCAAGGTCTGTGAAGAACTGTGCTGGTATTTTAATGGGGATTACATTGAGTCTGTAGATTGCTTTTGGCAAGATTGCCATTTTTACTTTGTTGATCCTCCCTATCCAAGAGCATGGGAGATCTTTCCATTTTCTAGTATTTTCTTTAATTTCTTTCTTTAATGACTCAAAGTTCTTATAATATATGTCTTTTACTTGTTTGGTTAGCATTACCCAAAGATATTTTACGTTGCTTGTGACTATTGTGAAGGGTAATATTTCTCTGATTTCTTTTCAGTCCCTTTATCATCTCTATATTTTAGGGGTATTGATTTTTTTAGTTAATCTTGTATCCTGCCACTTTGCTGAAGGTTGGGTCACTTCTGTAAACATTCTTATCATCTGCAAATAGTGAATGTTTGACTGCTTCCTTTCAATTTGTATCCACTTGATCTCCTTTTGTTGTCTTATTGCTCTAGCTAAAACATTGAGTACAATATTGAAGAAATATGGAGAGAGTGAACAGCCTTGTCATCTTCCTTATTTTAGAGAAATCAAATAGAGTGTTTCTCCATTTAGTTTGATGTGGGTCGTTGGTTTGCTGTATATAGTTTTTATTATGTTTAGGTATGTTACTGTTATCACTGATCTCTCCAAGAACTTTACCCTGAAGGGGTGTTGGATTTTGTCAAAGGCATTTTCAGCATCTAGTGAAATGAACATGTGATATCTATTTCAGTTTGTTTATATGGTGGATTACATTGATGGATTTTCTTATGTTCATCCATCCCTGCATCACTGGGATGAAGCCTACTTGGTCATGGTGGATGATTTCTCTGATGTGTACTTGGATTCAATTTGCCAGTGTTTGAATGAATATTTTTGCATCAATGTTCATGAGGGTATTGGTCCATAGTTCCTTTTCTTACCTGTGTCTTTGCTGTGTCCTTGTGTGGCTCGGGTACCAAGGTAATTGTAGCTTTGTAAAAAAGAGATTGGTAATGAACCTTCTACTTCTATTGTGTGGAAAACTTTGAGGAGTATTGGCATTAGCTGTTTTTTGAATTTCTGGTAAAATTCTGCACTGCACTGAAGCCATGTGGCCCTGGGCTTTTTTGGGTGGGAAGCTTTTGATGACTGCTTGTATTTCATTGGGGGTTATAACTATATTTAAATTGCTTACTTGTTCTTGATTTAATTTTGGTAACAGATATATAAACAGAAAGTTGTCCATTTCCATTAAATTTTTGAATTTTGTGGAGTACAGGTTTTTAAAGTATGACCTGAAGATTCTCTGGATTTCCTCAGTGTCCATTGTTATGTCCTTCATATCATTTCTGATTTTGCTAATTTGCATGTTCTCTCTCTGCCTTTAGGTTACTTTGGATAAAGTTTGTCTATCTTGTTGATTTTCTCAAAGAACCAACTCTTTGTTATAATGATTCTTTGTATTGTTTTCCTAGTCTCTACTTTATTGATTTCAGTCCTCAATTTGATTTTCCTCCTTTTTGTTCTAGAGCTTTCCGTTGTGCTGTTAATTCTCTAGTTTCTTCATGTGGGCTTTTGGTTCAATGAACTTTCCTGTTAGCAGTGTTTTCAGTGCCCTATAATTTGGGGTGTGTAGTGTCTTCATTCTAATTGAATTCTAGGAAGTCGTTAATTTCTTATTTCTTCCTTGACCCAGGAATGGTGCAATTCCACATTGTTAAATTTCCATGAGTTTGTAGGGTTTCTGTAGTTTGAGCTGTTGCTGAATTCTAACTTTAAAGCATGGTGGTCTAATAGATACAGGGTGTTTATAACAATTATTTTGTACACATTGAGGTTTGAAATGTTGCTTACAAGGTTCCATAAGGCACTAAGAAGAAGGTATATTCTTTTGTGTCTGGATGGAATGTTCTATAAATGTCTGTTAAACCCATTTGGGTCATAACTTCTGTTAGTTCCTTTGTTTCTTTGTTAAGTTTCTGTCTGATGGTCCTTTCTAGTGTTGGAGTGACCATTGATTGTTAATGTTTGTTTGTTTTGGATTTGGTGGTGGTGGTGGTGGTATTGTGTGTGGTTCCACACCCCCCCACATTTTTCCTTTAACTATTGGTAAAGTGGGACTACCTATTGCTTATGATTTTGTGGGTGTAGTTGACTTCTTGGGTTGGAGTTTTCCTTCCAATACTTTCTGTAGGGCTGGATTAATGGATATGTATTGTTTAAATCTGGATTTGTCATGGAATATCTTGGTTGTTCCATTTATAGTGATTTAAAGCTTTGCTGAGTATGGTCATCTGGGCTCACATTTGTGGTCTCTTAGTGTTGGTAGAATATCTATCAGGACCTTCTGGCCTTCAGAGTTTCCATGAAGAAGTCAGTTGTAATTCTGATAGTTTTGACTTTATATGTTACTTGGGCTTTTTCCGTTGCTGCTCTTAATTTTCTTTCTTTATTCTTTATGTTTGGTGTTTCGATTACTATGTGGTGAGGGGCCCTTTTTGTGGTCCACTGTATTTGGTGTTCTGTAAGGTTCTTGTACTTTTATTGGCATGTCTTTCTTTAGTTTGGGAATGTTTTATTCTATGATTTTGTTGAATATATACTGCACCTTTGAGATGGGTTTCTTTGTCTTCTTCTATACATCTTATTCTTAGGTTTAGCTTTGTCACGGGGTCCCATATTTCCTGGATATTTTGTGTTAGGGATATGTTGGACTTAATATTTCTTTGGTCAGTGAATCTATTTCTCCTAATGTATCTTCAATGCCTGAGATTCTCTCTTCCACCACTTGTATTCTTTTGGTTATGCTTGCATCTGCATTTCCTGATCATTTAGCTTTTCTATTTCCCCTCAGACTGTGTTTTTCTATTGTCTCTATTTCAGCTTTCAAGCCTTGTACTGTTTGAATTGTTTCTTGTAATTTTTCTTTGTCTTTTCTTCCATTTCTTTAAAGCATTTTCTCGTTTCCTCTTTTAAGGTCTCTATCATCTTCTTGAAGTGAAGGGTCATTCTCTTCTGCTTCATCTGTGTTGTGGAGTCCTTATTCTCTTCTGAAACCTTATGAGAAAGGCCTCTACGGGTCATACCTTCCTCACCTTTTTTTTCTCCCAAGATGGCCCATTAAACCTTTCTAATATCATTCCAAGGACTTTTCAAACCCAAATTTTCAAACTCTTCCACATTGTGCCAACAAACTAATGAGCATTAAGTACAACAGGTATGTTGGCAGTGCCCCCATTTCTAGTGCCAATAGTGTGTCTTAGTTTTTCTTCCTTTTGTTGTGACTAAAGGTATTTAATTAGAGGTACTTTTTCAGTTCACAGTTCAGGGTTACTATCCACTATGCTGGGAAAGTAATAGCAGCAGAAGCTTGACACAGCTAGTCATAATGCTTCTACAGTAAAGGAGCTGAGAGTGATTATTATATATGCTCAACTCACATTATCCTTTTTATAAAGTCCAAAATCCTATTCCAGGAAATGGAGCCATCAACAGTTGATGCTCTTCCTACTTCAGTTAACCCAATGAAGATAGTCACCCACAGGCATGGCTAAAGACTAACCTTTCAGGTGATTCTAGATCTTATCAAGTTTACAATTGATAATAGCCATCACAATAACCAAACAGGGGCTCAAATAAACATATAAAGAACTTAATTCACAATATAGATGAACAAATTATGAAATCAATTCAAGATATACAAGAAAGTTAACAGTAGATAGATAAAATAATCAGTTACTTGGAGCTGTTACTAGTGTTTCTAATTGGCTAGCTCTGTCTTAAATATTAATCCATTTCTGTCAACCTAAGTGTATTCATGTGGTCTTATCTTAATGGAGAAAGGGTCCAGACCTCTTCTTTCGTGTCCTGCATCTTGACTCCTCTCTACTATATCTCCCAGAATCCTCCGTGTCTCTTAGTCCCACCTATCTTGCTTTCCTATTGGCCAACCAGGCTTTATTAATTAACCAGTAAGAGAAACATATATCAGAATGACATCTTCCATCATCTCTTTTCTGTTTAAATAAAAAGAAGGGCTTTAACTTTAACATAGTAAAATACGTAACAAAAGAGTTATCCAATAAGAACTATAGTTAAAAAATTTTAGTTCATTAACATCAGGAATTAAAGAAATATTCTATCATCTATCTTTTTGAGTATAAAGTCTTATATGTAACTTATCATTAATCCTAACTAAGGAAAACTATAACCATAACTATCTGTCTTCAACTTCATCAAAGACCACAGAAGGATAATATGAAAACGCTAGAAATGACAGAGACAACTCGATGCCTGGTCAGTCACCTGAAGCTCTGTAATGTTCCATTTTTGCCCATAGGCCATAGTGTGTCTGGCAGATTCCTCAAAACAGAAAACTTTAAACTGTTCACCTGTATTGGCAGTTTGTCAGTCGCTTTTCTCTGTGTCCTGCAGAATGTCTGACAGACTCTTTTATGAAGCAGAAAACTTGTAGCACTGTCCATCTTGTTTCTGCAGTTGCTGTCCTGTGGGTCCTACACATCTACTTTATAAAGCATATAGTTAAACTATCTAGACAAGAGAAGTATCTTGCCCAATTGGCTAATCTTGCCATATTGGAAACAAACTCCATAACAAGTGTCTTGGATGTCCATCTTCCCTTCTGATGCATTTGGTGTTGCCAGCAGGAGTTGTGCTCTTAAGAGAAACCCTAAGACATTTTAAATGCCATATTCTGTAGGTCTTTGAAAGGTTTGAAGAATGCCTATCCATTTGAAATATATCTCTGTATGTCTAGAAAATCTAACTATCATAGGCAACTATCTACAATCTGTACTTAATTATGCATTACATTTTTAAATGAGATATATAAACACAATATTAAACAAGAGGAGAAATATACATATCAAAAATTGACCTTAAATTTTTATCAATAAATGAAAATCATTCCAAAACAAAGTATTCATTTCTATACCATAATTCTCTTTTAACCTTTAAAAAGAGATTGATGTGATCATTAACCATTTATAACCAACCCCATTTAAATGAAAACAAACATTTATAGACAATATTTGGGAAATTGGGTGTTGTTCTTTCTAAACTGCTTCCTGTTGGGTGGGGACTCTGCAATACCATGGGAATCCTAATAAGATGTAAAAATCCTGGCTGTAGTAGTCTGCAAGGCTGCGTTGTCCCAGCTGTTTTGAATGTTGGATCATCTAAGACACTGCTTCAGAGGGTCTTGCTTGATCAAACCATGTTACTCTGGAAGAAACCCACAGTTTTTATTTTCTATGGAAACAAAAATAGAAATCACTTTGCCCAGTAACTTGTCCTTAGACTTAAATTTTGAAGTCAAAGCATTTTTAAAATATATAAATTGGATTAATTCAGCAGCATTGGTAATCAAGTGTATTTTAGCAGTTGTTGTTCCTTCTTTAGCAATAGAGCTATTTAAAGATAACACAATATCAGTGTTACAGTATCCAGACTCTCTGTGTATTTCCCATCTTTATGTGGCTTTTTTATTGCTCTGTTTCTGTTACTTCTATTTATTTTTATTTTTTGAGACAGGGCTTTTCTGTGTCATTTTCACCTTCTTGGAATTCACTCTGTATACCAGGTTTGCTTTGAAATTACAAGTCTTATATCTACTGAACAGCATTGCTAAAATTAAAGCAGCCACTGTTTTGGCAGCTGGATTTCCAATATGGTGGGGGTACATTTATTGCCAGCACCAAGAGCTGTGCTCACTGTCTTGGTCTATACTGTCATAAAGCAGCATGCTGCTGGCTTAGAGATGTGGTCACAGCCACTGCCAGCTGCTCTTACACACAATGGAAATTTTAGCAGGGCCTCTTTAAAGAGCCATGTGGTTTTTTGCTGCTTATGCCAAGTCAGAAAACCTCCCTTAAAGGAGTCCACAAGTCTCTGCTTGTCTCTAGCAAAACAGAGCTCATCTGAGAAAAATGTTGCTACCAAGAAGGCGTGCTTGTCTGTTCTTTTGTTTCTAAAACCCCCTTTAAGCTTTTGTCAAGTTTTAAGTGGAAGTTCTTAGTCTTCACATTGTAGGTGCCATTTTGTTATGAGTAGTTTCCCACCAGCCTGGTCCCACAGTCAAGTTAGCCCTAAATAACACACAGAGACACTGTATTAGATATAAAGCTGTTGGCCTATTACTAGTGTTTCTTACTGGCTAGCTCTGTCTTAAATGTTAACCCGTTTCTATCAATCTAAGTGTTTCCACATGGTCTTATCTTACTAGAGAAAGGGTACAGACCTCTTCTCTCATGTCCTATATCTTGACTTCTCCCAGAGACTGATCTTAAGACTCTAGGCTAGGGTTGGAGGGATGGCTGAGCCATTAATGGCTAAGCTCCAACCAAAAACATAAGAATCCATAGGCTAGAACGATCTGATATGATGAAGTCAGGAGTTTTAGACAACCTAGCCAGTGAATTATATCTGAGAATTTCACAATCCTAGAGAACAAATCCAATACATAAGTACATGAAGCATCTTAAATCCCCAAATAGATATGATCAGAAACTCTCTACAAAATATCATAGTCAAATGTCAAATATAATGTAAAGACACAAACCTTAAAGCTACAAGTAAAAAGTGATAACTCAAGAAGGAAGAGACATCAGCAACCATACCAGCAAGGAACACATGGAGTGATATCTTTCAAGCCCTAAACATAAATAATTGTCAAGCCAAACAATTATTCCCATGAAAATTATCTATTAAAATTGATGGATAAATAATATCATTTCAATAATGGCATGAGTTAAGACAATTCATGACCCAAAAACACTAGAATGAATACATTTCATGAGAGCACTGATGAATAGAAAAGAACCAGGAAGAAATTAATCATGTACTGAACAGCAAATTAGCAAACAGCCAATGCTACCAGGAAAGGATGAAAAAAACCTACCAATAAACCAACCAACTAGAACAGCCAACAAAAGCATTTTTAATAGCAAACTCTTCTCAACAATAATTTTGAATACAAATGGCCTTAATTCCACAACTAAAAACAGGAGAACTAAATGAATTACAAAATAAGTTTCGACTATCTCCTGTCTCAGAAAAAAAAAAAAACAACAACAACAACAAAACAAAAACAAAAAATATCACAGAAACAGGAAAACTCAGAGTCTGTGGTTGGAAACCAGTTTAACAATCAAATGGAATGACTCTTCTCATATCTGATAATATAGGTTTCAACCCCAAAAGATATAACTACCATAAATGTATATGCATCAAGTCTCAGAGTTCCTAATTTCACTAAAATATCAATAGGCATAAAATACCATGTAGGTTCTGAAATAATACTAGTGAGAGGCTTCCAAATCTAGCGATCTCATCTAGATTGATCTTTCAACCCAAAAACTGACAAAGAAACTTCTGAGATAAATTATATCATATAGATTGGCTGGGTTTAATGGATATCTACAGAATATTTCACTTAATAGATAACATATATTCTTTTTATATAAAATATTTTAATGTATTTTATGTAAATCTATATTTATAGCAGTTATTTATTTAGATTTAATGTTCATTTAAAAGTTTTGTGTACGTGAGTCTGTGTTCACATACAAACATAGGATTGCCTCTTCTGTGTAATAATCCCTATAAATATTCAGTATAAATATAAATGTTTCCTTAGAATATTCATACTCATTTTAAAAATTCTTACAGTTTAAAAAGTAACTCTAATTCCTTTAAAGCTTTTGTTAGGAGCACTGTATTAGACTCTTGTCTAAGTATTTTTAACAATATTTTATTAAGTACATAAAGAATTTTTATAATGAATTTTGATTATATTCACCCCCTAACTTCTCACATGACCTCCTGATGATGGAGTTTCTGCCCTGCCCAGTCCCATAGCTCTTAGTCCCAAATAAATACACTAAAGCTTATATTAATTATAAACTTTTTTGCCAGTGGCTCCAGCTTCTTTTTGGCTATATTTCTCTTAATTATTAACTCATTTCTATTAAACTATGTACTGCCACAAGGCTGTGGCTTACCTGTAATGCTCCAATATGTTATTCCTTTGGCAGCTAAATGACACCCTTCTGGCAACTCTCTCTCTCTCTCTCTCTCTCTCTCTCTCTCTCTCTCTCTCTCTCTCTCTCTCCTCTGTGTGTGTGTGGGGGGGGGTTCGTGTTTTGTCCTCTTCCAAGCATTCTCCTAGTCTGGTAGCCCTGTCTATCTTCCTGCCTGGCCACTGGTCAACAAGCATTTATTCATCAACCAATAGAGAAACTTATATTCACTGCATACAGAAGGCTATCCCCCATCAACCTCCCTCTCCACACTTCTATCTACTCCTACCCAACTTTGAAATCTCTCTTTTAATCTTCACCAAAAATCATAATCTCTTTTTTTCAGGAAACACACATGTATATACATACATACATGTTCATTTCATCATTTTGAATAATAAAAATGAAGTTATTTGAAGAAGAGATTTGTTTGGAGGGTTTCTCATTGATATCTCTAAAATTCTTTCCATATGTTTTCTTTTATTAAAAATAAATTTTTATACAGTGTATTCTGGTTATGTTGGCATCTCCCTCTACTCCCAGTTCCTCCCCACCTCCCCTCACATGCAGATCCACTCCCTTTCTGTTTCTCATTACAAAACAGGTAGCTAAGGGGTAATGATAAAATAAAATAAACAAACATACACATCAGAATATGACAAAACAAACAAAAAGAAGAAAAAGACACAATAAAAAGATATCAAGTCCCAATTGTTCACATGTTCAGGAATCATAAAAACACAGAATCAAAAGACAAAATATATATGCATAGGACCTGTAGGGTAAAAAGGAGAAAAATTAAAATTAAGTTTATACTGTTCTTTCCTCCGCTGAGTCCAATTGTTTTGCCCAGGGAGTCATGGAAGTTCAACCAGCTCTGGTATGGGGATCACCTACTAGGAGGTCACATAGTTACAGAAAACCAACTCTCTCTCTCTCTCAGTCTCTCTTGCTCTTGCTTGCTCTGACTTTTTCTCTCTTTCTCTGTCCTTCAGCAGCTATCAAATGTCAGTAGATCCTCTGCTAAGGTGGGATGTCATGCTCACCTTCCACCCTCTATTCCTGAGAGGAGCTTGGGCAGACCTTGTGCATGAATTCTAGTGAATTCATCTATGCAACTATACTTTACTATCTGGAGCACAGTCACAGTTAATTTGATGTTACCTGCCACTTCTGGCTCTTCCCCCTCTTTCTCAACAATTCCTGAGCCTGAGTGAACTAAAACCCATTGTGACTGAACATGCCAATCTCTCATTCTCTGGACATTAATCAGTTTAGACAGCTCTGTTAATTTCCATTGCAGGCAAGAAAGCCATAACAAATGTAAATAATAATAATAATTCTTTGCCTCTAGTTAAACCATGGCAGAATCAAACTTCAAATAAATAGAAAGATTAGCCTCATATTACAGAATACTAGGAAACCAAACAGTGTATTACACATGAAATAAAGGGGGAAGTTAAAATAGTGAATCAAATGAAAAAGAAACCAAAGCCTAACACAACCCAAGGCATACTACCAAGATAGTCCTATGAAGAAAGTTTAGAATTGTAAGTTCTCACAATTAGAAAGAATAAGACAGATCTCAAATAAAATAACATAGTGATGCAACACAAGGTTCTATAAAAATGAAAAGTCTAAGAAAAGCAAAGGATGGTAAGAAATAATGAAGATCACGGCAGAAATTAATGTAGACAAAAAACCTGAGTTATTTCTTTGGAAAGATTAACAAGATTGGCAAACCAACCAAAAGACACAGAGAAAAGCTCACATTAATAAAATTAGAGATGAAAGAGGAATTTTTACAATATAATCTGATGAATATAAATGCACAAATTCTCAAAAAAAATAGTGATAAATTTATTTCAAAATCAAATTATGAAGATCATACATCTTGAACAAGTTAATTTCACCAAAGTTTACAAAATACACAAGTCAGTAACTGTAATACAACACAGTTATGGATTAAAAGTTAGAAATCACATGATCTTGATAAAGAAGACCCATTTCACAGAGTTCAATATGTCTTCATGTTAAAAGTCCTGAGTGAACTGGAAATTTATGAATCACATTTCAACTTAAAAGTTGTATATAACAAACTATGTCATGGCTATCATAACATGTTCATACTATAACATGGAACACTGAGAGCATTTAAACCAAAATCCAGATTGAAAGAAACTGCCCATTCTCTTCATTTTGATTTAGTATAGAGCTTAAAGTCTTAGCTAGAGAAATTAAAACAAGACAGATATATATTTGAAAGGAAGATGTTAAATTATCCCTAAATATAGAAAACACAACGCTATTAAAAGACCCAAGGATTCTCCAAAAAAAAAACTTTCAGATTTGATGAACACTATCAATAACATTACCAGACATACAAAAATCAGTAGATTTCATTCATGCCAATAATAAACATTGAGAATGAAATTAAGGAAAATATCCTATTCACAATAGCTTTAAATAAAACTAAAAATAAATTAAAAAATGAACTAATGAGTAAGGTGAAAGACCTCAACAAGGAAATTTTAAGATGATGACCTTTTTTTGAGAAAGACATTATATGGTGGAAATATTTTCCACATTCCTGTATTGAAAGAACTAATATTAGAAAAATAGATATACTATTGAAAATAAGCTGTAGATTGAATGCAATCCCAATCAGAATTCCAGTGATATTCTTCACAAAACTGAAACAAGAAAGTAATCTTTAAAATCCATATGGAAACACAAAATACCATACAGAGACAAAGCAATTCTAAGCAAAATGGCACAGCCAGAATTATAATATTTTGTGTTCTCAAAATATACTACAGAACTAGAGTAACAAAAACAGCATGGTAATGTCACAAAGACAAACTATATAGCAGATGCAACACAATGGGGAACACCAAAGTAAATCACACAGCTATGTAATCTAATTATTGACTGAGTTGTCAAAAATATTACTGAAAATAAAACGTGACTCGTTCAGTAAGTGGTGCCAGCAAAACTGGCCCCATAGCTACAGTAGAATTCAATTAGATACACAATAAATAAAGCATAAATTTGAAGCAGATCAAAATTCTAATTTAAAATCAGAAACACTGAAATTGTTAATATGCAACATAAGGAAAATACTTGAGGGATAGTTACAAGCAACAACTTTCTGACTAGAATCCCTATAGCAAAGTAAATAGACCAAGAATTGACATGATTACATAAATTTAAAAATCTTCTACACAGGGATCCACAACCAAGCACCAGGCCGAACTCCAGGAATCCAGTTCGGGGAGAGGGGGGGATAAATGAGCAAGGGATATCAAGATCATAATGGAGAAATCTACACAGACAGCTGAACCAAGCTGGTGGCAACTCATGAACTCTAGACCTACAGCTGTGGAACCTCCATGGGACTGACCTAGGCCCTCTGCATGTGGGAGACTGTTGTGTAGCTTGGTCTATCTGAAGGATCCCTGGCAGTAAGACCAGGATCTATTCATGGTGCATGAGCTATCTTTTTGGAACCCATTCCATATAGTGAGATGCCGTTCTCAGCCTTAATGCATGGCAGAGGGGCTTGGTCCTGACCCAACTTAATGTGCTAGACTTTGTTGACTCCCCCATGGGAGGCCTTATCCTTTGGGAAAAATGAATGGGGGATAAGCTGAAGGGGATGCGAGAGGGTAGGAAGAGGATTGGAAGGGACCACTTTGGTTGGAATGTAAAATGAAATTAAAAATTAATTAATTAATTAAAAGAAATCTTCTGCACAGCAAAAGAAATTATCAAAGTAGAGAGACATAGTGTAGAAATGAGAAGTCTCCACCAGATATACTTCAGACAAGGAGCTAATATGCAGAATATATGAACTGCCAATCAGCAATCATCCAATGAAATGAGTAGACAGTTCTTAAAACAAGAAACACAAATGAACAATACCATTTTTAAATACTCAACGTCCTGAGCTATAGTGGAAATCCACATTAAAAGACCTTTAAAATTGTATCTCACCCAAATTAGAGTGGCTAGAATCAAGAAACAAAAATAACTACAAATGCTAGTGAGAATATATGTGCATAATGAGAAATATGTTTTCCTAATTTAATGTTGATGAGGATATAAACCAATATTTAACTTAGTTTTTCTCCCAAAATGTAGTTTAATATGTAGAAATTTTATAGAACCACTTATAATTTTGGAACAATGATATGGAAGTATTCTGGGAGAAAGTCTGTTCTAATCAAATCACAAAGGTCTCTTCACATTATCACCAGCCAGATAATAAAATAAGAAAATTATCAAATACACGGACTTTTCTTTACAAAACATAGAATAGTAAATACCAAAGAGTTCAAAGGTTGAAAAAAAAATAAAAACAATGAAACTCAGATACTAAAGTTGATAGCACAGCATGTAACTGATCAATACTAGCCAGAAGTTTTCAGTGTAATACTGTTACTTTAATGTCACTCTTTCTTTGATTTAACTTATACAGGTATTGCATGGCAAAAGTTAGAGAAGAATATAAAGACCAGTAGTGTTAAAATCATGTTACCAATAGTTAGTGAGTGTGATGAAGTTTATAGTAGCTTGCTTGGGTGTGTGCATGTTTGTTTGTTTTTCTTTTCCTTATTCTTTTTATTAGAGTTCAATATGTTAGTAGTTGCTAGGAAAGTCAGTTAATTATAACACCTAAGAGTGAGTTGTGAAGGCGATTTAATTCTATTTCATCTCCTTCAGTGGTTTTTAGGCCCTGGGTTTTCAACACAATTCTAAATTGTTGGTTTGTAAAGAATCTGTAGAACTAGAGGGAGACAGTGATAATGGAATAGGGAAAATGAAAATCCAACAAGCTCACTATTGCAGTTCAACCAGCAACACTGAACAAATGAAGAGAAATTATTCCAAGCCTTTGGCTAATTTCTAGGGTTTTAAAAGTTGATTTTGACACGTTGTGCCAGATTCTTTTCCTCATTGGATTTATTGGAAGAACTTCAATGAATCTTTATTCATGAAACATTTGCTGATGTTCTGGGATTTCTTTCAGAGGTTTTAAAAAATCTTCAAGATTCACATAGTTGTGATGGGTGAAAGATGAAGTACACAGTTTAAGAGTAGTTACATGCAAATATGAATATTTAGTATGCTTATTTTATATGTCATCATATATTGTGAGATTAGCAAACATATATCGGTAAAAGACAGCTTGCTATAGTCTGCTATACTAACATATCCCAAGAGAAGTAATATACTATGACATGAGGTAAAGGACACATGGAAAACACCAAAAACAGTGATAATGCAGCAAGACAAACACACTAGCTTTAATAATTCTCATGGATTCTGGGATATGGGAGCTATCCCAAGTTATCCAGTACCTATCCAGAAAATGACTAGCCAGGCTATAGTGGCCTGGATACTGAAATGTTTGGAAATATAGATTGTAGCTTGCTTGCTTTGCATTTTAAAAGTGTTCTCAAACAACATCTTCACTGTCTCTAAGAAGTATCAGGCCCCAGGAGACAGTCCCTTCAAGATAAGGAGTATATCAATTCAAAGATTTCTAAGCCAGCAAAAATGATTCATCAAGTAAAATCTCTTGCAACAACACTAAGGACTGAGATGGATCCCAAGAACTCATTTTTTGAAAATACTATATGTGGTAGCTTGCATATGTCACCCTAGCACTCCTATGACACACACCTAAGCAGACAAAATAACAAGAAATATTGTGCCTCATAAACAAGATGGAAGGAGATAACTGGTTTATAGAAAGTTTCACTCTGTCCACACAACTGCTGTGGCATGAGTGTTCTCTCTCTCTCTCTCTCTCTCTCACACACACACACACACACACACACACACACACACACACACACACTCACCATGTACAGGCTCTCATGCATACATGGCAAGCACATGGACATACATACAAAAAATAGAAACAAATACTTTAAATATATCTCTGGGAACCTTTAAGTGAGTCCTACATATTAATAAGTTAGAAGAATTATAAATTGCTTCCTAAGCTATTGGTCATGGATAATGTATGCTCTCAGAGTGTCTTTGATTAGGTTATTAGGAAATAAACTTGGGAAACACTAGACTAAAATAATCTCTTCCTGAAATAAACAGATCGCTTTGGGGAATTCTTCATATTTCTCATTTTGGAGTTGATTAACTTATGTCTATAATGTCTAAATTAGTGTTATCTTGCCCTTACCATAAAAGATACAATATATCAGAATCGAGAATATTATTCAAAGTGTTGAAATAAGGAACTCTGTCTTTTAATTATCTTTCAGATTGTTTCTGTGAATCCAAACTTCCAATACAGACGCGCTCAAAATATTTCTAATGAGTTCATTTATTTCCGCCCTATTAATGCGGAAAATCGGGAAAGGGCCAGAAAACAAAAACAACAGAATCAAACTTTGACCTCTCAGCAACCCACCCGTGAAGGTATCCATCAGAGGGACTTGGGGCTTACGAATCAGGTGGCGATGGTTACCAACCCCCCACTAACTAAGGAGTTAGAAAGCATTGCCCTTGTAAAGCCAAAAACTTCAGGGCTTCTCCGCATAGAGAAAGTACCAGTTTTGTCTCCAGGGGTCCCAGAAAGTCAACGCTTAGACGTTACAGGAATTGCCAGCCCAGAGGAAAGGGGGAAAGGCACCGCAATACTTGTTGCCGGTGTGCCTGGAAAGGAGGAGCTAGATGATACAGAAATTCCAACTTTGGAATTCACTGGGTTTGTACACCTGGAGTCTTTAATAAATGAATGTTCACCATCCTCAGAATACAGTCGCCCAGGAACCCCAAGAAATTTGTGGATGGATTCTCCAGAAAATGCAGAGTCCCCAGGAAGTGATGATATGGAAGTAGCAAGAAGCATGTATCCATTTAGAGAAAGATCCATCTTTCGGCGTTCCTGGGCAGAGCTCTTAGAGGCGCCACTAAACAGTGAGGGGCTCCATATTCTCCAAACTAGTCCCAAGGAAGAAAACAGAGATATGGGTTACAGCAAACTAACATCAGAAGAAGAGAATCAAGTAACCATCCGCCCTAAAGATCAACATTTCCAGGCTCTGCAAGGCCCTTTCCCTTTATTGCCCGAGCGCCCTAAACTGCAGCGGCAGCGCAGTCGAAGCTTACCAAGATACAGTGAAGTCAGAGGCCAATACTTAAATGCACCTGAATTCAAATTAGATGCAGAAGAAACTCATTTCTTCCCACATGACCGTAATGTACTTACAGAAGGTAAGACTTTTCTTGCTGTCACTACTTTTGTAAGTTATATATAATTTTTCATATAAGTAGACTTTCACCAGGAAGTTTACTCTCAAACTTTCCACCTAGATTATCTATCCCTGTCTACATCATAAAATATTTTATGATGGAATTTGTTTCTCTTCCACAAATTTAAGCCTTATATTCATATTTGGTGATTGCAGCCTGATGCTGAGTTCGGTTAATTCAATCACATACCAATTAATATTCATTGGAGGTGGGTTAAGAGAATATACAGACTTTTTAAGACTTCAAATTAGTTCTACCAGTCCTCACTTATTCAGCTTTAATTCACAAAATAGAAAAGGAAATATCCGCTAACACACTCACTACCCAATAACTAAGTAATAGATAAGAAAAAAGGAATGATGTGATGACAGGCATTATTAACAAACTTGTTAAAAACCCAACACATAGATTTCCTAGCACCTATTATATGTGAGGAGCTACTGAAAAGAATGTGTGAATTGGCAAATAAACCATTAATATTTTAACCTATAATTGATTAAAAGTAGTATTAACATAACATATTTATAACATCCTAGGTTGAAATTTGCTACTAACTATAGAACAACATTTTTGTTTTATCGTTACACCTATATAAGCATATACAAAATGCTCCTTGCATACTGGGTAGTATTAGTAATTTTCATGGCTAACTTCTGCAAGAGCCCCAATGCTACAACTTCATGAAAAGAATGCCAACTAGAAATATTTTTAAAAATAGTTTCACCAAACTCTTGAAGATAATTTCAATGAAAAGTCTGAAGTCTAACCTAGAGTTTACCTGGAATTCAGACCTATGCCCATTCTTTAATATTTCTTTAAATATTTAGAATTCTAAATATTTTAATATTTAAATTCTAAAATTTTAATATTTAGAATTCTAAGAAGTAATTTATCGAAGTAGGAAATTAAGTCTAACCTAAGGTTAGCTCAGATCACATTATCATTTGAAATATAAAGTTGGCTTAACCTTTTTCTCAAATTGAAGACCTTCTGAAGTCTGCTACAGGATTAGCAATCCTGCACTGCTGAATCAGTAAAGAGCTTGCCTTATAAGTAAGTGACCTGGACTTGATTTAGAAAACTCTGGTTGAAAAACAAAGAGACATAGTGTGCTTCTTAGCCAGGAACTGGAGTTTGCCAGGTACACACTGTCTCAAAAATAAAAATAAATAAAAAATTAAAAAGTGAGCAACTCCTGGTGAATAACATACAAGGTTGCTGTATGGTCACCATGATCAGTAGCACACAAAAGTGCCTGCCTACATGCTTATATGCGCGCGCGTGCACACACACACACACACACACACACACACACACACACACACACACACACTTACTTCCTGGGTGCTTCCAGTTTTTATGGTTACCTTTTACCCAACTTTTTGTTTCCACTAAATGCTTAATTTGTGTTAATCTTTCATACTACCAAAAGAAATAAAATTTCATACTAAACACTGTTGTTCCTAAAAGTCTTTGAGCCTGTAGCCCTTCCCCCATTGTAGCCCCACAGTTCAATAGTTCATCCTATTTCTCCACTTCTGCATTCCAACAAACCTAAACCTCTGGTTTAGAACTTTACTCACTTTTTTACTTTATCTATCTGTTGCATCTAAAAGTGCAATTACTAAGTAAAAGTTACATAGTGTGGTAAAATAACCATGCAATTTTGAGGTAATTGGACTGAGATCAAATTTGGAAATGCATCTCTCATTTGTAGTCACAGCTTCTTCTCAAAACTGAAGCCAATCTGTTAATTACTTACAAAATTCTGGCTTTGTGCTTTAGAAAACATGAAGAAAAGATACAACATGGAGGAACCCTGGCAAAGAGCAATTCCATCACCTTCTAGAGAACATCTTCCCATCATGCCGAGATTTGAGGATTCTGCAATTCGAGGAAACATTGGAATTTCTGAGGATAATTCTGCGCATCCCAGAGGCAATGTTAGGATCCCCAAGCATGATGTCAATACTGTCCCCATGGTTAATGTTGGAGTGCCCATGGATAACCCTCAAGTTCTTAGAGGCAATGCTGGAGTTCCCAGGGAGGGTGGTTTTCAAGTTTACATGGGTAATAGTGGGAGTTCCAGACGTATGGCATCTTCTCCACTCGTTGAGCTCTCAAAGATAGGTGAACATCAGTTATAAAAACTGATACTTTACAATGCTGTACACTGAAGAAACAAACTAAGACACTTAACATCAAACAGACATGTACAAACTTGACAACTCAAAATACTAAATGGAACATCTAAATTATGACTACACAGATAACATAATTAATAAACTTGTGACAATTATGTATTAGATTGTAGTTAGCTAGTTTATCCTGTGTGCAGTAATCAATTGTATATGGAATAATCTAGTTAGAGGAGTGTGTTGTAGATGTGGACTTCTTCATTAAACAAAATACCAAATAATTTTCAAATGACAACATCTCCTGGTAATTTCAAGTTCTCTTGGATACTTTGATAGACAAATTAAAATGACCTCAGAGGAATTGGCATTTATTTTGATGAGCATAAATGACCTCAGAAGTATTGGTACTTTTTTGATGAGTCTAGCTTAATGTTGAAAACATTTATTGAATGAAAGCTAGAATCCAGGAGATTTAGCAGAAGATACTTGAATATGGTACTTCTCTGAAATATTTAAAAAACACAGCTGTAGAAAAGTTCACTAACAAGAGTATTTAAATATGCCTATTTCTGGTTTTTTGACTTATACACAGCAAAATTGTAAATACTTATGGGAAGCCTTAAAAATACAAGGAGACAAATAACTGTAGAACTGTAAATATCATATGTGGTTGTGATGTTAATAATATAAGACAATAACAGCACCACAGGATGCCTAAAATATTGCATGCTAAAACTATGTTTTGGTTTGAAATTTAATTTTTTACCTTCCCCATCCACTCTGTTGATTTGCATAAGAAGATTCAGGGTAGGAGATAAAAATTATTGAACTACTTTATGAGATGAATTAATAGGATGCTCTTCCCAGAAAAATGAAGACAGCAATTCATAGGCCTAGATTGATCAGCCCACTATTAAAATTACTGAACCATACTTATATATAAATGATGGCTTTCTGGAATATGTATTTCACAAATTTTGTAAGGTAGATAAAATATTACCAGAAGGTTATGAGATTAACTGATAAATTAGTTGGGAAAGTAATCTCATTACTTTGTATTCATACATAATATAAAATTTGTGCTGAGTTTTAGGGCACATGGGCCACTCTTCAATTTGTACATTTAAATTTTCAACTTTCCTGAATAATGGTTGCTGTTGTTTTTACTAATCCAAGGGCAATTTGAATAATAGATTACCACCTAACCCCTTATTGTGTGCCTTAACACATAGTGCAAGGGGTGGCAATCTTTGGACTGAAGGCAAAATCTTGCCTTTTTATAAGATTTATTTGGCTTCTGAGGAAGGAGGTAAAGAGGCTGGCTAGCCTCCCTCCCTTCAGTTCCCATGGTTCAGCGTATGCTGTGTGAACCAGGGCTTTGACCTCAGAAAATAAGGAAAGGTAGTGAGATTATTTTCTCCTACTTCTTGTCGACCCAGAAGATGGGATACCATTTCAGACTTGAGTAACCTGAGTTTTACATAGAGTGGAAAAACCACAGAAATAACAGAAGGATACAGGCTACCATACTTGAGTTACTGCCAATACTTGACTGAGAATAAAAAACCAAACTGACAGATCACCTTGTCACATTGACTTTAGAAAACAGAACATTGCATTACAATTGTCAACGGAATTGTGAGTGAAAAAACTAAGTACAATAGAAACTGAGAAATAACTTACAAAGAACTAATGTTTCTCAAAAAACAAGTAGAAAAAAGACAGTAAACAAAAAATGGTTCAATTATATATAACAATAATATATAATTGAAGACAGTCATGAAAACACCAATTTCATCATCAACAAAACCCTGATATGTGAGTGTTATTCCTCATGATCCATATAATTTTGGATATTGTGTTTAGTGGCTTAAATTTTAAATATAAAATATATGTAAAGTAGCCAGCAGCTTCTCTGTAAATTTTTAAGAAATTAAATGAAACTGTCAAGTAAAAATCAAACATGAAAATGGTCTAAGAAGATGATTCTCAATCCTGTAATGGAAGTCCCTTATAGCCTTGGTTTTATTCTTCTAAATACTGTTAGTATTTATTGAACTGAGCAATGCAAATGTTCAGTAGCACATCATTACTTAGTTTCAAAGATTATTCCCTATCTTCTTAGGGTTCTCCATATCAAATTAATTCTCTAAGTCACTCAACACCACCCAAATTCTGCAAAAGAGAGATAAAAGAACTTAGTTTTTCAATAAGAAAACTTCATAACAAAATTCATGTAACTGTCAGAAAAGCTTCATTAATTGCACATCATATTTCCATCTAATCATTATGTTTTAAGCATGTTTTTGAAGTAAAAATCCCAAATACAGCAAAGTGCTTTTGACATATCATAGGTTACAAAGAACATGTGCCTTTTTCAGTAAATATTTCAAGAGCAGAGAGAGTCACTGATGTGGAAGACAATTTTATGGAAAATGGGAGGAACTGTAAGAAAACAAAAACAAAAATAAAAAAACTTTGGCTTTAAAGTAAATTAAATTCTACTTTATTATTTTGAAGAGAATATTTTTTTGTTTTTTTGCTGTTTTGAAACTCATTATTTCGTTAGTTAATAAAATGAACAAATAACCCTAAAGTTTATTCTGTCCTTAGGTACACCAATCCCCTATAAGTGTCCCTCAACCCAACTGAACTCCACTACATCCTTTACCTTTCTTATCTCCAACCCACTTCTCCATACCTCATCCACACTTTAGCTCTTTCCTTGCCCTTACATTATTTTGAGTATCTTTCCTGCTTTCCTCCTCTCCCCATCTCATTCCACAATAATACTGTCTCCATATTTACTACACCATATTTATCATCATCCTTCTCCCAGCCTATTCCCAAGCTCCATTCCAGCCCCCATAATACCCTTACTCTCCCTTGTCTTAAGTCTCCCCCACTTTTGACCCTTAAACTCCACCCCGGCACTAATCATAAATTCTCCCCACATTTTAGCCTTTGGGAACCAGGATACAATGGGTATTAAGGTAAAGACCATGAATGGAGTAATGATTTCTATTTGATACCTTTGTTGATTTATAAAAAATAAAATCCAAATGTTGTATATTTCCAAAATTGTAACATCCATAGTATTAAAACATCTGGATAGAAATGATGATGTGAAAATGTAGGAACCAGGATACCATGTAATCCTCTGAAAACAATTCCCTGATATTTAAAATAAGCTGGCTTATGCTAGCCTTTCAAAGATTATTAAATCATATACAGCATAGGATTTGAAGAATTTTTTTAGTTTTAAAATTTAAGTTTTGCATGTTTTGAAAGCACCAATTTTTCGTTTTATTATATATTATAAAGTCATTCATTTTTAGGCTCGTTAAGAAAAATAAATGGACATACAATACCAATATCTTCATCTAAATTGTAAGATATATTGATGGAAAACAATAAAACATGCACTTTGTGAATTTACCTAGAGCATATTTTTGCTATTAAAATAATATTTTAAGAGTTTATTTTTTAAAATAACTCACCTTTAGTAGATTTCATTAACTTAAGCAACTAATATTCACCTACAAACCAACTTCTTTATTCTTATACATATATTAGAGTAAGATAAAAAGGTCATCTTCAAAATAAAATTCACCATTAAGATGCAGTGACATTTGATAATTCTAAATTATTATAAAATATCAACAGTTAATATTACCCAAATACTCAAAGTTTTTGAAGATCATCATGAAGATATTAATTAATTTTCATAATTTCTTCATGAATATACCTAGTTATTCAAAAATAAACACATACATTTGAGGGTTTAAATGCTATAAAACAGTGTTTTCCAAAGTTCCTTTCTTAAACCCTAACATTTCAGGGCATAGTGGGATTCAAAACCAAGAAAAATTTCCTAAAGGAGTAGTAACAATTTGGAAACACCCACTATTATCAAAATTCAGTAAAAAAAAATCAAACCACCTCTACACATTATGCCTCCCCAGAAGTTATACTCATCAGACACTCCTACCAAGTGTTTCAGTTTGTTCTTAGTGCATTCATTATGTTTCAAGTTAGTAATTCCATATTTCTCATTTTCTACACTTATCACCAGTGACTAGAGAACAAATCTGTCTAAAATCAGCAAAAGCTGGTATGATGCTTACAGCATTAATATTTATTGTGAATATAAACTTCCACCTTTTGAAAGTAAAGGAAACAACTGGATTTTATTTTCAGAGAAAAGCAGGACAGTTAAGTGCACTAGTATGGTGAAACATTGTCCATTTACTTTGATGTTGTATTTGATTTTGTGAATTGTATAGTGCCATTATTTGCTGGCCATTATTGACTTCTCTTGTTTACTAAATATTTATTGTGATATGTTTAAACAAAGTACCATTCAAGGTGATATAGTAATATATATGTGATGTGTGTGAATTGGCCTGTACTGTATCTTTAAATAAAATGTAGTGTAGATTGATGTGATGTTTTTATTTATTCAGGGGTTGAATTTTTGCAGCACTAGAGTATAGAACTCCTGGTGCTCATTCTATAAGATTATGCTAATCCTATAAAATTCAAAACCTGTATTTTAATATCTTACTAATTTAAAATTTAAGTAAAGAATATTACAGAGGGGTTGTATCCATTTAAAAAATTAAATTGCTTAATCAATCTTATTTCTGTAGCAGACTTCACCAAACATTGATTAGGACCTATGTTCAAAACTAAAATCAAAATTAATCCTGCACCTGTTGAAGTAGCTGCTTCTTCTATTACATAGTCTTTTGTACAAATACAGTCACATGATCTGGGCACTTTTGTTTTTAGATTTTCTTCTGTGTGAATGTGAGACACAGAGAATATCTGGAAAAAATCTATACAACAACAGCAGCAGTTTCACTTAATTATTGAGAATTTTTGTTATCACAATGTATTTTTTTCGCAACTACACTGAAGAGATGATTTTATATTTTATTTCAATTCCAATATTAAGTAATCTTTACCAATCATATAAACCTAACATTAGCCCTGATATGTTGATAAACACGAATATAAAGATTTCAAACATTGGCCTTAATGTCTGAAGCAGATGTGATTAAAAACAAGGCAGTTTATCAACTTCACACATTAAAAGAAACCTTGATTTGTTCTAAATATTTTGCATGTTTCATTTAAGAAAAAAGAATCCCATCAAAATTTATTTTTCTTCATTCAAATATAGATCCATGTAATGTGAGTTGGACAAACCTTATTAACTAGACCAGCTAAAGGGTTTTATGTCACAGAAATAAAAATATTAATTCACCCCGTCTTACATCTTGAAAACTAAATTTCAACTCTTGGATAATGGTGTTTTGCCTAAGTATTTTCAAATTTGTATTTGTATCTTGTTGAGGCTTGTACTCTAAATTATGTAATCTATAAGTGTCAGCTGTTTCTCTTCTCAAGTACATTGTGATACTAATTGTGATTAACATTTTCTTATACTAAATTTCTGCCAGTTATCTTGTTAATATTTTGTGTCTGGTAAAATTTATTGATGATTAATGCCATTGTGCTGTCCGTACTATTTTCCAATACATAACAATGATGTGTAAGGTGCATTGCAAAAATGTTTAAATTTGCTCTTTTTTTCTAGTATGTGAATCTACTGGAAAAAATATTTGACACAATAGTGAAAGTAATATATTTCTTCCTGAATTGAAATTGTCTTTTCCTTTAAATGCTTCATATGTAAATTTATATTTCAATAAATGGTGTCATCTGCATTCAAATATTTTGTCTGTTTTTATTTCTTTTAAAAATACTTCATATAGAACCATGCCTAATACAGACCATTTAATATGAAATAGGAAAAGCAGCTTGGCATCATGGTAAACACCTTTAATTCCTGAACTTGGGAGGGAGGGGCATGCAGATCTCTGAATTTGTGGCTAGCCTAGTCTAAACAGTGAGTTCTTAGCCAGCCAGGAATACATAGTAAGATTCTGTCTCAATGCTGTTAGAAACAAACAGAAAAATGAATAAAGACAAGAAAATACAAATACAGGTATCTGAAAACTTGAGAACTTGCTACATAACCCACAAAACAGAGAATATTAAAACAATGACAAGCAAGTAACCTATTGTTCAACCTTTTCATATATAAATCCCACAATTTATCAGAAACACAATTCCTATCATACCCAGGATTTCAGCTATAACTTTTCTATAGTTCTTTATTCTCTGTTCACCAACTTCAAAATAATTCTATTGATGTCCTTGATTCGGGATACTTCAAGCACATCAGAGATGCCACTGTTGTTAATAATAACTCTATAATCACAATGGATATTTCTACTTAATAGATGTTTAGAAAAATATTTGTATGCTAATTTATATATATGTATCAAACACTTTTCAGTTTATTTCAACTAAATTATGACGTTGAAACGATGACAAATAAGGTACAAAGGTCAAACTACCTTCTAATTTTAGTCTAATAGTTATATTTTTGCAATTTATTAAATTGATAATTCATGTAGGACAAAATCATTCCAAGGAGCTAATGAATGAACATCAATAATAATGTTTCATTGAGGAAAGAATTACTTATGCAAATTTGAATAGGTAGATCTCTGACATACATTCATTTTAATGAATATTCAATTAAGCACTAATCATGTACTACACAAAATAGTCACTGGGTGATATAATGTTAAGAAAAACCAATATATCCACAAACTTCTGTAGTTTACAATGTAGTTGGAAAATGGAATAAAGAAGAAAAATGGCCAAAAACAGGCTACTCTGTCAGAAAATGGTAATCATGAAAATGTGACTCAAAATTACTTATGAATAAAATATTGACACAGAAAAATCTGTTAGCACAAGGGATCTAGAAGAATGTTTTCATTCAGAAAAAAAAAACAAACAAAGCAAATTTCTCGGTATGAAATCCTAACATAAAGTCATAGAGAAGAAATTAAGTCATATATTTGTTTTTATTTAACTTTTTGATAAGTCAGACTTTTCCCAAGTACAATAAACCTCAAATTTAATATGGATCTAAGTTCAATTTTTATATCACGATTTATGCAAATTTCCATTTATTGGAGTTAATTCCTTTCTAGCTTGACATTTTTATTAGTTTTAAAGAAAAAAATTAGAGCAGGAAAGCTGTAAATCTCAGCAGCTGCTCTAAATCTAAGAATGAAGAAGGGGAAAGGTCATGCCACTTGACATACCAGCACAGAGGTCCACCACAAAGCACCAGACAGACACGTGGTGGAAAGAATGAGCTTTAGAGAAAGAGTAATGAAGCTCAAAATATTGAAAAGTAGAACAGAACAGAATCAAAAGCTTGGTGGCTCTCCTAGTTAGGATTATTATTGCAATGATGAAACACCATGACCAAAGAAACTTGGAAAGTAAAGGGTTTATTTGGCTTACACTTCCAAATCACGATTCATCATTGAAGGAAATGAGGACAGGAACTCAAACAGGGCAGGAACATGGAAGCAGGAGCTCATGTAGAGGCTGTGGAGTGATGCTGCTTACTGGCATGCCAAGCCCAATTTCTTATAGAACCAGGACCACCAGTCCAGAGATGGAACCACCCACCATGGACTCAAATCTCCCCCATCAATCAGTAATTAAGGAAATTTCTGCAGCTGGATCTTATGGAGGCATTTTCTCAACTGAGGCTCCCTCCTTTCTGATGACTTTGGTTTATGTTGAATTGACATAAAATTAGTCAGCTCAGTGGCCCATTGTTAAACATTCAATTTCTCCTAAGGCCCAATAGCCGAGCCAAGATCTGTCTCTCAAAAGGAAAATAGTTGTCTGCAGATGATAGTAGAGCCTTGTGACAAAATCCCAAATCTCCTGCCAGAGGTTCCAAATGGCATCCCTATCTACTACTGACACCCCAAGTACTATCAGATCTACTGGATCATATTGTTCAAGCAATACAACATCGTTAATTGTGGTCTGTACCTGTTGAGGAACCTTCTATTCCAGGCCCCATTCAAAACTAGGAGCTTTCCTAGTTGCTTGGTATTGTAAGGATGGAAAAATAAGGCCTAACTCTCTAATGACCCCAGGAAGCTAGAAGTTTAAAAGGCCTAAATACCTAAAATTCCAGACCCTGTCCTCTGCCAGTGAATAGGCAAAAGGTCTAGGAGCCCGTGCAAATGCAGACCTCCGGGGCTATAGAAAACATATTGGTCTATAAAGCATAGGCTTAGGTGATTTAAAATGATTGGTCTAACAATTATAAAATGGTTTAAATTGATTGGCCCACACCGTGCAGGCTCTTGATGCTATGAGATGATTGGTTTACAATGTGTGGGCTTTGTTGTTGTAAACCCTATAAAAGCTATCTCAATTCTGTACTTGGATTCCTCAGTCCTCTGCCCCTGCATGGCATATGACTGTGGACCCTAGTGCACTTGGAACAAGACCTCATGCAGTTTGCATCAAGACTGCTTCTTGTGAGTGATTTGGGGTGTTGCCTTTCCTGAGTCGGAACGTGAAGATCCATGCTCTGTGGGTCTTTCATTTTATTGGCCAGAGTATATTGAAGAATTTATTGTCTTCAGAATCCAAATAGGCCCAGGCAGTGTTGTGCTTCTTTCTTGGTCATGAGAGGAGCCAAGTACAATAACTCATCCCTTGTCTTAAAATAAATATTTCTATATGCCCCATACCACAGGACTCCTAAAAATTTCACAGAACTAGAAGGCACTTGGATTTTGGTTGGATTTATTTCCCATCTTATGATGCACATATGTGTTACCAACAAGATCAAAGCATAAAGTTGACAACATAGTGGACTCATGTTGTATTTTGTGGAAGAGGCAGACGATCAAAATCAACCCACAGCCAAACATTAGGTGGAACTCAAGGAAATCCTCAGGATAAAGGAAAGAAGGATTGTAGGAGCCAGAGGGGTCAATGACACCAGAACACAGCCCACTAATCAACTAAGCAGGGGCTCACAGAGACTTAAGGGGCACTCAAGGAGCCTGTATGAGTCTGAGCTATCACCTTTGCATGAATGTTCTGATTGCACAGTTGGTGATCTTGTGGGACCACTAACTTCAGGAGTGAGGGGTACCTCTGACGCTTTTGCCTATGCTTGGGATCCTTTTCCACCCAAAAAGTCACCTCATCCTTTCTTGATATGAGAATTTGTGCTTAGTCCTACTGCATCATGTTAAGCCATGTGCGGTTGATATCCCTGGGAGACCTGCTATTTTCTGAAAAACAGAAAAGCAGTTGATCTGGGAGAGAAAGAATGTGGGCAAGGGGATGCAGTGAGGAGGAGAGAAGGGAAGGGAGGGAGGACTGTGGCTAGGATGTATTGTGTGAGAGAAGAATAAATAAAATGGAAAGAATATCCCTTCTAACTAGGTTATCACACAGGATAGAGAATTAATGTATTTTTGAGGTAAAATTGTAAAGGTATACTGCTGGTCTTGCCAACCAAAAGCAAATTACTACTGGTGGTCCTCATGGATAAGTACCAACAAAAGGGCATTTGCTAGATCAATTGTTATATAACATGAACCAGGAAATGTGTTACTCTGGTAAAGTAAGAACACCACAACTGCTATAGAAGCACCTATGATAGTTGCTACCAGACTGAATTTCCAATAGATAGTCAACTGTCATTCTCCAAAATTCATCTGTCTTCTGCACTGGCCAGATAGGAGAGTTAATGGGAGATGTGGTAGAATCCAGAACCCCTGCATATATCAAGTCCTTGATAGTAACACTAATTTCTGCAATTTCTCCAGGTATGCAATGTTTTTTGATTCAGTATTTTCCCTTGTAGAGGAAAATCCAATGGCTTCCATGTTGCCTGTTCAACCTTCATTCCACAAATCAAGGAACCAGTGTGGGAATTCTGCCAAATTCTAAGTACATTCTAGAACTGGGGAAATAACCACAAAATGAATTAAGGGGCCCACTGGACCTACTGTGAGTTAGAATTCAGCTAAAATTCCATTACTCTCCTGACCTCTGTAAGCTATTTTAACTGAAGGGCCACAATGAATTTTTATGTCTTTGGGAGCCCATGTCAATTCAGCACCAGTGTCATATAGACTGATTGTTTCCTTCCACCAGTGTACAGTTGCATTTGAAAAGAACATAGGTTTCTCTGGGGAAGGACTGGAGAAAAGTTAACCATAAAACTGTTAGGTATTTATTCAACATCTTTCCTTGGGTAAACCTGGATATCCTTTCATTCAAAGGGTTCTGGATCTGTACACTAGCTCAAGTCTGGGTATTGGTTCACAGGCTGAGATTTCATCTTCTCGCCATCCAGTATACCCTTTCTTTTATTTATTTGAGAATTGTTCTGCTTATACAGATCAAATAAAAACACAGTAATCTTATCTATTTCACAGCAGGAAACACTATGACTCATTAACTAGTATCAAAGGTCCCTACAACTCATGTCACCATAAAATTCACTTTTCCTTATTATGGGTTCCGCCATTATGGGCATTGCTTTTTCTATGCTGCCTGTTAAGATAACTGTGATTATCTTGCCTGTGATGATTCAATGCTGCCACCTGGCCCCTGCGACCTCGGGGCCCAACCAACCCCACTGCATTTAATTCATCCAACTGAGCAACAGAATCTTCAACCCTAAGGTCTGATACAAAGAAAAGAGTGACAACAAAACTCTTCAAATGAGCAGGTACCCCCTCTTCATTTTGTGTCTTATAAGATTAGTGAAGGGCATGTCTTCTGGGCCTTCCCATTAGCATAACCACTCTAGCATTGCAATTTCCCTGAGTCTTAAAAAAAAAAATCGCCTCATCTCTGGGCAGTGGTGGTGTATGTCTTTAATACCTGCACTCAGGAGACAGAGGCAGGTGGAATTCTCTGAGTTTGAGGCCAGCCTGGTCTACAGAGCGAGTTCCAGGACAACTGACCGGTCTACACAGAGAAATCTTGTCTCAAAAAAAAATCCCTTCCTCAAGCTAAGGGATATCAGGCATCTCTAACACCTTTTCAATAGCCCAACTTTTGACAAATGCTTCAACCAACCATTTAAACAAACCCTTATCAGTAAACTCAAACTGACGAGTTTTATGTACCTTTCACCATTATCCCACACCCTTAAAATTCATTCCCTCACATATTCACATATTCTCTATACTTCTGCTTGAATGAATTAGCAAACTCGACAGTGTTTATAGTGCAACTCTTCATGAACTTATACTTTCTATCTGTCCTCTAGGAGCACATTTGAGTCTGATTATAGATTTAAAGGCCACTGCAGGGCCTTGAGCATCAGTCAGTATTGTCTTACCTGGCACCTTCTTAAAGGCAGGTTACTGCCAGTTTGCAAGACAATAAAGGATTAATTCCCTCATTTAAAAACAGAGGATGTAGTATGGCAGGGGATGGACTTGTGGATGAATCATCTGCTAAAGGTGCACACACTCCTTCCTGAATTGAGAAATCTCATATGCCTGGAAGGACAGACTGACAATAACATACAATTATCAACAGTTCAGGGCTGCAAAGATGTCTCAACTGTTAAGAACATTGGCTATTCTTCCAGAGGATCCTGGCTCAGGTTCACTTCTCAGAAGTCATCTGATGGCTCACAGCATCTATCTAATATCCTTTTTAGCCTTTATGGGGACTGCATGCATAAGCAGGAAAACAGAACAGCATTACACATAAAATATAATAAATGTTAATTTTTTTAAGGTAAGAGCTCACTGTTGTCTCCAAGAAACATACATCACTGGCCTTTGTTTTTTGTTGTTGTTTGTTTGTTTGTTTTTTACCCTATAGGAATAAGATTTGTTATCTTTTATCCCAACTTTTGTCTTTCACCTAGTTCTATAAAGGCAATTTAAAATTTTGTATCCTACTTGCAAGCACACACACACACACACACACACACACACACACACACACACACACACACACACATTTACAACAGTACCTCCAGTCTTTATTAAGACCTACGTTATTCATGTTTATTTTCTCCTTTTTCACATTTCTAGATCATCCTTTGCTAATGAGAAGCTGACTTTAACTATCTCCACACTTGGTTAGTTAACTACCTCCTGTTTATGTATCCATACCTTTACCCTTGGAGATACTGTCCTTTCCTTATTCTCACCATGAGACAAAAATTTCCTAAGGCCCCATGGATGCTTTCCCCATCCTACTCACACATTCCTGTTACAGGCCTCTCTGTAATAGAGAAGCCAAGGGCATTACTCATATCTTAACTACTCACACCAGGCAAATTAATGTGGTAATTCTCCCACTTTACTGTTACTTCTTTGGTTAGGTTTATTCAAAAATATGTTTTTAATATAATTATGAAAGGAACTGGTTCCCTGAATGAATTTCTAAATTTTATTTATTTATATATTTTATATCCTGACCACAGCCTCCTCCTACTCTCCTCCTAGTCCCTCCCCCCACCTCTCCTCTTCCCCTCCTCAATCCACTCCTCCTCTGTTTCTGTTCAGAAAGGGGCAGACCTCCTGTGGGTGTTAACAAAACATGGCACATCAAGTTGCAATAAGACCAGAACTTATCCTTGCATTAAGGCTGGGAAAAGCAACCCAGTATAAGGCCTGGCAAAAGCACTAGGGACAATTCCTGCTCCTACTGTTAGGAGTCCCACAAGAGAAGCAAGTTACACAACTGTCTCATATAACATATTCATTGTTGGTATATAAGAAGGCTACTGGGTTTTGTATATTAATTTTGTATCCTGCCACTTTGATGAAATGATCACTCCTGAGAGTTTTCTTGTAGAATAGTTATGTCTCTTGTGTGTAAAATCATATCCTCTGAAAATAAGAATGTTTTGAATTCATTCCTTCCTATTTATATCCTTTTTTCTTGTCTTACTGATAAAGATTTAAGTACTATGTTGAACAACATTGAAGAAAAGGTATTGTTCCTGGTTTCCCACCTGATTTTAGTGAAAATGCTAGATTTGTCACGTTGTCTTTATTATGTTGACATGTGTTTCTTCTACTTTTATTTTTTCGAGGTTTTATCATTGAAGGGATGCTGTAGTTTGTCAAAGACATTTTCTACAACTATTGAGATGGTTATGCAATGTGATTCCAGTTGTATGGTAGATTATATTTACTGGTTTACTGATTTGCATATGTACATGGAAGCTTTTGTTCTGCCTGTTCCTGCAGCAATTCAGTCCCAAATAAACTGGTATATTTCTCGGGCTTATTTCAAAAAACTTTTACAACTTAAATTAACCCATAATTCTTATATATGTTTAGTCACATGGCTTGGTACCTTTTCTTAGTAGTAAGGCATTCTCATCTTGCTTCCTCTGTGTTTGGCTGATGACTGTTTCTCTGCTTTTCCTCTTACCAGAATTCTCCTAGGCTGGTAGCCCCACATATACTTCCTATCTGGTTACTGGACAATCAGCATTTTATTAAACAAATATGAGTGACAAATCTTTACAATGAAGAAGAACATTATCCCGCATCATGCATACATTAAACCATATATGCCACATGGATACAGTCAACTAGATTATTGTTAATGATTTTTTGATATGTGTTTAGATGCACGTTGTGAAAAAATTATTAAAAATTCTTTAAGTCTTCCTCAGAGAGATTGATCTATATTTTTTTCTCCCTCCTTCTCTCACTACCTTTGGCAGCGGTCTTAGCCCAGCCATGAAAAGCTGAGCTTGGTCTGATAAAGGTAAGTGTTCTGCTCACCCTTTTCCCAGCCTCCAAGATTCCTGGAGACAAACAGATCTCACAAGCAGTGAGTCTAGTCAACAGGAACTCATTTATTGCCCCATAGCAGGAATCTTTTAAAGAAAAAAACAAAACAAAACTGCAGAGTGGGAAAACAGCCAGCCAATGGTTTTGAAGGTCAGTCTATCATGTGCCTAGGCTCTCTTATGCTTTACCTAGTGATCATGAGAGCTGTTCATGCTGTGATCTCATCTGGTTAGATCTAGTCAACCAATCATCTTTTTATTGCAAACAACTCAGGACTTGCCCTCTTAACTTCCTCTCAGTGACTGGTTCATGTGCCCTACACCTTCCTCCCCCAGTGTGTGTGTGTGTGTGTGTGTGTGTGTGTGTGTGTGTGTGTGTGTGAACGCTACGAGAGTTCACCTAGTTTTGGTATCAAAGTACTATTGGCTCTTTCTTGTGGTGATACTTTGTTTATGATTTATTAAATCCACTGGAGATCAAAATAGCAAAGCAGCCATACTAGTTAGCCTTTGAAGTCAGGCAGTGGTGGCACATATCTTTAATCCCAGGACTCAGGAGACAAAGGCAAATCGATCCCTCTGAGATCAAGGCCACCCAGGGCTACACGAGACTGAATCAGTCTAAAAGAGTAACAGAGATCATGCCTTTAATTCCAGGAATTGAGAGAGGTATTTAAGACAGAAATGGGATCTCAGAGCTGACATTCATTCTCCAGCCACATTGAGGTTAGGAAGGCATTCATTTTCCAGCAATGTTAGGAGAGGCAGCAGTCTGGGGCTTAGTGAGAGCTCGTGGAGACAGGATCAGCCCTTTCAGTTTAAGGTAGAGGTAAGAGCTTGTGGCTTGGGTGCTTTGTTTTTAGGATCTTTAGCTTGAAGCTTAAACCCCAATATCAGTCTCTGGATCTTTTATTTTTTGTGTTACACTTTCAAAAGAGCTTGGTAGTGTTCTGTCTTATTTTACAGACTGATTTTCAGGTCATTAGTGTTAGTTCATCTTTAAATTTTTGCTAGAATTCCCTTTCTGAGGGCAATCTATGCATTCTCCTTGGGGCCTTCCTTGCTACCTAGCTTTTCTGGAGCCATGGATCACAGTCTGGTTATCCTTTGCTTTACATCTAATATCTACTTATGAGTGAGCACATACTATGTTTACCTTTCTGAGCCTGGGTTGCCTCACTCAGGGTGGTATTTTCTAATTCCATTCAATTGCCTGCAAATTTCATGATACCATTTTTTTCTTATAGCTGAGTAATAATACTGCGTTGTGTAAATGTATCACACTTTCATTATTCACACTTCATGTGAGAGGCATCTAGGTTGTCTCCAGTTTATGGCTATTATTACTACTATGAACATTCTTGAGGAAATGTTCTTATAGTATGATTAAGCATCCTTTGAGTAGTATCATTGAGTCTTGAGGTGTATTCCTAATTTTCTGAGAAATCGCCATACTAATTTCCAAAGTGGCTGTATGAGTTTGCACTCCCACCAGAAGTGGAGGAGAGTTGCCCTTTCTCCACATTCTCTCCAGCATAAACTGTCTTTGGTGTTTTTTATTTTAGCCATTCTGACAAGTGTAAGACAGTATCTCACAGTTGTTTTGCTTTGCTTTTCCCTGATGGATTGCCCTCAGAAGGTGAATTAGATGGGATCTCTGGAGTAAATTGGGGGTGAGAGTGGGTGGTAGAGGGGAGGGGATGGGAGATGAAAGCATGAGGGAATGGGACTGTAGATGGAAGTTTCTTTACCACCTAAAACTAAAGTTCCATGGACTTTTAGTACACAGGCAGGATGTAGCCAGGCAGGAAATATATAGGCAAGCCTACCAGACTAGGAGAATTCTGGGGAGAGGAATGCAGAGACTTGGGAGAGGGAGAGAAACAGAGAAAGAGACCAAGAGAGAGACAGAGAAAGACAGAGAGAGAATGTAGCAGCTGAGGAAAGAAAGAGAACCAAGTATCACCAATAAGCAAAGACCTTATGGAGATATATGGATTAATAGAAATAGGTTAATAATTAAGAGAGAGCTAGCCAATAAGAAGTCTGAGCCATAGGCCAAACAGTTTATCATTTATATAAGCCTCTCTGTGTTTATTTACTACTGAACAACTATAGGATCTAGTGGAACAGAAACTTCTGTCAACAGTCTCTCATTGAAGGAAGGTAGGAAAAAGGCAGAAACCTAGAGGCAAGAACTGAAACAGACAATGGAAGAATTCTGATTACTAGCTTGTTCCTCCTGATTTGCTCAGCCTGTCTGCTAGTAAAATTCAGGACCACCAGCCAAGGGATGACACTACCCATAGTGTCCTGGGTCCACTTCCACATCATTTATCCAGAAAACACACCGGCCAATCAGGTGAGTGCATATTCTCAATTGAGGTTTCCTATTATTAAATGGCTCTAGCTTGTGTCAAGTTAACAAAAGAAAACCAACTGGGACGACTGACCCTCTTGTCGACTTGACACATAAACTACTGGTAAACCGTTGCCTTTCTTTTCTTGTGCATCATCAAGATCTTATATTAATATCAAAGTCACAATATAAATAATCTTAATGTACCACCATCCTTAAAACTCTGAACACTTTAAAAGTTCAGTTTCTTTAAAATATCCAGTCTCTTCAAAGTTCAAAAGCCTCTCTAAAAATTCCAAAAGTCTCTCTAAGAGGTCCAGAGACCCCATGAAATTCCAAAGTCTCTGGATGGTGCACTTCTGAAAAATAAAAAAGAAATTATATACTTCTTATTTCAAAAAGAAAGAGCCAGGATACACTTATAATCAGATGAAAATAAAGCCAAAGTCAAATAGTGTGAAAAGCTAAGTATCAGACATTTGAAATGCACTCACAGCCTTCATGCCTCCTCCAAAAGTCTCCATTTTTCCAGCTCTGCCTTAGTGTCAGACTCAGGCTAGCTCCACTCCATAGCTTCTGTCACAAGTGATTGTCCCACGGCAATGGTATTTCCAAAATGCTGGGGTCCTTGTTTTAACTGGCTGCACCATCCCAAATAACCTCTCCTAGGATCACTTTAAGGACTCTGACCTTGCTAAGTGGTATCAAGCCTCAACCTCTCTCCATGACCATTTCAATCCCTGGGGCTTATATTGAAACTGAGGTTGCACCTCCACTAATGGCCTCTCCTGGCCTCTCACAGTGCCAGGCCTCAGCTGCTCTCTGTGACCCCTTCATGCCTTCAAAACCAGTACTACCTAGATGTCGCCTACCCATTCCCAAGTCTAGCTGCCAGTATGAGGTAAACTTGGAGCACAGCTCCTGTATACTAACCCTGAGGAAATGCACTCAGATTTTGCCTCAGTGATACTTGTCTCAATTATCCCAGTAAAGCAAAGGCTTCACTTTAATGGTTAATCACCAGCTGATTCTTTAGCCCCAGCTGACTGGAACCACAAATTTTTAATTCAAAGTATCAAATGGCCCTGATTGAATCTTTATTATTATTATTATTATTATTATTATTATTATTATTATTATTATTATTATTTATTTTACATGTTGATCCCAGTTTCCTCTCCCTCCCTCTCTCCGACCCTCTCTCCCCTCCCCCCCACATGCACCCCGGTGTAGTCCTGATTGAATCTTTAAAGGACTCTTTAAAACATCCCTCTGAAACTTAACAAGCCAGGCCTCCATTTATCTAGACTCTTCTTAGCAATTTACTCTTAATGCCCTAACAATATCTCATTAAGCTGTGAGCATCCAATGGCTTTTCTACTTCAAAATTCCAAACTATGACTACAATTTTCCCAAAATGTGATCAGGTCTTTCACAGAAGTATCCCACAAACCTGATACCAATTTCTCATATTTGGGGTTTCTATTGCTGTAATAAAAACACCATGATCAAAATGAGCTTGGGAAGGAAAGGATTTATTTCATTTTACAACTTTCAGGTCACACTTCATCGCTGAGGGAGGTCAGGACTGAGTGCAGAGATGGTGGGAACTGAAGCAGAGTCCATGGAAGAAAGTTGCTCACTGCCTTGCTCCATCTGCTTACTTACTTTTTATTTATTTTTTTGCTTTTATTAAAAATATATTTTCCTTACATACTATATCCTAATTATGGTTTCCCTCCCTCTATTCCCAGTGTGACAGGGCAAGAAAATACAAATGTTCCTCCATCGTATATTCTTGCTGAGGCCATTTCAAGTTTAACTTGAATTTGATCTCCTTGATGGAGAACCCTTGTGTCTGCCTAGCATGATACCAGGCCATGGTTTCTGCCATTTAAAACCCCATATTCTGGACATGAGGAGCCTCATGTAGGTCTCTGAACACTTGAGTATGGTCTGGCTTGAATAAAGACATTCAGTTGGCTATAAACTGGATCTGAATGGTCACCTGTGATGAGCTATCCTTCACAACAGTTCCTCTTTCACTCCGTTCAGATCCACTCCTTTTTTGTCTGTCATTATGAATAAAAACTAAGGGATAATTATAAAATATAATAAGAGAAAACAAAAATCAGTATATCATGGTTCCTGCACCTAGCCTAGGCAACACAGTATAGCTGGCCCTGATGGTATAGGTGTGGGAGAGCTGACCCAGAGGGAATGAAAGCAGGAGAACCAGCTCCATCCCTCACTCATTGCTGCAAGGGATAAATTGCTGGGGCAGGGCTGCAGAGCTCACCTGATGGTGAGGACAGGGAAGAACTGGCAGGTTGACCAACACTGCAGCTGCCCAGGCCCAGAATCACGGTTATGACTTGGACCGCCCCAACATCCACCCCATCTATGATCTTCTGTAGCAGGTGAAGGGACCTGACCCACAGACCCAAAGCTGCTGGATCTCCACAACACAGGACAGAAAGGGGATGTCCAGGAAGATCTGCACTGAGGGCCCAACATCAATAGTGTAGTAGAAATCAGAGGCCTCAAACCAGACCAATGACATTGCAATGAACACTTGCAAGTAAAGATGTATGGACAAACATGTTTCCTGTGTGACTCACTGTGTCACAGCACAGCTTCCATGACGAGATTTTTAATTTGTCCTCTCCTTTTCTTTTTATCTCTTATTTTTTATTTTATTCTGAGGGGTAGTACAGTGGCAGAGAGCAAACTCAAAGTATAGAATCAAGATGCATGATGTGAAAAACCCATTAAATACAAAAGAAAGTAAAAGGAAATAAATATATTAGAATTGGGCAAAAGAAACAAAGAGCCCAAGTGAAGGCAAAAGAAACAGAGAGCCACTTTGTCACACACAAAGGAGTCTGATACAAACACTAAACTGAAAGTCATATACATACACAAAGAACCTGTAAGGTAAAAAGAGAGAAGAAAAATGTACATAAATAAAATAAAAATAATAAAATAACTTTTATCATGTAATTTAATTCTCATAAAGCCCCCAAAACAAGGATAAATGCCTTCTCTAATGACAAACAACCTGAAGACAACCACAAATGTGTTGTTTCAAGTGCCACAGTAAAATAGTCCTTGACTACATTTATTTGTTCAATGGTACCTTTTATAGAACTTTAAAAAAATAACTTTTTGTTGATTCTTTGTGGATTTTACATCATGTGCCCGAATTCCACTCATCTCCTCATCCCCTTACCTCTACCCTCTTTACCTTAAGACTCCCCTAAAAAAGCAAAGTTTAAAAGTATAACCTAAAAACAACAACAAAAAAGAAATAAGGAAAGAAAATGTTGGTGTGGAAGCTGCAGCGTGTTCCAGTGAGTCACACTGTAGGGGGTGAGTCACACCCCTTAGTTCAGTCATCTTTATTTGTACATGTTCCTTGCAATGAATCATTGCTTTAGCTTGAGGCCTTTGGCTTGGGGCTCCTCCTGGATGTCATGTTGTTGTCCTGTATCATGGGGATCCTGCAGTCTAGAATCTGTAAATTCACCCCTTCCATGTGCTCCAGCAGTTCACAAATGAGGCGAATTTGGGCATGGGCTAACTCATAGCCCTGGTTCTGGGACTGGGTGGTAGCTGAGTTTGTTAGCCCACTAGCTTTTCCTCACCAGGGTGAGCTCTCTAGCACTGGCCCAGCCAGCTCTTCCAAGGAAGCTTAAAGCAAGGGGCGGGGCCAGGTCTCCTGCTTGCATACCCTCAGGTCTGGCTCTCCCACACTCACATCCCCAGGGCCAGCTCTATTGTTTTTCCCAGGTGAGGTGCAGGGCTTGCTTCCTGAGTGCTGCAGCTGTTGAGGGATAAGACCAGCTCTTCTCTTGTCTTGCTCCTAAGGCCAGATCTCTTGCCTACCATAGGTGACAAGGTCTGAGGGGGGAGGACGTCTTTCCACATGGCTCTCAAAAGGGAGGTCAGCTTTCCTGCTTTCATACCTTCTGTGTCAGCTCACATTTGTCCCCTGCAAGGATCAGCTCTTCCGTACTACCCAAGTGAGGTATAGTGCCCATTCTCCCTCTCCCTGTAGAAAGTGTCTAACAGTGGGAAATGGGGGAGATCTCTCCTTCCACCACTCTGCCACGTAGCAGATGAGGGGTGGGGGTGATCTCCCCTGCACTTCACTGGTTCAGATCTGTGCATCTCTGTCAACAAGCTCAGCTCAAATGTGATTCCCGGGTGAGGGGCAGGGCCCCTTTTCCAAATTCTGCAGCCAGAGAGGGACAAGTTCAGCTCTCCCCGACAATTGTGACCCCAGAACCAGCTTTTCTTTCTTGCCACAGATGGCAAGGAATGAGGAGCAAGGGACAAGAGGTGTATCTCTCCTTCACCCACAGCACCACATGGCAGACAGTGGGGCTAGCTCTCCCACTAGCCTGCCTCCAGGGCTGGTTTACTTGCACCCATGACACCAGATCCGACTCTACTGTGTTTCCCAGTTGAGATGTAGGACCTACTCTCCTAAATGCTGTAGTCAGCGAGGGACAGGGTCAGTTCTCCTTAGTGGTGTAGCCAGTAAGGGGAAAGGCCAACTCTTTGCAATCCTCTCCTCACTGTTTTCAATGGCAAAAGAAACCATAAACCTTACCACAGGTGGCAGCTGCAGCACAACCTTGGACCCAAAAGCATAGCCTCCAGCAGCAAACCAGGCCAGGGCAACATCATGGCCCTCAGGAGCAACACAGGCCATTGTGATCTGTATGGCCCTGCAGAGGCTCAGTTCTTGAGTACTAATATGGTCCTAGGTGGTCGCCTAGACTCCTGCTTTCCGCATTGCCCTTGCTGGAAATACAGGCCATGAATATCCACCCAGACCCCAGATGCAGTTAGATCATTGGCCCAGATGTAGTCCTTGGCAGCAGCCTGGCCAAGATGCCACCATGGCCCAAGTTGGTAGCACAGATTACTCAGACCTGCATGGACTCAATGACAGCATGGCCTGGAACACCCACCTGGCCCAAAGTGGTATCTCAGACCCCAGGAATCCAAATGACCATGAATGGCAATAAGAACTTCAGTTATCAATAGTAGGGCCATGGACCACAATGCCCTCACCCCAGGTGGCAGAGAATGTTGCTCATGTCTGTTTGGACCTAGCAGTGGTGCACCCCTCTGACACCAACATAGCCACAGGTAGCAACCCAGATCCTTGGCCTCCATGTGGCCTTTGGTGGCAGTACAGGTCACAAACATCAACATACTGCAGGCTGCAGTAGGACCACAGACCCAGACCTGGTCCTCAGCAGCAGCCCAGGCCAGGATGACATCATGGCCTTATCTGGCATTGCAGATTGCCCACATCAGCATGGCCCCAGTGGTGGTGTGTCCCTCAAAAGTAAACTTGATCCCAGGTGGCAACCCAGACCCCAGGTGTCTGCTTAGCCATCTATGGTAACCTGAGCCCACAAACCCTGACCTGTAGTAGGGCTATGGACCCAGCCATGACACTTGGCCACAATTCAGGTCCAGAAGATACCATGGTCTTTCATGGCATCCCAGGACTGTTCAGCCCTTGGTGGCAACAGGAACCATGGATGTCAATTCGGAGCCTGGCTACAGCAGCGCCATGAAACCAGCCTTGGTCCCAGCAGCAGTCCTGGGTGGCAGCTCAAGTGTGGGCCTCTTAGATCAGCATGGTCCCTATAGGGGCACATTTTTCAGACATAGACCTTGTCACAGGTGGTGGCCCAGACTCTGGGTGTCCATAGGGCTATTGGTGGTAGCAAGAGCCATGTAAATCAACACAGACAACCACAGATATCAGCACAGACCTCCACCTGTAACAGAGTCATATACAAAGACCCAGCCCTTGGCAGCAGCAGAGGCCCAGACATCACCACAGACCTGGGTGGCAAGCAGCTCATCTAGATCAGCCTTTTCCTCACCATCCATACCTCTCCACATCCTCCTCTCTCCCAAATACATAAATCTTTCTGCCTCATTCTGACTCAAACCCTGTACTGACTCACATGATAGTGCCCAAACTCTCAGCACCAGAGGCTTGTAATTGATTATGCCCTCCCCACCAGATCAAGGGGCCTGAGGGGAGCTCTCTCTGTCCTTCACTGCCTCAGACCTGGAAAGAGGAGGACAAGGAGGACGAGGAGGAGGAGGAGGAGGAGGAGGAGGAGGAGGAGTAGAAGAAGAAGAAGAAGAAGAAGAAGAAGAAGAAGAAGAAGAAGAAGAAGAAGAAGAAGAAGAAGAAGAAGAAGAAGAAGGAAATGCTCTGATGTGTTTTGAGACAAGGGACCTCCAAAGTTTGTTTTCTGTTGGTCATCTACTGCTGGGGCTGTGCATACAGCCTACCCTTAAGAGTAGTTTTTTTCACTATAGAGATTCCCATGGAGAAAACTAAAGTGACTATCAATTGGAGATAACTTCTATGTGAAGGATGAGATTCTGTATTCACTTCTTTCAGCTATAGGACCAAATCTTGTGAAGACCTGTGCATGCTACCTCAGTCTCTGTAAGTTTACATGTGTTTCTAGATGAGGGATGTGGGCATGTTTCTATTGCTGCTGCTGCAGGTGGTGGCATCAACCTGGAAGAATGGAGTCTAAAAATAAGGTGGACTAAAGTCACATAAATAGCCATCTTTATTCAGAGCATCTGACAATTTATTTTCTTAGGGTTAAGAAGGTCAAATGAGGAGAATGTTTGCTGAGTGTAGTCTGTATACAGCCATGAGGACAACCATAGCTGAACACATCTTTGAATAACAGAATAAAGAAGCAATGTGTAATCTAAAGCAAACCACTGCTATTAGTACTCACGAGAGGGACACGAAAGTACATTCCAAGACCAGCCCATGTTATGGAAGAACAGACATTACAAGACTTTTGCTTACTAGCAGTTTTCTCACAAAGCTCTTCTCCCACAGCTTTATTCATAAACTGTGTTCTTTTTTAAAGTTTTCTATTCCTTTTACATATCAACCACAGTTTCCACTCCCCTCCCTCCTGCTTCCCGCACCCCTCCCTCATAAACTCCTCAGAAAGGGCAATGCCTTCCATGGAGAGTCAACAAAGCTTGGCATATCAAATTGAGGCAGGACCTAGACACCCCACCCCATCTCACCCCCCACATCAAGGCCTAGCAAGGCATCCCACTATAGGGGATGGGCTCCAAACAGCCAGCTCATGCACCAGGGATAGATTCTAGTCCCACTGCCAGGAGCCCCACAAACAGACCAAGTCACACAATTGTCACCCACATGCAGATGGCCTATTTCAGTTCCTTGCAGGCTCCCCAGGTGTTGGTCCAGTCATGGTCTGTGTTCTGACATGTGCCCACTTCTCTTTTTGTTTTGTTTTGTTTTAATTTTTTCTTATTTTACATATTATTCCCAGTTCCCTCTCCCTCTCATCTTTCCATACATCCTCCAACCCTCCCCATTCCCCATCCACTACCCAGGAAGAGTGAAGCCCTCCAGGAAGGATCATCAAAATCTGTGTCCACGTCTTTAAGCTCTAGGACCCCATCTGGTATAGATCTATGCAGGTGCTGTGCATGCTGCCTTTGTCTCTGTGAGTTCAATGTGCATGGGTCCTCTTGACGTAGAGGGCCTTATTCTCCTGATGTCCTCCATACCCTTCTGGCTCTTACACTCTTCCTGCCTCCACTTTCACTGGGTTCCCTAATCCCTGAGGGGAGGGGTTTGATGGAGACATCCTATTTACAGCTGAGTGTTCCATACTTATTGCAGGATGTCTGGTTGTGGATCTCTGTATATGTTCCCATTTGCTGCAGCAGCCTGTTTTCTTATACAAGTTAGGACCACCTTCCTAGGGGGTTGCACCACCCATTCTCTCTCCCATCAACCATTCATCCAGAAAATGTTCTACAGACTTTCCTTCAGGCAGTTTAAAGTAGGTATTTTCTCAATTAACTTTCTCTTCCCAAACAACTATAGCTTATATAAATTTAACTGAAGAATCCAACCTGGGCATGCGTCCTCAATGAATCTCTTTGGCTGATTTTGAGCAAAGTTCTGCCATGCTTTTATTTTAAATATTTTGGGAAATATTCTGCTATGATGTTATTGGAAATACTTTTCTTTCCTTTAGAATAAGATTCTTTATTGGTTACTTTTCTATTGTTGTGATAAAATACCAAGACCCAGGCAACTTATAGAAGAAAAGGTTTATTTTGGACATATGATTTCAACCATTACTATCATGGTTCAGGAATGTTCTTGCAGGTAGACATAGTGGTTGGAACAGCAACTGATAACCAGAAACAGAAAGCAGAGACCTTACTGGAAATGGTACAAGGCTTCTGAAATCTCAAAGCCTGGCCCGAGTGACATACTTCCTCCAGCAAGGCCACACTTTCTAATTCTCTATATATGGCTCTATTAACTGGAAACCATATATTTGAAGAGCGGGACTCAATGGGCCATTCTCAGGCAAACAACCATAGAGTCTTTATTTCTTGTGTGAATGAATTTTGTTTTATTATTTAAATTTGCAACAAGCTAGTTTTACATGTCAATCCCAGTTCCAGCAGCCTCCCCTCCTCCCCTGGCCCCCTCCCAGCCTCCACCCCATCCCCTATCTGCTCCCCAGGGAAGGTGAGGCCCTCCATGGGGGCATCTTCAAAGTCTGTCATATCATTTGGAGCAGAGCCTAGGCCCTCCCCCATGTGTCTAGGCTAAGGGAGTATCCCTCCATGGGGAATGTGCTCCCGAACTCCTTTCATTCACCAGGGATACATGCTGGTTCTACTGTCAGGGGCCCAATAGATTGCCCAGTCCTCTTCACTAACACCCACATTCAGAGGTCAATCCTGTGCTGGTTTCCCAGCTATCAGTCTGGGGTCCATGAGCTCCCTCTTATTCATGTCAGCTGTTTCTGTGTGTTTCTCCATTGTCCATGATTCTCAAATTTAGTCTTTTCATAGTGTACATCGTTCACCAAAGAACAATACATTATTTCATAAGTTAGCGTTTTCATTGTAAAAATTTTCCACCACCTCCACCTCATATCCATTCAATCCCCACTATTCTGAACCAAGTCCCAAATGTGGGCGGCACAGAGGTCCCTGTACTCACTGATAAGCCCTAGGGGAATCTGGAATGCTACACCTGGTTTTGTTTATGGAAAGGAAGGGATGCATAACCTGTTATCTGCCCAGAAGTCTAGTAGCAAATGTGGTTAATAACCTGTGGAATGACCTTTGCACTATTTCTGTGGCCACGATCATAACCCCCAGGCTCTTGATATCTTGTGAATCTATAAAACCTATCTTTAAGGAAGATGTCACATGTACTTTACAAAGAGTTTTGATGTAGTCATTGTATTATAGCTCTGAAGGTCAAGTTATGCTGGCTGGCAGTCAGTAGCCAAGGAATACCATGAAGTCACACCATACAACAAACCTCACACAAGAGTTTCACTTGGAAAGACACAAGAGAATAACTGCCTCTGTTCTTCTAGAGAGAAGCAGCAGAGAACTGAGTGTGAGATAGGCTTATATATGGGTTCTGAAGGCAAAGTTCTTCAACAGTGAGGATTGGTGAGATTTCAAGGCCTGAGTTTGGGGCAAGCCCAGAGATTGGTGGGATTTAAAGTTCAGAGATTGGTGGGTTTTCAAGTACTGTGCTTAGAATTTTGAATCTGTATGGCAGAACTTAGCCATCTGTGTCTTAAGGGACCGGGTCCAGCTGTTATGGCCATTAGCGTGTTCTGTGGGCAGAGCCTTGTGGATGGAGGTTCTTAATGGTGGTGCCTGATCACTCCACTCATGTGCTCTGAGGTGCTAGGAGTCATGTCTGAAGCTTTATTGTACACATAGTATTGAGTTAATTATCAACAGGAAAAAAATTTCATTAAGTTGAGCTGTGCTTAAATATGCCAAAAATAAGCTACTTAGAGTCAAATTCCTGAAGTTTGAACCTACACTGGTTATCAAATCATGTTGAGCTGAACTACCTTCTTGCCTCCTGTGAATTGTTACTCTGCTGGATGTGGTGGTCTCAGAGACCCCTGTGCCCCAAATCCTTGATCCATTCAATTGGTAAAGCTGTCTTTTTCAAGCTGTTTTTTTTAATTTATATTATTGAAGTCTAGTTTTCCTTCAGTGTTTTCTCTTATTGAATTCTTTTCCACATCCCACATTGACATCCATCTTGAATTCAATAATGAATTTGTGTCTTTTTAAGATTTTTTTTTTAAACTTTCAATAATTCTTCTGAATTATTTGTCTGGGATTTAATCTCAGTCTCACTGGAATACATTACCATGACATTAATAATTTTTGGAGGTCCTGTTGACTTGAATTTTTAAAAGCATTCTTCTATTTTGCATTGGGACATGAAAAAATAAGGTGAGAACATTGAATTAATTTTTTACTTTGATTTTTCAGTTATCCTTGTGGTTTTTTTTTTAGAAGGATAGTTTTAAATGTTCAATAAGGCCCTCCTTTAGATGTTGTTTTACTCTACTAGATTGGTGGTCAGGGCACTATGATTCCCCTAAAATTAGAATGCTTTTTTTTTTGTTTTTTTAAATCACTATCAAAACACTGGCCTAATATGAAGGCACAATAATTGTTATATAAAAGCCAATTACCTCATAAGCACCAATGATTTTAGAATCCAAGGAAGTACAGATAATGTTTTATGTATTTGTTACTACATGAGTAAAAAGAACAGTAGCATAAAGGGTGAAATAGTTACAATAACCTAGGGTAGATAGATAAGGCAATTTTGGCAAAAGATGGAAGAAAAAGGCAGAAGTAAATCAATACGATTAGAAAACCATAACTGTCCCAAGTCATAGGGCTGAAACACAGTGATCTTACAAATGATACTAACCAGTATTCTTTAGGAAGTCCTTTGTAACAGAAAATGAAAAATTAAAGAATCAATAAGGGAAAAAAAGAAATAGAAGACAAGAATATTGTAGGATAGTTACTCTGCTGAGTTGACCCTGGAATTAAAGGAATAAATATGAAGGAGGAGAGAGATAGGAATAAAAGTACTTATGTCATCTTTAGTATTTACAGGCTGTAGCTTGAAGTCATTTGGAATTTCAACACTGGTCCTATTCTTGGCATCGCTTTAGGAGATCAATGGGGAGGGCCAAGCCCACCACAAGGCCATACTATGCAAGGTATGTCCTGTCTTCATGGGTTGGGTTACAAATGTTGCCCTCTTCTCCTGTGGAATTTATCCTGTAAGTCTGGTACCCACTTGGAACATCTTCATTTTCATTTTTCCTGAAGATTCTGATTCCAACCAATATTCAACCTTGTTGATTATACATGGTTCTGATTCAAAGGTTCTTTCTCATAGCCTAGCAGTAGTCTGCTGGTCATACTACAATGTCTACTTCTGGGATATTTTCTCTGAGTGTCAGGAAAGTGTTCTCTTAACAGAGGGATGTAAATATCGCGCAACTGACTCAGCAGAGATATTTTAAAAATGGTATTCTGCAGCTGCTCTTGCGAATACCACATACAAAGGATTTTCCTGGCACCATTCCTTCCTTCTTCAGTGCTGCTCTTGCATGCCTTCTGTCTGGTTTCCTCTCTTTTTACGCTATTTTAAATCTCCACAACTGAAACTACAATGAGATTTTTCTGTGCCTGTCTGCCTTAGTCCATGGCTTCCATTGGTCTGTACTTGCTATATACTTGCTTTCTGAGTAAGAAAGGAGACCTCTCCAAATCAAGCCAATCACTCTGAGATTAAGGACTTTGTCCCCTATTTTGTAAAATTCCATACATTAGTTTTCTATTAAAGCTAGGGATATTCATGGATCTCTCCTGATATGTTGCCTGACTTTCTTCCATTTGTTCCCTGGATGCTTTATCAGATGGTACACATATGTCATCTGCCATCTTATTTCCTCTGTATATATATTTTTGTTCTACACACTAAATATCTGTGGTTGAATTGTTAAGATAAGGTATATTATTTGGAGAATTCTGAGTAGTATAGGCCAAAATGTAGTTAAATTTACAGCAGAAACTATGAGAGAAAATAGAAGGGATTTGAAATTACTGAGGTATCAGATCACAAGTTGATATAAAAGAATCTCAAAGTGATAGAATTGATTCTGTAAGGATTTACTGATAGATTTTATTTGAAGACATTTGTCACACAAGATAGAATTTAGCTAAGGGAGCACTGCTTCAAAATTAACTCAAATATAAGTAGTTGCTAACCAGACCTATTAGAGATAAGTGAAATTTAGAATGCTAGGATGTAAATGTTTGTTTGTTCACCAGGATTGGCCAGTCATTAGGCCCATTCTCACAACAAAGGAGACAAGCCTGACTTGTAACCAGCCATTAGACCCATTTCTCTGTCAGAGAATATACCTCTTGTTAGTGCCCAAAGTGGGTAATGTAGGGTCACAAGGCGCCAAAGACTTAGCACAGATAACTCAACAAGCCTCCTCCTATGGATGACTTTTGACTTCCTCCCATCCTCTTTCCCTCCTGTTACTCAACTTTTTCCTCCTTATCTTTATGCTTACATTTTAACCTTGTTTTTTAAACTTTTTACAGAAGGTGGATCACATTGCCACTATCACCCAATCTGCCACATAAGACAAAGTAAAGACAATGCTTCTCTTAGAGTTACTCCAACCCCCCAAACTCCAAAATGGTGCCTCTGACAACAGGAGGTAGTCAGATAAAAAAAACTGTATCACATATCTCTTATATGAAAAACATCTGGAACAAAGAAAAATGCCCCCCTTAGAACCAGGCCCTAAAACATGTCCAAGGTTCCAGAAGTCAATAACTCATAAAATTCCTTGAAAGCAGTTAACCCCCTCCATAGATCATGGAACCTGGACATGGCAAAACCAGGCAGTTTAACTGATCTTCCACCCTACACTTTCATAAAGCAGTGTATGCAGCAGGAGAGTTTGTAGATCTGATACAGCCATACCCCTTTCTTCCTACTCTGAACTACAAAAATCTGCTCTTCTAGATGGAAATTTCTTGGATGAACTTCTGTGTACTTACCCCTGGGAAACAGTTCTATTATTTTCCAGAAATAGGAAAAGTTTCCGAATTCTGATTCTTGGTTATTTTCTTTTATTAGAATTTGCATTTTCACAGGTTGCAGCATTTGGTAGGTGGAGTCTTGCCATTGTTCTTGCTTTGTTCCATTGCAGAGTACATGATTTCTCCTTAACAAATAGAGCCTGCTTTTTCAGCCAAAATTTTCAGCAATTCTGAATGTGTTGGAGCTCTTGTAGGGTAAAAAGGCCACAAAGACCCTTACTTGAGACCAAGACCAGGGCTACAGAAGAAAAAACCTGACCCTTATTTGACCCAAAGACCAGGGCTAAAGAAAGGACATTCTGACCCTAACTTCCCTGAGACCATGACCAAGGAAAGAGCATCGTGGCTTGGAAATGACCCCAAACCCAAGACCGTGGCCAAAAAAAAACCCAGAAGCTCATCAATCCCTGAGCTTGCCCCAGAGTCAGACCACAGAATGTTACCAATATTGATCTGTGAGTTTGCTTCAAGTTCAGGCCATAAAAAAAAAAATTCCACAAATCCCAGGCCACCATGGAAAGTTCCAGCCCTAGGAAACTCTATATCAACCCTACTCTACTCTGTTTCCTGCTGTTTTTCACCTGAGCAGATGCAGCCACTCTCCTGGATTTATTCCCTCCCAATAAATCTCTCATGTGACTTTGCTGTATTCCTTGGCTCTCAATTGCTAGAATAACTTTCCCTTCAGAGCTGTAACACTTGCATTGGGAAAACCTTCCCCTGTCAGAGCTGAGCTGTTAGATTTGCACTGGGGACACCACCCCATCTGAGCAGAGCCACAGCACTTCTGTTCAGGACACCTTTCTTTCCTGTTGGAGCAGCACACTACTTATATTTGATGCTATGACTCAGATAGGCTCTCCTGTTGTGATCCCTCTCATGGTCTGAGCCACACAGGGACCCTATCGCTCATCCCCAGTCGACTTGCAACAGACTTACCTTCTTGCTCACTGATCACTCAGCATCCCATCCATCAGCAACAATTAGGTAAGTTTTCCTTTTCATCAGTGTAAACATATCCCCAGGTCTGATGAAGTAAGTAGTCATTGAGTGTCTAGTACCCTCTGATACTCTTGAGGTGAAGATACCGCCCAGCCATGGTCTTTAGGGCTGCAGCTGGTCTTCTTCACCTGGCCCTATTCCACTACCCCTGGAGCTGTGATCCTGAAGTTTCCTTAGACCCAAATGGGCTTTTGTATGCCTTCTTGCCCTCTTCTCCCATCTTCCCTTAGGAGCTGTCTGTAATCCCACGACTCCTCTAGAAACTAGTGGCTTTTGTTGTCCCATTCTCCCTGAGCCTTTCCTGACCCCACTTAGAGCTCGGTTTTCATCTGCACCTTCTGGCCTCTATGGAAGCACTGAAACTAGCCAGGCTAAGCTACTGACCCCAACTGAATGTGGTGAAAACTCACTGAATAACTTGGTCCTTATTTGGTCCTCCATGAGTACTGGCGATACCCATTACTACAGGCCGTAGAGACATTTTCCTTTTTTTCTCTCATCCGCTGGAAAGGTGTCTTCTATATCATCTCTTTCCTCCCTGGGATTGTTCTTAGAAAACCACCAGCCTCCACACCTGACACACCACCCAAAGGGCCCTAAATGCATTTGCTTTTGCAGTCAAATTTGGCCTCAATATCCCTTATAATCCATACAAATGAGTGCCTACTGGCAACCTAGATCCTAATATTATTGGGAACTTTATAAATACTGCAAGCCATTCCCTACATTCAAGCTTTCTCTTTTCTCACTCCAAGCCCTTTTTGTTTTTTGTTAGATCTTCCCACACATACACACTGTGTAAATGCCCCAAGTTTTAAGCAGAGCTCTAACACTTCTGTTGGGGAAGCCTTTCCCTTCAGAGTTGCAACTCTTGCAGCTCTTTATCTCAGCACACTGCACATGTTTTATATTCTTCTACCCCACTGCTACAGTAACCCTGTAAGCCACTAATGCATTGAACTTCACCTTCTAGTTCCCTGGTAAACTTTTAAAGGAAAGCATTAGCAGTATCGCACTTTAGAATTTACATTCCCATACAAGAAGATGGAGGTGTCTGGAGCCCATTGAGGCAACATTACTTTTCTCCAGTTTAAAATAATGCAATTTAAATTCCACCTCTGGTTCAGGGTATAGACCCAAGACATTACATACTAATATTTCATCACTTGAAGAGCTAACTGAGTCAGACAAATTGATCACCAGTCCAAGAGTCCAGCTTCTCCTCCCCCCAACCTGTCACCATGCTGAGTCACCTGAAGCCATGCTGTTGTTTGGCATTTCTCTCCAAATGGAAACATTTTCTTCGGGAAGGAAGTGGAGGCTCATGGGCCTCTGGAGGTAAAAGAAAGGTCTGGGGAAAAAAGAAACTTGGAAAATTCTTGAGGGCTTCTGCTCAGCAGTATAAAATGGAGTAAGCACTGTAATTGGAGACTTTAACCAGCCACCCTTCAAAAGGAAGAAATGTTTTTTGACTGTGGAGCTGCCAGCAAGTTGTAGACAGTTTTGCAGTTTTGGGGTAATGGTCACTTAGATAGAGGTGAACTTACTGTTGATACAGCTGCTTTTGAGTTAGCTCTGGTCTTTGTAAGTGACTCCTCACACATGCTTCTCTTAGTAACTCCAGTAAAAACTCATTCGTTCACCAGATTGTACATTGGTGCCATCACTATGGTCTGTTTTAGGCTCCCTTTTTGTTATGTGTGGTGTGCTTCTATGGTGTGTTGCATTTCTCTGTGAAAAGTTACTCATGTAACACATATTACAGAGGGGAAATAGTTTATCCCTTGGATGGGATAAACTATTTTTGCACTACTACTTTTTGTAAGGTAAAAAGTTCGAGCTCACTTCCAGGTTTTGAAAAACCCTACCCTATTATGAAAATAATGAATAAAAAGAAAAGGAACATGCCTGGTCCTAGGATTTGGCATCAGATGAATTTAAAAAAAGAGATAAAAAGGAAAGGAAAGGAACATGACAGCTCCTACGTATGATGGAGGACAGATTTTTAATATAGATATGAGGGAGAGCATACATAGCCGAGGCAGAGACATCTGAGAGTCCAGAGTGGACATGACTAGACTGGTGCATGCGAGTACAAGGGAGAAGAGAAAGAAGGAAGCGGGTGACCAAGCACAACCACCAGCAGGCCCAAAAGAGAGTAGAATGAAAAGGACCAGGTAACTGAAATGATTGATTACATAGAGAAGGGCAGATGAGGGAAGGGAAGCCCAGACTCTTAGCTGGAGAATTGGGGGTAGGGGGCAGAGTATGCCAACTAGGAGAGCCCTGTAGCAGGTAGGAACTAAGGGATGCAGGGAGAACAAGGTGCTAAGGGATATAGGGAGCACATGGTGGTCATTGTCTGTTTTAATATGTTAAAAAGACACTTCAGCCATTTGTTATGGGTTTGAAACCTAATACTACCAGTCTCAGCTTGAAAACCCACCAATCCTCACCCTGGATACCTCCACCCTGAAACACTCCACTTCCAAGAAATCCTATACAAGCCTTCCTCTCACTCAGTTCTCTACAGCCTCTCCCAAGCATAGGCAGCTACACTCTTTTGCCTTTCCCAATAAATCTTCTGTCTGAGTATTTTTTGTGTGGCGTGACTTTGTTTTTATTCCTTGGCTCCTGACTGCCAGGGTATTTTTTCCTTTCAGAGCTCCAACATTTCCATTTGAGGAAACTTTTCCCCTCAGAGCTGCAACACTATTGGGGAAGCCTTTCTTCTCAAAGCTTATAATTTTCTTTCTAGCAGTCCCTCCCTAGTGCTGCTCTTCATAGAGTTCCCATCAGGTAGCACTGTAGATCCTCAGAACATCTGTCTACTAAAAAAAAAGAGCTGCTTGGCACTCCTGTGAGGGAGTTCATCAATCAGATTATTGAAGCCCACATTTAGTGGATACAGCATTCCTGGGAGGCCTTCCAGCCCCCCAGAGAGGAGACAGAAAAGAAAGACTGGAAAACCACTGGTCTCTTCTCTGGGGAACAGTTTAAATATCCTGTGGGAGTGCTCTTGAGCGTGTCTGGGGGAGGGGGTCATCATTTGGTAAGCTTTCTGATATGCAAGCAGGGATTGGAGGGAGGTGTGGGAGGGGTCTTGGGTGGAAATTCCACCATAACATCCCAGACTCTTTGGGTATATTGATGCCAGGGGGTGGGGTGAAGCTTCCACCATAAACTAAGACCCATTTTAAATCTGGGAGGCCACAACTTCTGGAGGCAGGTCACCACCAGAACATGGAAGAATGAAACATTGTTTTTTGCCAGCATGTCCTCATTTGACAGGCCACAGTAGCTCAGGGCCAGGATTCTAGTGGCCCCAGCCTCCACTGGGCCTGGGTCTCAGTTTAGTTTCACTTTAGGTTTCTGTACTCTGTTAAAGCAGGAAGAGTAGCCCGAGCCAATCAGGTTTGGGATGACCTAATCCCCAGCCAATTAGGTCCAGGATAGCTTAACCCCCCCCCCCATCCTGGCTGCTTATAAAAGGAGTCTGCAAGCTCTGGTGCAGGTCACAGCCACTTTGTTGTCTGGCATAAACAAAACTCTTGGTGATTGCATATGTGAATGGCTGTCTTTGTTTTGTGGGATACCCCAAGAACCCTAACACACGCTTACTATCAAGTTGATCTATTATGTTGCTGTAGCATTTCTTTGTTGTTTAGAACCAAATTCTAGGTTCCAACTAAGATTGAAGACTAACAACCAGAAATTTTCCTGGCCTTTAGTTCCAGATTAGGAGTGCAGAGACATCCCGCCTGATGGACTAAGCAATTACCAAATTCTTAACCCTTTTTGAGGCAACTATATTAGTTACTTTGTATTGCTGTGACATAACAACATTACCAAAAGCAATTTAGGAAGAAAAAGGTTTCTTTCAGTTTACAAGTCAAGTCACAACCTGTCACTGAGAAGCCAGGGCAAGATTTCAAGTGGGGAACCTGGAGGCAGGAGTTGATAGAGAAACCGTGGTGCAATGTTGCTTACTGGATTGTTCCCCATGGCTTGCTGACCCTGCTTTCTTATGCCATCCATGGCTACTTGCCCAGGGGTAGCACTGCCCACAATGAGTTGGGCCCTTCCACATCAGTCATTAATCAAGAAAATGATCCAGACTTTCTAAAGTGCCAATTTTGTGGAGGTAACTTATCAATTAAGATTCCTTCTTCCCATCTTTGTGTTAAGTTGACAAACAAAATAAAACAAAAACTAGTACAGCAGCCATTACTGGAATACTCAGCCTGCATCCTGTACGTTAGACTAATAGTGTGTGTGTGTGTGTGTGTGTGTGTGTGTGTGTGTGTGTGTGTGTGTGTGTGTGTTTCATTCTATCAGTTCTGTTCCTTTAAAGAACCTTAACTAATACAGACTGACTATTGTCCTACATGGATATTTCCTTCAACAACTACATCACTTCTTTACTTTTAATTCATCTATAGGCAAGTTTTCAGAACATGGGCAGAATGCAGCCAGATTATCTGAATGGTCTTTAAACCAGTTCCTATTAGTTTACTACTAAAACTCCATGAGATAGACATCTGCAATGCACACCTTCCTTTGTTTTCATTGCAATACACACCTTCCTTTGTTTTCAAGTTTTCCAAACTCCCACCAGAATAGTTTCTTCCATTCTGCTCCTAGCATGCTAGGACTTTTCTAGGCCCAACTTAAAATTCATCCACATTCATCCCACAAAAAAAGGCCTAAAATCACACAGTCAAAGTTTTTGTTGTTTTTAAATTGTTTTCAAGACAGGGTTTCTCTTTGTAACCATGGCTTTTCTAGAACTTGCTGTGTAGACTAGGATAGCCTGAAAGTCACAGAGATCTGTCATCTGTCTGTCTCTACCTCCCGAGTGCTGGAATTAAAAGCATGTGCTACCACCACCCAACACACAGTCAAGTTTATCACAGTAATAGACATACTTCTCAGAATGAATTTCTGTCTTAGTTTCTTTTCCTGTTGCATTGTTAGAATACTCTGGGACAAAGGGTTTATTTTGACTTACAGCTCCAGAGGGATACAATTCATCGTGATGTGGAAGGAATGGCAAGACAAGCATGGTCACAGGTACAGAATGCTGGCTAACCACAAGTAACAGAACAGGAAGTGGAACCAAGTTATGAAAACTCCAATGAGTCACTTCACCCACTGAAGCTCATTCTTCTAAATATTCTACAGCTTTCTAGAGCCTTCACCTAGGAAATAAGTATTCAGATAGATGGACTTATGATGGATATCTAACATTCGAACCAGAATAGTCTTATCTCATACTTTGACAGATATTCAGGCACAACTGGAGTTGTGAAATTATGAGGACCAATGGCTAGAGAAGCATGTGCCTCAATATTGATTAGCTTGAGAGATTCCTCTTACTTTTATTCTCACATGAAGAAAATTATTTTTCCATTGTCCAGTAACTAAACAGAAAAAATTGTGTGTAGATTTAATATTGATCCCTAAATGAAAAGACATTTGATATATTTTATCTTATTCTTACTGACAGGAAATTCAAGATACAGGATTTCATTCACTAGCAAGTAAAAATCCAATTTTAATATTCATTTTCCACTCTCACTATTTACTGTGCCCATTGTAAGGACAATTAACACAGTATCACCTTATATATGTCATAAAAATTGTAGTGCATTGGGTGATGACTTGGAGGATAATAAGACTGTCAATGTTTTAACATAGTAAGCCAGTGTCTTGGAGAAATAATTTGTATCTCATAGCAAGATAATTGCCCTACTCCATGAGCAAAATAGAGAAGATGCACTATAAGCACTGTTAAGTGAAGATGAATTGCTTCCGATGGCAATGCAGTAAAGACAGGAAAAAATGAATTATCTAGATTAATAGCTGCATTTTAAATTCAAGACATCATATTAATCTTGTTCAGAAATGAAATCTCATCCAAAATAGAAAATATAATCAGAGCCACCCCTGGGGTATGTTCTTAGCATTTGTTTGTAATGCTTGAACTAGAAAACTGAATGGGAAACATTGCGCAATGTGATAACGGCGCTTCCCTAGGACACCATTATTGCCTTTGTTTTCATAGTTTTAAAGTCATTTAAATTCAATTTATTTTAACATATATAAAACAGACCTCAATTCTCCCTGTGTGTCCTATGAGCACTTTCTTTCTTTTTCTTCAACCTTCTCCTCTCTCCTAATTCACTCTCCTTAGCATATAAATGTGACCAAAGCTTTTTGATTTCAGGAAAAAATTAAAAACTTACTTGAATTTTTCATATTCACTTTAATGTTATTTTCTTTTTTCTTCAGAGCCCAACAACTTGACGAGGTATTCCATAGTCCATTTTCATTCTCTGGCCTCCTACACACTCTTAAAGCCATCTATGGTTTTTTTTGTCCCTTCAATGTAATTGGATAACTAATGTCGCTAATCATCACTTATTAATTAACCCAATGTTTATTGTCTGCTATTGACATACTCTTCTATTTCTCTTGTCTATCAAATTATCTTTTGTCACTTTTTAGTTGCCCTGTATGCCTGAGAAATTATAATTTTATTGTGAAAACTCCACAGCAATCTCTTTGATTATTTCACATTTCTCAAATTTTCAGCCTGGTAAGATCTCTTGATAGAAAATTCTTCCACAAACACTCCTTCATTGCTGGTAGGAGTACAAACTTATACAGCCACTATGGAAATAAATATGGAGGTTCCTCTGAAAGTTGGGAATTAATCTACCTCAAGACCCAGCTATACCACTCTTGGGCATATACCCAGTGAACGCTCCATGCTACCACAAGGACACTTACTCAAATATGTTCATTGTGGCTTTATTCATGCTAGCCAGAAACTAGAAAGAAGAATGAATAAAGAATATGTGGTACATTTACACAATGGAGTATTACTCAACTGTCAAAATCAATGACAGCATGAAATTTGAAAGCAAATAGATGGAACTGGAAAGATCAACTTGAATGGAGTAACCCAGAACCAGAAAGACAAACATTGTATGTACTCATTTATAAGTGGGCATTAGCTGCTAAGTAAAAGAGAATCATGACACAATCAACAAAACCAGAGAGGCTAAGTAACAAGAATGGCTCCAGAGGGAACACATGAATCTCTCTGGGAAGGGGAAATAGAACAAGTTTTTGCAAGTGGACTGGGGATGGATGGGGATGGGAATAGGTGGGTTTGGGCAGAAGCCATGGAAAAAGTGAGTACTGGGAGAGATTAATGGAAATGAGGGGTGTCTGGAGGTGACATGGAACCCCATGGAATCTAGTGAAGTTTCCTAGTAATGGGGCATATGGAACCTGAACCTGCCGTCTTCTATAGCCAGGAAAGGCTTTCAGCAGTGGGACTGGGACATCAAACTAGCTGCAAAACCTTTGACCTGCAGTAAGTTCTGCTTGCAAGATATGCTGATGTAATGACAGTGCAGAACTAGTGAGAGTGACCTGCCAATGATTGGTCCAACTTGAGGCCCATACCTAACATTGTGTGGATGGCCAGGACCCAGAGGCTGGTCAGCTCAGAGATCCAGGATAGAACCAAATATGACTGGCAAAAAGAAAAAAGTCAGTGAATCATCCTAATGACATTCTACAATACTCGTATAATAAATCAATGCCTAGCCCAGTTATCTTAGAAGCATAGTTCAGCAAATGATAGGAGCAGATGCAAAGACCCACAATCAAATATTAGGAAAAGCCAAGGGAACTCAGCAAAAGAAGAGGGAGGAAAGATCCTAGGAGCCAGAGGGGTTGAGGACATCACAAGACCATGGCCCACAGAATCAACTAAACAAGGCTCATAGGTACTCACAGAGATTGAAACAACAACCAGAGAGCCTGTATGACTCTGATATATGATCTCTTCATGTATGTTCTGGTGTATAGTTGGTGATCTTATGGGGCTCTTAACAGTGCCAATGGGGATACTTCTGACACTTTTGCCTATGCTTGGAACCTTTATCTTCCTAACAGGTTGCTCTGTCAGTCTTGATATGAGGGTTTGTACCTAGTCTTACTGTAATTTGTTATGCCATGTTCTGGTGTTCTGTTAATAACTTTGGGAGGCCTCTTTTTGTCTTAAGGGCAATGAAAGAGGAGTGGATATAGAGGAGAGGGAATAGGGCATACTGAAAGAAGAGGTAGGGGAAACTATGGTTGGGATGTAATGCATGTACAGAATAAAATTAAAACAAAAAAAAAATGCATTCACAAGTGGTAAAATTTCAGTGGAGATGTTTGAAAAGTCCAGCTCAGTGGTAGATGATATTGTATATAAAGGTTTTTTTTAAAATTTTTTTTTTGCTGGACATAATTATACATGCCTTTGTTTTTTAATGAAAACAAACATTTATAAACAATATTTGGGAATTTGGGTGTCGTTCTTTCCAAGCTGCTTCCTGCTGGTAGGGGGCGCTGTCATGGGGGAATCCTAAGAAGACGCAGAAATCCTGGCTGTAGTGGTCTGCAAGGCTGCATTGTCCCATTGATGTTGCTTCAGGAGGGTCTTGCTCGATCAAACCACATTAGTCTGGAAGGGATCCACAGCTTTTTATTTTCTGTGGAAACAAAATTAGAAATCCTTTTACCCAGTAACTTGTCCTTAGTCTTAAATTTTGAAGTCAAAGAATTATATATATATATATATATATATATATATATATATATATATATATATGTATATATATATATATATATTTAATCTAGCAGCATTTTTCCTTCCTTTTTAATAATAATATAATTTTAAAATTTTACATGTGGATCCCAGTTTCCTCTCCTTTCCTCCCTACAACCCTCCCTCCCTCCCTCCCCATTCCACACTTTCCCCTGTGACATGCATCCTAGCCACCCTCTCCTCCCATCCCCCCACCCCCATTCCACTTGTAGGGCTATGCTATCCATGTTGGGTCATGTAAGTCTGTCAAGTCATTTGAAGTAGGGACTAGGACTGCTCTCCTGTCTCTAGGTTAAGGGGGTTTCCCTCCATGGGGGATGTGTATGCAAGGTCCTTTTGTGCACCAGAAATAGATCCTGTTTCTACTGTCTGAGGTCCCCCAGACTGCTCAGTCTTTCTAGCTGAGAACCATATTTAGGGGGTCTGAGTCAGTCCCTTGCTGGGTTCCTAACCATCAATCTGAGAGGCCCAAGCTCCTCCTTGTTCAGGTCAGCTGCTTTGTGAGTTTCTGCAACCTGGTCTTGTCCCCTCTCTCTGCATCTGGATTCTAGTTCTACTCGGTGTTTGGTTATGGGTGTTTTCTTCTGTTTCCAACAGGTACTAGATGAGGACTTCATGATGGTGGATGGAGTTGATGATCTCACTATCAGGGAAGGGCATTTATAGTAGCCTTTCCATGGTTTCGCGAATTATTAGTTGGAGTCGGTCTTGTAGTTTTCTAGACCTTTCTTTAGGTTCGGTTTTCTCTTCAAACCAATAATGGCTCCCTCATTTATGACTCCCCCCCTCTCACCCTGATTCAACTTATCTAGTCACATGTGTATTCCTCTCCTCCCCTTCACTTTCTCCTAGTTCTCTCTCCATTCACTGTCCCCCCCCCATTTCCCATGTGCTCTGGGGGCCTTGTCCCTTCCCCCTTTTGTGAGGGACCATATATGAATATCTTAGAACACACCTTGTATCATAGTTCATCTAGTGGTGTGTATTATAGGCTGGTGATCCTTTGTTCTAGGTCTAAAATCCATATATGAGCGAGTATATACCCTGTCCCTCTTTTTGTGACTGGGTTACCTCATTCAGGATGTTTTCTTCAAGTTCCATCCACTTGCCTGCAAATTTCAAGATTCCGTTATGTTTTCTGCAGAGTAGTATTCCATTGTGTAGATGTACCACCACTTCTTTATCCATTCTTCAGTTGAGGGGCATCTAGGTTGCTTCCAGGTTCTTGCTATTACAAATAATGCTGCTATGAACATAGTTGAGCACATCTCTTTGGATGTGAGTCATTTGGGTATATACCTAAGAGTGGAATTGCTGGGTCCTGTAGTAAACTAATTCCCATTTTCCTGAGGAACCGCCATACTGATCTCCAAAATGGCTGTACGAGTTTATACTCCCACCAGCAGTGAAGGAGTGTTTCCCTTTCTCCACATCCTCTCCAGCATAAGTTGCCATTGGTGTTTCTCATTTTAGCCATTCTGGCAGGAGTAAGATGGCATCTCAAAGTTGTTTTAATTTGCATTTCCCTGATAACTAAGGATGTTGAACATTTTCTTAAGTGTCTTTCAGCCCCTTTGATTTCTTCTATTGAGAATTCTTTCTTCAATTCTGTACCCCATTTTTAATAGGACTATTTGGTGTTTTGTTGACTAGTTTCTTGAGGTCTTTGCATATTTTGGAGATCAGCCCTTTTTCAGATGTAGGATTGGTAAAAGTTTTTTCCCAGTCTGTGGGCTGCCGTTTGGTTTTGTCAACTGTGTCCTTTGCCTTACAGAAGCGTCTAAGTTTGAGGAAGTCCCATTTATTAATTGTTGATCTTAGTGTCTGTGCTACTAGAGTTGTGTTCCAGAAGCAGTCTCCTATAGGAATTTGTTCAAGAGGTCTTCTAAGACCAATTTGTCTTCTAAGAGGTTCAGTGTGGCTGGATTTATGTTGAGGTCTTTGATCCATTTGGACTTGAGTTTTGTGCATGGCCGTAGGCATGGGTCTATCTGCAGTCTTCTACACACCATCATCCAATTGTGCCAGCACCATTTGTTGAAGATGCTCTCCTACCCCCATTGTATTTTTTTTTAGCTCTATTGTAGAAAATCAGGTGTTCGTAGGTGTGTGGATTAATAACGGGATTTTCTATTCAATTCCATTGGTCTACTTGTCTATTTTTGTGCCAATACCAGGCTGCTTTTAGGACTATAGCTCTGTAGTAGAGCTTAAAGTCAGGGATGGTGATGCCTGATGAAGTTCTTTTATTGTACAGGGTTGTTTTGGCTATCCTGCGTCTTTTTCCATACAAAGTTGACTATTATCTTTCAAGGTCAGTGAAGAATTCTGCTGGGATTTTAATGGGGATTTCATTGAATCTATAGATTGCTTTTGGCAAGGTTGCCATTTTTACTAGATTTCTCCTTCCAATCCAAGAGCATGGGAGATCTTTCCATTTTCTGGTATCTTCTTTAATTTCTTTTTTAAAGCCACAAAGTTCTTATTGTATAGGTCTTTCACATGTTTGGTAAGTGTTACCCCGAGATATTTTATGTTGTTTGTGGCTATTGTAAAGGGTGATCTTTCTATGATTTCTTTCTCAGCCTCTTTGTCGTCTGAATAAAGTAGGGCTACTGATTTTTTTGAGTTTATCTTGTATCCTGGTAATTTGGTGAAGGTGTTTATAAGCTGTAGGAGTTCCCTGATAGAGTTTATTGGGTTGCTTATGTAAACTATCATATCATCTGCAAATAGAGACAATTTGACTTCTTCCTTTCCAATTTGGATCCCCTTGATCTCCTTTTGTTTTCTTATAGCTTTAGCTAGAACTTCAAGTCCAATATTGAAGAGATATGAAGAGAGAGGACAGCCTTGTCTTGCTCCTGATTTTAGAGGAATTGCCTTAAGCTTCTCTTCATTCAGTTTGATGTTGGCTGTTGGTTTACAGTATATTACTTTTATTATGTTTAGGTATGTTCCTGTTATCCCTGATCTCTCCAAGACCTTTATCATGAAATTGTGTTGAATTTTGCCGAAGGCTTTTTCAGCATGTAGGGAGAAGATCATATGGTTTTTCTGTTTTAGTTTGTTTATATGGTGGATCAAATTGATAGATTTTTATAAGTTAAACCATCCTTGCAACCCAGGGATGAAGCCTACTTGGTCATGGTGGATGATTTCTCTGATGTGTTCTTGGATTCGGTTTGCCAGTATTTTATTGAGTATTTTTGTGTCAATGTTCATCAGGGCTGTTGGTCTGTAGTTTTCTTTCTTAGTTGTATCTTTATAAGGCTTGTGTATAAAGGTGATTGTGGCCCCATAGAAAGAGTTTGGCAATGTGCCTTCTGTCTCTATTGTGTGGAACAATTTGAGGAGTATTGGAATTAGCTCTTCCTTGAATTTCTGGTAGAATTCTGCACTGACGCCATCTGGCCCTGGGCTTTTTTTGGTTGGAAGGCTTTTGATGACTGTTTCGATTTCATTGGGGGTTATAGGTCTATTTAAGATGTTTGTCTGTTCTTGATTTAATTTTGGTAAGTGATAGTTGTCCACAAATTTGTCCATTTCCTTTGAATTTTCAAATTTTGTAGAGTACAGGTTTTCAAAGTATGACCTGAAAGTTTTCTTGATTTCCTCTGTGTCCATTGTTATGTCCCCCTTTTTGTTTCTGATTTTGTTAATTTGCATGATCTCTCTCTGCTTGTTCGTTAGTTGGATAAAGGTTTGTTTATCTTGCTCATTTTCTCGAAAAGCCAACTCTTTGTTGCATTCATTTTTTGTATTGTTTTCCTGGTTTCTATTTTATTGGTTTCAGCCCCCAAATTGATTATTTCCTGTTGTCTACACTCTGGGGTGAGTTTGCTTCTTTTTGTTCTAAGGTTTTCAGTTGCGTTGTTAATTCTCTAATGTGACTCTGCTCTGTTTCTTCACTCAGTGCAATGAACTTCCCTCATAACACTACTTTCAAGTTGTCCCATAAGTTCGGATATGTCGTGTCCTCATTCTCTCTGAATTTAGGAAGTCCTTAATTTCTTTCTTTATTTCTTCTTTGACCCAGGTGTGGTGCAATTGCCCATTGTTCAGTTTCCATGAGTTTGTAGGGTTTCTGAGATTTGTGTTGTTGTTGATTTCCAATTTTAAAGCATGGTTGTCTGATAAGATACAGGGGACTATTCCAATTCTTTTGTTGAGGTTTTTGATGCCACCTAGTATGTGGTCGATTTTAGAGAAGGTTCCATGTGGAGCAGAGAAGAAGGTATATTCTTTTGTGTTTGGATAGAATGTTCTATAGATGTCTGTTAAACCCAGTTGAGACATAACTTCTGTTAGTTCTTTAGTTTCTTTGTTGAGTTTCTGATTTGTGGTCCAGTCTAGTGGTGAGAGTGGTGTGTTGAAGTCTCCCACTGTATGTATGTGAGGTTTTATGTGAGCTTTGAGTTTTAGTAGCGTTTCTTTTACGAATGTTGGTGCCTTTGTATTTGGGGCATAGATGTTCAGAATTGAGAATTTTTGTTGATGGATTTCTCCTGTGATGAATATGAAATGACCATCTTCATCTCTTTTGATTAATTTTGGTTTGAAGTAAAACTTGTTAGATATTAGGATAGCCACACCTGATTGCTTCTTGGATCCATTTGATTAAAAGATCTTTTCTCAGCCCTTTACCCTGACGTAATGTCTATCTTTGTAGCTTAGGTGTGTTTCTTGTATGCAGCAAAAGGATGAATTCTGTCTTTGTATCCATTCTGTTAGCCTGTGTCTTTTTATAGGCGAGTTTAGACCATTAATGTTGAGGGAGAGTAAAGACCATTGATAGTTAATGTTTGTTTTAGATTTGCTTTTGGCAGTGGTATTGTGAATTTATTTGTCCTTCTTTACCCTTGGTTTCTGGTGGAGTGGGATTATCTGTTGCCTAAGTCTTGTGAGCGTAGTAAACTTCTTTGGGTTGGAGTTTTCCCTCCAAAGCTTTTGTAGGGCTGGATTTGTAGATACATATTGTGAAAATCTGGCTTTGTCATTAAATATCTTGTTTTCTCCAACTATAGTGATTGGGAGTTTTGCTGGGTATAGTATCCTGGGCTGGCATCTGTGGACTCGTAGTACTTGTAGAACAACTATCCAGGACATTCTGGCCTTGAGGGTTTCCATGGAGAAGTCAGGTGTAATTTTGATAGGTCTGCCTTTATGTTACCTGCCTGTCCTTTTTCTTTCGCTGCTCTTAAGATTCTTCCTTTTTTCTGTATGTAAGGTGTTTTGATTATTATATGTCGAGGGGTCTTTTTTCTTTGGTCCAGTCTATTTGATGTTCGGTATGCTTCTTGCACTTTCATGGGCATGTCATTCTTCAGATTGGGAAAGTTTTCCTCGATGATTTTGTTGAATATGTTTTTGGTCCCTTTGAGCTGGGCTTCCTCACCTTCTTCTATGCCTATTATTCTTAGGTTTGGCCTTTTCACAGTTTCCCACATTTCCTGGATGTTTTGTGTTAAGGATTTGTTGGATTTATGATTTTCTTTGGTCGATGAATCTATTTCCTCTAGTTTATCTTCAGCGCCTGAGATTCTTTCTTCCATCTCTTGAATTCTGTTGGTTATGCTTGTGTCTGCAGTTCCTGTTCGTTTTCCCAGTTTTTCTGTTTCCAACATTCCTTCAGTTTGTGTTTTCTTTATTGTCTCCATTTCTGTTTTCAAGTCTTGAACCGTTTCCTTCACCTGTTTAATTGTTTTTTCTTGGCTCTATACTTTCTTAAGAAATTTATTCATTTCTTCCCATTTTTTTTGTTTATCTTCCACTTCTTTAAGGGATTTTCTCACATCTTCTTTGAGGGCCTCTATCATTTTTATGACCATAATTTTTAGGTCGTTCTCTTCTGATTCATTTGCTTTGTTGTGTTCTGGTCTAGTTGGTGTAGCTTCCCTAGATTCTGGTAGTGTTATGCTTGCCTTTCTGATGTTAGGTGTTTTCTTGTATTGCCGTCTTCCCATAGCTTCTTCCAGTAGGTGTTGGTGGGGTTTCTCCCTCTCTCTATGGATTTAGGTGGGTCAAAGTTTTGACATCTGTAGTTCTGGGTTTTCCAAGCTCTCTAAGATGTTTCTCTGTAGGCAGGGGCCCGATGATGGGGGTCAAAGTTCAGGCTCCAGCAGAGGACAGCTGAGGCCTATTTGGCAGAGGCTAGCCTGCAGGATATTTTCTCAGGTATAGTCTGGTCTAGCTCTAGCCAAGGCCTCTAGCCAAGGTCTGGTGTTGGGGGACAAAGGCTGGGCTGATACTCAGGATGTTTCAGCACCGATAGGCGGGTCTAGCTGGCACTCTCCAACTGAGTAGTGCCTCTTTAGCAGAGGTCCTGCAATGGAGGTCAAGGATCCAGCTTGCAGGAACTCAGGGTGGACCTGTAGAGATAGGCAAATCTCTGGGAGGTGCCCAGAACTCCAGTAGAAGACCGGTGGTGGGGATCAGAGACAAGGCAGTGGAGATTACGGGTGGTCCCACGTGGATAGGCTGGTCTATTGTGCTCAGATAGGCTCCAGGAATTTCCCGGAAGGTGGCTGGATTGTTGTCTCCACCCTCTGACTCAGTGCTCAACCATAGTGGTGGGACAGTGGGCAGGGTAGGGAAGAGCATAGGGGGAGGCCAGGCTCTAGGTGGGGGTGGGTGGGGGTATATCAGAGCTCCAAGAGCACTCTCAGTGGGGACAGGATGCAGGGGCAGGGAGATCCAGGAACCAGTGATTTCCTGGGGAGGGTGTAGGGGAGAATATGCTGCCCCAGCGGGATTAAACCCAAACTCACCTGTAGCCTAGGCCTGGTGACAAGGACAAAGGCTGGGCTGATACTCAGGATGTTTCTGCACTGATAGGTGGGTCTAGCTGGCATTCTCCAGCTGAGTAGGGCCTCTTTAGCAGAGTTCCTGCGATGGGGGTCAATGATCCAGCCCCCTGCAAGAACTCAGGGTGGACCAGCAGAGATAGGCAGATCTCTGGGAGGTGCCCAGAACTCCAGTAGAAGATCGGTGGTGGGGGTCAGAGACCAGGCAGCTATAAAGTTTTTTTAAAATTGAAGTTTCTTTCTTTCCCATTCATTTCTACACAAACTAGTGTATGTACATCTCAGATACGAAAGAAAAAATAGTGAAGATATTTTGTGTATTTGTTTGCATTTTCTCCTATGTATGAAGTAAAACAAAATATATGTTCTAAAGTGTACTATTTTCACTTAATTATACCTTATAAATTTATATATACAGAGAAATGGCATTTTCATTACCTGTTTTATAATTCTTCACAATAAGGCTAAATCAAAATAGGATAGTATCTCATCAACATTTATGTTGATTTTTCTTTTCTATGGTGTAACCAAAAGTTTCACAAAAAGGAAGCATATTTGTGTATAGCATCTGCCTTGTGAGGAGCAAACAAAATCCTAGGTTTGGCTATTCTCATTTTTTTTCTGCAAAAACAGAAACCCTCAAATTAATCATGTAGTATGTTAGCAAAATTTAGTAGCATGGGTTATAGGCTCATTATCACAACTCTAATAATTTGACAAAATTTTCAAAATCCTTCAGAAAAATAGTAAGAATGAAGAAATTAATGGCATCATATATAAAGCAATTAAATATCTCTACCCTATAATTAAGAGTTGAATAAGAGTCTCTTAATAAATATGACCACAAATGCTATGACTAGAAAGGAAATTGGGAAAGCAATTTGTTATGCATTAGCTAAAAAGCAAGATGCAGGCTTAGTTTCAGAACAACCACAGTGAGACTCATGGCTAAAAATAAAATTCAGAAACAACCCCCTCCCAAAACATAAACACAAAACAAGCAAACAATAAACAAGCAAAAGGAAAACAAAATAAAGCCAAGTGATCAATGAATGTGTATACACCAAGAGGGAGTTAAAATAACCAATCTTCCATTTTATGCATCTCTGAGTTATAATTCTCCATGGCATTTCTATATATAACTTTGAAAAACCCTATTCCTATATTATATTTACAAGGGAAAATGTATATAGCAAATATCCTTAGAAGGTATAGATCATTTGTGGGAAAAGGGTAGCTTTTTTCTTTCTTGACCAGGATACTAAAGATTATGGCATCCTCCATGCAAGATTTAACAAATTTTCTTGTGACATCTTTTTGTTTGGTTTGGTTATTTGTGCTGTTGTTTTGTTTAAGACATGGTCTCACTGTGTAACCCAGGCAGGACTTCAATTTACAGAGATTCATCTGCCTGCTGGAATTAAACATATGCCACCATGCCTACCTAGGACATCTTTTGAATATAACAAGTCTCTTCAGCTGTGACACAGATCCACTAAGTATACAGTATCTATCTAGGTTTACCTCTGCATTATCTTCACAGAAACAGGGGACAATAGATACTTGATGTGAACATGAAGTTCACACTGCCTGCTGTATCATGAGCAATACATTCTTTTTTCCCTCAGAAACATGAATTTCATATTTTCTCCCAACATCTATGAAATTATAGCAAGCTCACTTATTAAGTGATAAGTATGGTGTAATTTCAGACTCTTCACAGCTCTTGAAAGTTTTAGCAGCAAGGATGTGTTGCTGACAAGGAAATGTCATACTGCAGTAGACAAGTGTAAGAGCTCTCCAGTCATTTGTGAACTGAGATGGAAGATTAGACCTAACAGCATTTAAAAGAGAATGATTTTGTTTAAATTGTGGCAGTGGCTATGGATTAAAACTCTTTGCTGCCCTTGCTCATGTGCTTATGAGGCTGTGAATAAAGTGGCAGGGTGGAAACAAGACATCCGAGTGATACATTTATTTGCTTTTCAATCTCTTCCAGTAGGGGCACAAAAAGTCAACAAACACCTAGAATTGATCTGGAGTGCTAAGTTGATAAAAACATTTGAAATTAATTAGTGGAAAAGTGTGAGCAGTTGTTGAATTATGTTCAAAACTTTGTGGGAGCTCAGCTCCCACAACTATCTGGAACTCAGCAGATCAAACCAAAAACAACAAAATGCATGCTAAAGAACTGTACAGATCCCCAAACAAACCAGATTTTTCTAAACACAGGACATCCTAGTTTGTCTGTGTAGTAAATAAGGATCCTCGTTGTTAACTCTTACAGAAATAGTTTAAAGTACACTGACATAAATCAATCAGCTTTGTCCTGCTGTTCTGTTTCCTTGTTTCCACTTTACAAAATTCACTGTTATACTATTGCTCAGTGGGGATTCTCACTTCATTTTATACAATTGATGTGGCCTATATCCACAAATTATGACTTGGAACCAATTCTATCTCCAATTAAATTTGTTCTACTTTCCTAGTTTTACAACTGCTTGAAACAGAAAGCATGTGTGCCTCGATTACTTCTGCCAAAACAGTCTTTGTTCTCTCTAATCCATTGGTTCACCTTTAATATCAATCATGTCCAGGGAAAAATTGAGTATATTGGAGCATTTCAAGGAAAGTTTGAACTCATTTTTTATAGCTTTGTTCATCACAAGTACAAGCCACCTTCATAATAGATGTATTGGTGGAAAAGTACAACTGAAATTTGGTTTCTAATGTTTGGTTAGGGTTCATAATAAGGGACAGAAACAAATTAAATGCATTTGAAGCCCATCTGGGATGATTCAATGTTACATTTTTGTGTTTTATATGAATGTATAATATAGGCAGCACTTTGACACACTGACTTTTCTTCCTATCCACTAATCTATAATATAAATTGATGAGCTAAATTTTTGTACTGTCATTCTAAATAAAAGGGGATACTTGTAGTGTGTGTGTGTGTGTGTGTGTGTGTGTGTGTGTGTGTGTGTGTGTGTGATTTTTACTCACAGTAAACATTACTTTACAGTTGGCCTATACCCCTCATCCAGAAAAGGGATGATCTGTATTACTGTATTAGGAAGGACCTGTGTTTTCCCAGCAAGATCTCTTAGTTGCCATCACTGGATTAATATTCAGCATTATTTGTTCTATTCCATGAAGTTTAGAGCTTTTTAGATAAGATCTGAAAGCATTAATGAACCACCCTAGTATATTTTTGATTCTTTATTCAACAAAGGAGGCTCACTGTGTCATCATTGGAATCAGTATCAATCTCTGTGACTATTGGTTATAAATATCAGAAACTCTGGAGAAGGAATACAGCCTCCATCAAGAAGCCACCTATAATTTCAGGAGCCTTTCCTAACTCTTTGGTCTGATAGTCTGATAGTATTGAACAACAACTAATGACCAGATAAGAAGGTTATAATTTATCAAATGAAAGTGATATATTTAAAAAGCTATGCTAGGTTTGTTGCTATCTTGACGTTAAATAAAAAGGGAGCAGCTTTCAACAAGAAAAACTAACACTCAGTTTGCTTGAATCAAAGTCACTAAATTCAATGACTCTAAATATATATATTTGCTTTATTGATATTTTAACTGCACTGAAACTCAATATCTACATGGATGCAGTGGGGGTTCATTCCCAGCACTAGGCAGCTGTTCTACTCAATAGGCAAAATTTAGACTATTGGACTCTTGCCAACAGTTTAGGGGTAAGCCTTCCATTCCAGAAACTACAGTGTCAGATTTCAAACCCACCTTTTGTGGTCTTTGAAAAGTCAAAATGAATTGACTGTCTGGTCAAACTGAGCTACTCGTGTGGATATTCTATGGAGAAGTCTGTTTTCTTTTGAGACTGAGTGAAGCTATTTATAAAGCATAGTTTGGTTTGGTGGAAATTTGACCATTGTATGTCAGATTGGTCATTCTCTCCCAAAGTTGTCTTATGTTAACACATAAGAGGATATTCCACGTCATCTCTCACTTAAGGCTCCCAAAGTGTGGGTTACAACCCCTTTGAGAATTGAACAATCCTTACACAGGGGTCATATATCAGATATCTTTCAAAACAGACATTCATATTATGATTCATAATAGTATCAAAATTACAATTATGAAGTAGCAATGAAAATAATTTTATGGTTGGGGGCCACTACAACATGAGGAACTGCATTAAAAGGTTGTAGCATTAGGAAGGTTGAGAACCACTGCATTAGATCATAGCTCATTTCTCAAAACTATCAGCAGTTCCTTCGAGCACTGACATCTTTTAAAGTTCAGATAATTTGACTAAATCACACTACTGTGGTCCTTGAAATTCATAACTGCATTTATTTCAACTATTCATTTTCAGTGCAAAAATTGTACCTTTAGTAAAGATAGAGCTTTCTTCAATTATGGTCTGCTATTTTGACTCTACTTCTGGCAGCTTCTGATGTACTTTAGAAAAAATAGAGGAAGTTAACAATACATTGAGTTTACTGAGGCATACTTATACTTTTTACATGAACCTCAAGAACTTTAAATTTCTATATAAATCTTCCATTCCAATATGTGTGTGGTCTATTTTATGCTTAAAAGATGAGGTAAGTTTAAAGAGTGATTCTATGTACCCATTCAGCAATTTAGCTCAGCCACATCTTCCCAAAAGAAGTTACAATAGATAATGTATAATCTATTGTAGGAGCTAATGGCAATAAATAATGTATTATCTAGGCTATGATTTACTCTAAGGAGACAGATCTTTTACTTCTAGCAGATTTAAGAGGATGAAAATAATGAAAAAACATTTTCAGCATTTTCAGGCCAACAACAAAGACAATTAGAGGATTTCTGGGTCCTATTGGCTATTTCAAATAGTGGGAAAATAACTTTTTAAAAATCAACCAAATGTCATAATCTGGACACATTTTAAGTAACCAAATAGCTTTCCACAAAACATAAACAAGGGCTGGGGATTTGACTTAATTTGTACATTCTTTACTGTGGGAGCATGAGGTCCTATGTTTGAATACCAAGCATCTATTTAGTAAGTCAGAATCAGAGTGGCTTAAGTCTGTAATTCCATAGCTGCTGAGGTAGAGGACATCCCCAGTGCTTGTTGGCCAGCCAGCTTTGCTGAATCAGCAATATTCAAGTTCATCAATAGACCCTGTATTAAAAAAAATAAGGCAGAGGTCTGGGCTGGTAAGATGGCTCAGTGGGTAAAAGCACTTGCTAACTTGAGTTTCATTCCCAAGACACATATACTGGAAGAAGAGAATCAATGCCTGCTCGCTCTCTCCCTCTCCCTCTCCCTCTCCCTCTCCCTCTCCCTCTCCCTCTCCCTCTCCCTCTCCCTCTCCCTCTCCCTCTCCCTCTCCCTCTCCTCTCCCTCTCCCTCTCCCTCTCCCTCTCCCTCTCCCTCTCTCTCTCCCTCTCTCTTCCTCTCTCTCTCTCTCTTCCTCTCTCTCTCTCTCTCTCTCTCTCTCTCTCTCTCTCTCACACACACACACACACACACACACACACACACACAGACACACACACCATAAACCTACTTTTATCCAATTACAATGATCACTTTCCTGACTTCTAACTAGGAATTCTTAATTGTCATAAATCTTCATTCCTATTATATGATGCACATGTGTATTATTAAAATCTGACTTAATTTGTGGGAATAATCAGAGATTTGTGGGAAAGGAGCACAATGAAAGATTATTATCACCCACTTAGTGCTCGATTTAGTCTCTTCTATAAGAATATTGGCCATAGAAGCTAAAAGAATGGTGACATCTTTGAATAAGAATGTCACCACTGATGTTCAATCTTTGTTGTACACACACACACACACACACACACACACACACACACACCAATAAGTAGCTTTACAGCTTATATATTTATCATAGTAGCTTAATGGTACTACTCTCCTATAACCTGAAGAAGTTCATTACTGTCAGTACACCAACAAAATTTACTAGATACCACTTTAGAAAATTCATTCCTTACTGCCAATTAGTCAGACCTTAAAACTGAAAGAGGAATATAGAATTTATTTCCTTGTTCCCCCTTGCTCTAAAATACAGCCATAGAATGTTTTTTAATGAACAATAGCATCTAAGGAGAAACAGTATGATTTCTATACATTTGAGATATGTTATTAATGTAATTGGGTGTCCTCTACTTTTTTCCTTTATAACTTTCTGTTGACAGGAATCCATGTGCAATGGCTAGACTTGGAGAGGGTCTTTGGAGCCAGAAAATGAAATTGTACAATAATAGAAACATGAAAAATACAGCCATAGAATGTTTTTAATGAACAATAGCATCTAAGGAGAAACAGTATGATTTCTATACATTTGAGATATGTTATTAATGTAATTGGGTGTCCTCTACTTTTTTCCTTTATAACTTTCTGTTGACAGGAATCCATGTGCAATGGCTATACTTGGAGAGGGTCTTTGGAGCCAGAAAATGAAATTGTACAATAATAGAAACATGATAGAAAGGTCAGGGTTTCTAAAATTTTGAGCTACATACCAGGTATTTATCAAATGTGTTTGTATGAGAAGGAAGTAAATAATTTATTATTAATAATATGTCGTATTTTCTATCACCAGTGAGGCTGACGATTTGAGTTTATTGCAGTAAAGATGTTGAAGATATGTACCATGGAAATTATGCTACTTAGGAAATAAAAATTAGATCAGTGTTGCTAATAAGTAATAAAAAAGAAAAGATAATTTGGTATCTTTCAAATATACATGAAGTGTTCTTATCCTTCTAAAAGCTAGAATATGCTTCCCCTGTCCTGGAGTAGGTGTTTTACTTAGTGACTCATTTCTAATAAATACCAGAATGTAGCTGAAGTGACAAAGAGTGACATCCAAGATTGAGACATAAAAGGCACTATAGCTTCCTCCTTACTTTTTCTTTTGTATCACTAATTTTGAGAGAAGCTAGTTGTTGTGACATGAGAATACTCAGAAACTTGATGGATAAATTGACACGTCAAGTAATTCCGATCCCTTTGTAACCACCTAGTGACTCATCGGACTCTACAGTTTCACTCAAGTCTTCTGATAACTGCAGCTCTACCAGTAGCTTGACTACAAACTCATGAGGCATCAAGAGATAAAATTATCCTGCTGTTGTTTCTAATTTCATGACACATGGAAAGCATAATATAATAAATATTTTTGTTTTCAAACTGCTATATTTGTGATAAATTCTGAGGCTAATAGTAGCTAGTGTAAATATTAAGGCATAAAGATCTTGGGAGTCCAAGGAAAAGTATGAGACAAAGAATTCAAAAGATAATACCTGAGGTCAAAGAAGAGTATATGAATTTAAAATTTCAGTAATTAGCTCTCCTAATACTCATCTCCAATTTTAATTCAGCCATTCACAGTAATGGCCATACCCTGAACTGATTTTTGTGTGTCATCTTTGTAAGGATTTAGGCATTATGCTCTCCTGCCCCTTTCACCTGGCAGAATGCACTCAGGTGGTACTCTGGTCAGCCCAGGGTTCCATGAGTACTAATCTGCATGCAGGTGCAAAGGACACCTTTAAAAGACAGACCCTACCCATTTACACTCTCTTTGGTCACTTTCAGGCTCTGCTCTCTTTCTGGCTCATCTCTCTGCTCTCTTTCTGCTCTTATAGCTCTTTCTGTTCCTGTCTCCCTCTTCTCTTCTGTCATCTCTCTGTCTCTATGTCTCTTTACCTCTTTTCTCTTCTCTTCCCCTTCCCTCACCTTACTAATAAAATTTCTCATTCAAGCTCTGTCTGCCTGGAATGTATGTCCCCAGCCACCGTCTCCTGCCATGGAACCCACCATGGCCCCCCAAGCAGGACCCCCTTCCAGATTTATCCTATTACTGAAACAAAAGAACAACAATCTTAGTACTCCATTTTTTCTTTTTTTATTTAAATTTTAAACAGTTGTTTTACATGTCAATCCCAGTTCCCTCACCCTCCCATCCTCCCCTATCACACTCCACCAAACAGGCCATCGCCATTCTGTTCCCCAGGGAGAGTGAAACCTTCCATAGGGAGTCTTCAAAGACTGTTCTATCATTTGCAGCAGGTCCTAGGCCCTCCCCCATGTGTCTAGCCTGAGGGAGTATCCCTTTATGTGGGATGGGCTCCCAAAGTTCCCTCGTATACTAAGGGCTAAATACTAATCCATTACCAGGGGCCGCATAGACTGCCCAGTCCTCCTAACTAAGACCACATTCAGGGGGTCTGGGTCCCTATGATGGTTTCCCAGTTATCAGACTGGAGTCGATGAGCTCCCCCTTGTTCAGATCAGCTGATTCTGTGGATTCCTCCAGCTTAGTCTTGACCTGTTTTCTCATCACTCCTCCCTCTCTGTAACTGGAATTCAGGAGTTTGGCTAGTATTTAACTGTGGGTGTCTGCTTATGCTTCCATCAGCTACTAGATGAAGGCTCTAGGATGGCTTATAAAGTAGTCGTCAATCTCATTACCCTGGAAGGGCATTAATGGTAGCTTGTCCACTATTGCTTAGGTTGTTAATTGGGTTAATCCTTGAACCCAGATTTCTCCTTTTATAAAGCAAGCTCACTTGTGAAGTAATAGAAAAGGTAGAGAATAGCAAATTAGCCCAGCTAATACTTGCCTAATGCAATCTCTTTTACTATGGACTTCATGTCATCCAGGCACACTTCAGAGAACAATCTACTATCACACAACTGTATACCATCAGAAGTAAGATAATGTGTTTTAGGAGGCACAGAAAGTAAATATGGGCACAGAGACCAAAGTAGGCTGACTGTAGATCTTTACCTCTTCCTCTATTCCCCCAGATCCAATACCCCAGTCTCATACTGAACTCGCAGAACACCTGAGGCAGTCTTCCCTTCCCATAGATACCACAGGTTTTCACATCCATAATCAACTAGTTGCTTTATCCTAGCCTCCAAGTTCAACAGTCACTGCTTGCTAACACACATGCTACTCCTGCCACAGAAGCAGGTAGGCTGATTGCAGATCTTCACCTTTACCTCTGTTCCTCCAGGCACAACCCCCCAGTGTCATATCAAACTCCATAAAAGAATACCTTCTGCAAACCTTTACTGGCCCCCTGTTGCCATCTACTTTGGATCCCACAGATCTCACCCTTCTAATCTCCCTTCCCAAATTCGTTGGTTTTTAAGTTCCCAAGCCCAGCAGGCACCCCAAAAAGATCACTCCTGCCTGGGAAGCAGGTAGGCTGAATGCAGATTTTCACCTCTTCTTATGCTCCAGATCTAACCCCCCCCCCATTACATCCCCAGTGCTGTAGCAGCACATCTGCTACAGTCTTCCTTTCCTCTCTGACCCCATCCCCACTGGATCATAAAGATCTTTTCCTTCAACCCTTCTTCCCCCAACTTATTCCATTTTCTCAGCTTCCAACACCAACAGGAATTCCCTGGGAACACACCAACTGAGCAGGCCAGCGAAACAGGTCCTCAGAAAATTTTCTACCAGGCAACTACCAGCCATCACACATGCCTAAATTCAACATAGGGACCAAGAAAAGAAAATCCACCTGATAAAACAGACGAAATCAGATATCAGTAATTAGACCTACAATCATCCTAATCCCAGATGCATAGACATCAACATAAAACACACTCAAAAACAGCCAAGAAGTATGTCTCTACCAGTGCCTAGAAATCCTACCATATCAGGCCCTGAATATTCTAACATAGCTGAAGCACAAGAAAAAGATCTTAAAACAATATGTATAAATGTGATAGATGCCATTAAAGAGGAAATGAATAAATACCTTAAAGAAATCCAAGGAAACAAACAAACAGTGTAATAAAAATGAATAAAACTTTTTAATACCTGAAAATGGAAATAGAATTTATAATGAAAAACCATACCATCTTTAAACAGGAACCACAGAGGCCAAGTTTCACCAACAAAATAAAAGAGATTGAAGAGAGAATATCAGTTATTGAAAATAAGAAACAAGAAATTGATCAAAGAAAATGTTAAATCTAAAAAAATTCCTGACAAAAAAGCATCCAGGAAATCTGGGACACCATGAAAATACCAAATCTAGGAATGATAGGATTAGAAAAATGAGAAGACACTCAGCTCAAATCATGGGGGAGAATTTTCCTTAATTAAAGACTGAGATTCATATAAAGGTACAAGAAGCATACAGAATAGCAAATATACTGGGCCAAAAACAAAGTCTCTCACCACACAATAATCAAAACACATGCAGAACAAAAAGATAATAAAATCCTACAGACATATTAGAATTACAACTGACTTCCCAAGAGACTCTAAAAGCCAGAAAGGGCCTGGACAGATGTGCCACAGACTCTAAGAGACCACAGATGCCAGCCTAGAGTACTGACTGCATTTTTAAAAAATGGAGAAAGCCCATACAAGCAACTTTACAGCATACCTGGAAGCTCTAGAACAATAACAAAAGAATAATCATACCCAAAAGGAGTGCATAGCAAGAAATAATAAAACTCAAAGCTGAAATCAATAAAATAGAAAAAGGAAAACAATACATTCAATGCAACGAAGAGTTGGTTGTTTGAGAAAATCGACAAGATAGACAAACCCTTGTTCAAATTAACTAACAGACAGAGAATATCAAAATTAACAAAATCAAAAGTGAAAAGGGGAACATAACAAACACTGAAGAAATCAAGAGAATCACAAAGGTGTACCTTGAAAACAACAAATTGGGAAATCTAAAAGAAATGGATAATTTTCCGTTGGATAATGGAAAATGGGTAATTTTGTAGATACCACTTACAAAGTTTAAACAAGAGCATATAAACAATTTAAACAGACCTATAATCCCTATGGAAATAGAAGCAGTCATAAAAGCCCAGATGGTTTCAGCACAGAACTATACCAGAGTTTTAAAGACGAACTAATGCCAATATTCCTCTAAGTATTCCACAAAAAAGAAACAGAAGGAGCATTCTCCAATTTATGAGGCCAGAGTCACCCTGATTCCCAAACCACACAAAGATTCAACAAAGGAAGAGAATTACAGACCAATTTCCCTCATGAACATTGATGCAAAAATACTCAATAAATTAGCAGCAAACCGAATCCAAGAACACATCAAAAAGACCATCTACCATGAACAAGTAGGTTTCATCCCAGAGATATAGAAATAGTTTAATATATGAAAATAAAATAAATTTACCATATACATAAATTGAGAGAAAAAAAGACATGATCATCTCATCAGGTGCAGAAAAAGCCTTTGACAAAATCCAGCATCCTTTCATGATGAAAGTCATACAATGGTCTGCACCAGGGACGCAATATATATATATATATATATATATATATATATATATATATATATATATATATATATATATATTTCCAAGCTGCTTCCTGCTGGTAGGGGGCGCTGTCATGGGAGAATCCTAAGAAGAAGCAGAAATCCTGGATGTAACTTTCAGTTTTATAACTTTCAGTTTAGTATTTTTATGGGACTCCTGAGTGTTTGAACCAGTGGGCCTCTGTTTCCTTTGTCTTTTCTTGAAGCACATTTCCTTCTGTTGGTTTGCTTTGTCCTACATGATGTAATTGGTTTTTGCTTTCTCTTATTATATTTTATTTTGTTAAAAATTAAAATCAAAATAATTTACTACCATCTCCCAAGGGACATAGATAATACATATTTCAAACAAACTTCTAATCATTTGATGTCCATAGTCTATAAAATCTGATGCTTGTAAAAAAGGAAGAAAGAAAAGAAATAGGGGCAAGAGTGAGAACAAAGGCAGAGTATAAAGTAACTTTATTCTAGGAAGTCAATAACTAATAAAATATTTTCTTACATTTTCTTGCTTCCTATGATACAACATTCACATTTTATTGAATATGAAATTGTCAGTGATGTTTATCACATAGAAAACTATACCAAAATCTGCCTTGAAATACACAGTTAAAAACTAAGCTTCAAATTGTTTTAATATTAAATAAAAGAATCTGTCGAGAAAGTCAATTACTAGTCAATAGCTATATAATAAAATGTGAGTTTTATGGGAGGCTTCACCCTCTCTGAGGAGTAGATGGGTAGATAGTAGGGGGATTTTGAGGATTGGAAGGAGAGGAAACTGGGATTAGCATACAAATAAGATTGTTTTTATTTTAAATAAAAAACTAATAAATAGAATCAAAATTGAAAATGAAGTACTAGAATAAACATGGAAAGATTATTATTTACCATTGCTAGAAATAAAACAAGTACTATTGGAATGTCTGGGTCATTTTTCACACAATATACCCTGCTGACTAAACAGTTTATCAAATGATACCAGTGTTTCATTCAGCCATTGCCACTCGTTTTTAAAGAAGATAATATTGCAAAGTTGTAACCAGCTATGAGATAAACTTAAGATTTTCTGCTCAGTGTTTAGTGGTGGGTGTCTGTTTCTGCTTCCATCAACTACTAGATGACTTGATGAAGGCTTTAGGATGGCCTATAATGTAGTCTTCAATCTCATTATCGGTGAAGGGCATTTAAGGTAGCCTCACCACTATTGCTTAGATTGTTAGTTGGGGTCATCCTTGTAGATCTCTGGAGAGTTGCAGAGAGGGAAGAGTGATGAGCAAAGAGGTCAAGACCAGGCTGGAGAAACCCACAGAAACTGCTGACCTTAACAAGGGGGTGTTCATGGACTCCAGTCTGATAGCTGGAAAACCAGCATAGGAGCATCCCAGACCCCTGAATGTGGGTGTCAGTTAGGAGGACTGGACAGTCTATCGGGCCTCTGGTAATGGATCAGTATTTATCCCTAGTATACAAATGGACTTTGGGAACACATCCACATAGAGGGATACTCTCTCAGCCTAGACAACATGGGGGAGGGCCTTGGTCCAGCCCCAAATGTTATGACAGACTTTGAAGACTTTGCATGGAAGGCCTCACCCTCCCTGGGGAGCAGAAAGAGGATGGGATAGGGGTTGGTGGGGGACAGGGGAGTAGGAAAGGGTGTGGGGGGGGAATGGGATTGACATATAATACAAGCTTGTTTCAAATTTAAATAAAAAATATAAAAAAGATTAATTTTCTGAAGAAGTTCCTTTGATTGAAAATGATCAATTATTGGAAGTTTTAAGACCTTGTTAATTAATTCTGAAGAAACAGAAACATGAATTGTGCCATAATTCCTGAAATTTTGAGAAAATAAGATTTCTTGGAGTCTATATATGCTTATTTGCATTTTAAGTATTTTCCTAATTGCATATTTACTGATATTTGTGAAAGAAATTTATATTAAAGTTAATGATAAATGCACCTCAATCAACTATGAACAAAGAGATGTACTTAAAATCTACCTAAATTGCCCATTGAATATTCAGAAATATATAGATCTGATAATGCAATTAACAAATAAACAAATGGTACACCTCAAACCAGAAACTAATATATTTGCTAGTCTTAGTGGTTGACTAGTATGTAGATAGTTTTATTCTTATCAGAATAATCACAAAATTTTAAATATTATCCACTATATTTCTTTTATAGTTTGTGCTATAGCATTTTCTTTATTTTCATATTGATATATTATTATAAATATATGCTATACTTTAAGTGTAAAGCATAATAAAAGGCAAATTTCAGTCCTTCATGACCAATGTTATTTGTTTTATTTAATTATTATTTAATAATACAATTTCATTGCATACTCGTTAAAAGAATCGTCTTCAAGTATCAAATATGCTTAATATACCGTTAATCCCAACTATATAGTTTGTACTTCAGAAATATCTTTTGAATGAATGAGTGATTGCAATTAACTAATATTTAGACGTTAATGGGCGCATTATGGACACTCTTTTTCTCAGAATAATTCACAGAGGCCTCATGAACTGGTGCCATATAGAGAATAATATACCTTCGAACAGCAGTTTCTCCTGAGAGCTTCATGGTCATCATTTAATAATGTATTTTAGATCAAATCACACCATGACTAAAACCCCTTCAATTACTTTCCAAATCTTTTTTTCTTTTTATAAATTATTTTTTTTTCATTTACTAAATTCTGATCACGGTTTCCCCTGCCTTAACTATCCCCAGATCCTTCCCACCTCTACCATGCATCCCACAGGCTTTCTCTGGGTTTAGGAAACAAACAGGACAGGAGGGAGGGACTAGTCCCTACTCCAAATGACTTGACAGATTTAGATGACCACTCCTGGAAGGCAGGAGTGGATGGGTGGGTGGGAGGGGAAGATGGGAGGGGGGCATGGGAGGATGGGAGAGAGGGAGGGAGGGATGGAGAGGAACTAGGATCAATAAGCAAAATAAGAAAAATAAATAAATAAAAGGAAACAAACAGGAAAATAAAAAACCCAAACAAACCAGAATAAAAGAAAACAAACAGCCCCAATTAGTTATAGTGACACATAAAGCCCCTTTTGCAGTATGTTTTTTTCATTAGTGGAACCTACCATTCTACCCTCTTCACTGATAATACTTTTGCACTTGTCTGCATTCCTCATGACTTTTCCCAAATCACCTTATCAGCGTCGTCAATATATATGAACTAGTAAACTCCATTCCCCATTCCATGTCCACAGATACGTTCTTTTTTAAAAAACTTTTTAATACATTTCAGTGTGTGTGTGTGTGTGTGTGTGTGTGTGTGTGTGAGTGTGCGCGTGCGTTTGTGCCAAATTCAGGTCATCAGGCTTGGCAGAAGGTACACATTGAACAATCTGGCCAGTCTATTTTTTTTTGGGGGGGGGGACAGTTTTTAGGCCTTCCTAATACTTGTCTTTTTCTCTTGGTGCGTTATGATATGCCACTAGGTTTTGTTGTGTACTCTGGACTACCTGAGACAATTAGTGCTCAGTGACAATTTTAGAATCAATGTAATGGCTCCAAGAATGGCAAAGGTGAGGTGCTCTTGTGACTATACGGTTGTTTATTAAGGCAGTTGAACTTGAGTTTTAAGTTCTTTTCTCCACAAATCGCACAAGCAAAGAAATCATTCATTCAAAAAGAAAAACTTCTAATTGGAGCGTGGCGAATATTCTGAGAGGTTCTATCTATGGAGGACTGGAATGTCAATCACAAGGATAAGCCCATTTCTCAGGAGAGCTGCTAACCAGTTAACTAACTTTGGCAGCTTAGTTGACAGAGCAGCTGCAGGAGGGCGGAGAAAGGGCAGGAGCCTACAGGCACCCAGAGCAAAGGGGAGGGGCTGTAGTGACGCAAGTCAAGTCGAACTGCTTTGTCCCTCTGCGCTCTCCGTCGGGGGAAAAAAAAAAACGAGCCGAGAGGGTCAAAGGTATGGCGGCTTTTAGGGTAAGTGAAAAGAAACTTAGTTTTCCACTCCCCACTCGCTTTGAGACCAGAACTATCCATCGTAACTCTCGGAGAGAGCCACACAGTAAGTGGCGGCCTGGAGGTGCGACTGTGAGAATCGGAATCTTTAACATTTGCAGTCTCCACTCACCTGCTTAATCTGCAGTTAACTGTTTATAGCACGGAGGGCTTTAAGTGCAGTAACTCGCTGGGTAATGAAAAGGCCTGAGCAACTAGCTGCTTCGACAAAGAGAAAAACAATCTTTGGCGTTTGTCTTAGTGTGCAGGGCAGGACTCCATGACCCGAACGTAAGGTCTTCCTTCAGTAATTATTTGGGGCTAAAACAGAGATCAGACGTCCCAGAATCTGTATTGGACGTAAGATTATGCATGTTGTTGTTACTCCCAGTCGAATAACAGGTTTCTTTGGAGTTTTATGAGAAAAGGTGCTTTTTGTGTAGGAATCGGGGTAGAGGAAGCGAGCCAGCTGACTCTTAGGTTTCAACATCAGTTTACACATACTTATGCACTGTGTTTTTTTTTCAGTGTGTAAGTGTGACTTGAAGGAGATTAAGAGTGTCAGTAATTCAGTCACCCGATGCCGATTTTAAGTTGGTTTGGGGGTATTCTTCATTTACCATTCTTACGACATTTCTGCATTTCGGGACCTCATACTTTCCCTTGAATTATGGACTGCTCTACTACCTGGACTCTACTCCCTTTATTCCTCTGATGGAATCCATTTTCTCCTTGTTACTATAGTACTTACACAAAAATGAGAGCTTGTACTTCTACTTTAAAGCCTTTATAGGCGCTCCATTATCTGCTCTCAGGGGTCTGGCTACACTTCTAGATAACAACCCTTCTCCTAGCCTCTGCTCCCTAGCTTCCTCTCCTGTCACCCAGGAATCTGTACTTACTTTATCTCTCCATGCACCCCTTTACCTGCTCTTTCTACAATTCTTAAAGTGTCCCTGCCCATTCTCATTTAATTTCTACCAGGCATGTCCAACGGGCCTTTTGATAATGTAACCAATTTGTCCTCTACTAAGTTCATTCTGGAGAATCACAATCAAGTTATTAACAACAACGAAACATGCAAAAATCTCCAAAACATAACAAAACAAAAAAACCCCAAAGTTATAGTGTTTAAGTAAGTTTATGATTTTGTTTTGGGTAGGATGTGACCTTTAGGCCATAGGTACAATAGACTTTTTCACTTTGCTAAGGGAGTGTCCCTGACTAGCTGTAATGATCCACACGTGATAGTTATATAGTTATTGATAACCATACTGATTACTGATAAGTTAGAAGGTCCAAGTCCTTTATAGTTCTTTTTTTTTATGGCCAAACCAAGAGTGGGTTTGTGGGTTTGTGGGTTTGTGGGTTTGTGACTCTGAAAAGTTTCTCAGTGCCCAAGTTCAGGGATACATAGTTTTAAAGGCAAAACCCAGAAAGATACATCAAAGTTAGAAGAGGGTCAGAGTAACCTTGAAACATTTCTGGCAGGGTATAATAGTTATTTCAGACATAACTTTCCAGTTATTTTGGTTAATACATCTGGACTATGGTCAAGGCTATGGAAATCTCACATGTGTTGCCAAGGCAGACATGACCATTGGGGGGGGGGGCAGATACAAGGCTGAGAACTATCTAAGCAAACAGAAAATGAAATCAGAACATGATGGCATTACCTTAGTAATTCCAGTCCCCCGTTTCTAAAAATTATTTTGAAAAATTTTATCTTTGCCAAGGGGTGAATACTGGTTCCTGAAGATCATAGCTTAACAGAGGCATTTTTTTTTTATTTACTATTATTATCTAAGGCCCTATGGCAAGTCTTATAAAAAGGGTGAGTAGGGGACCATCCAGGGCAGTGAAAAGGTGTGAGCCATGGATTTTAATCAGACATTTTATGGGACTAGAAATTATTTCATTTTTGTTTTTGATCTAAGTTGTTTTTAACTATTTGTAAAGTTATTTCTTATTTTAATGATAACTTTTGATTTGTTAGCATATAAGCAACATGTCCCTCCTAGTGTCACACAGTCTTCCCTAGGACATGAAAATTAAGTTTAAGCCTTGCCTGTTTTGGGGGCCAGTTTCTGTCAGAGACTTTGTCTGGCATGGAGTGTAACTGAAGGTGTCTGATGTCTATTTATTTGATTAGTTATCTGTTGTAGGCCCCCTTTCCTCTCATTAGGGCTGTAATGTTCAAGGCAGTAGTTTCTGTCATCCCCACTTCTACCATCATTGGAACAAGGAGAGTTCCTCCTATACTGCTGGTGGGAACATTTTTCCAGTAGTTCTCACAGCCAAGGTAAGGACTTGGTGGCTGTTCAGGTGCTGTTGGCAAGGTGGGAGTCATAGATGGACTAGACAATTTCTCCAAATAATTATTTAGATCACATAAGGAAATTGGGGTTAAAGTGTGTTTCAGATTCCCAGTTCTGGGCTGCGCACATGGACCCAGTGTCACTTCTGGTTTTGGTCCAGGGTTAGTTCTCAAAGTACCTCCAACCCAGCTTATTGACTGTCCTCTGTAAGGCTTATTATCTTAAACTGCTCCTTTCTATATTCCATGATCTCCATGGTAGTTTCATCAGTTGTTTGGAGATGGAATATTTTGTGGTTTGAGTGTCAAATCCAGGTTATGATTCTCCTCTGCAGTGGCTCTTGCAAACTATTGGTTGTGCCCACCAGGAGCAGCAGCAGTCAGGCAAATAGCTACAGCGTAGATCAGCACCTACCCAGATCCAGTGTCCAGGTCACTGGAGATCTAGAGTGATTGTGGGCTGCACTAGCCAAAACAGGTCTGCCTTCTATGGTTACCACTGCAGTCCCAGGGGTCTGGCTCTCCACACCAGGGGTCTGTGATAATCTGTGGTAAACCTGCCCTGGTAGCCTGTGCTATGTAGCAGTTATGTGGTGTTGCAGCAAATGATGCTATTCCACTGCTGTGCAATAAAAATGTCATAGAAGGCTTTTCCTAGCAGTGACATTTGGCTAGACATTAATCTTTTGTTCCTTTCCTTTTGCTTGAGGCAGTCCCTCGGATGAAACCCCTTGTCAGCTTTATAGTTGTCAGTCATCCTCTCTCACATTGTCCTTCAGACAGGAAGCTAGAAATTTGAACGCAGATGTTTCAGCAGAGAATTCCTTGTCAAGTATAAAATAGTTAGCATGGATTAACAAAAGCCGTCCCAACCCTGTGTGGGAGTACGCATCTTTAATCCCAACACTCAGGATGCAGAGGGAGATGGATCTCTTGAGTTCAAGGCCAGCATTGTCTGTAGAGTGAGTTCCTCTATGCACATAGAAAAATGGGGAAAAAAGTGTCCTTCCAATTTCCCCATCCCTGTCATGTGTCAGGAAACAGAATCTCTACCATCATCCCCTTCTTTTCCTCCTCTTCTCTCCCCCTCCCCTTTTTAATAACCCACTGAAGTAAGCAGGATGTAGGTGTGGAATCCTCCATTGGAGAATGACCTCCATACTTGGGGTTAGACCACTGAGGAAAACTGACTCTCCCCTTCCCTGCAGTCATAAACTGTCCATGGCTCCTCTTTAGGGCAGAGGAAACCCTCCCTTTCCAATTCTTGCTGGGACTTTGACTAGCTTGATGTAGGGTTTGCAAATGGAGTTTTTGAATTCGTGATTACTCCAGCATGCATCCAGAAGATGTTTCCCAGTGATTTTCTTAACTTCTGGCTCTCATAACCTCACCTCCCAGTCTTTCATGGTATTTCTGAGCCTTAGCGGACCAAAAAAATGTGATGCAGATATCCAGTTTGGGGCTGAGCACTCCATAGATAACTTGCTTTTTTCATATGGTTGGTTTTTTTTAAGGAATATCAAGAGGCTGAAGTAGTTTATACTCACACCAGCAATATATAAGGTCCTTCCATCAATCCACACCAGCATTTACTGTCATTTCTGGATGATGGGCATTCTAACTGGAGTTATTTTAAATTGGATTATTTGTCCCCTCTAGTCTCTCAGAAGTGATTCAACCTATATCTCACATGTACATTGATTGGCCTGGTAGGTTGATACACATAGCAAAAAGCACAAAAACCCACCCTGCCTCCAGATGCCCAGGTCTTATTAGGAAAACACATGCCTTATGAAAACATATTATGTCCCCGGCATCCTAAAGCATATTGTCATCATTTCTCCCAGTATTTTATTTTTCATTTCAACCCTTTGAAGTTGACTATTTGAAATGCTGGTGAGTAAGGATTGAATTGTACAAGTCATTTTTTGTTATTATTGTACTCGGATTGTTGTTGTACTTGTTTTGTTGTTGTTGTCCAATTTCCACAATTTTCCTCAAGAGTTTTTCAAGAAAATACATTGTGTCTGTGTGTGTGTGTGTATTTTCTTTTTCAGTAAAGTATCTGATTTTCATTTTTTAGTATAATAAATAATACTGTGGCTGAAAGATTTTCTCTTCTTTGTAGATTTAATGATACTTTATTGATTTAGAGATGATTCACTTACCCACTATTTCCAGAAGAAAATAAGTATCCTGCTATATACAGGTCCTCTGTTAGTGACTCACTGGTGATTACTCTAAAACAGGGCACTCTTGTCTAAGACTTTTATGTTGCTGCCAAGAAATAGCTCCTAGGCTGTATCTCCAAAGTGAAGCATTACTACGTTTTTTTCCCCCCTTTTTAGTTTCAGCTAGAGAAAATAGTAGTATATCTGTTAAAGTAGATGATGAGCTTAGTGGAATTTATTATTATCTCAGACTTTATTACCCTTGGAAAATTGTCTAGTGTGAATAGGGGTGTATGTAGCCCAGCACTCAGAAAAAACGTAAGGTGTGCTTTCATAGAGAAGAAAGATAGTCTTAGCCTCCTCTTTATGACCCAAGAGTCTATGGAGATAAGTGAAAATTATATAGTCATTAACTCAGTCTACTGAAGATCTTTCTTCACAAAGATGTTCAAAAAGAGATTTTAGGGAAACCTTGCTCTGTTGACATTTCCTTTTACTGCAGCTCACAAATACACTGTTTGGGGTTGCTTGGTAATGTGTTTTAGAAAGGATTTTATCATTATAGGAATTGTTGGACCAGAAGATAGACTGTGAGGGTCTTGTACTTTGAGATGTAAATTCACATTTAAAAAGGTGATATGTCTATGACCCTTGCTTGCAAAACTAATTTCTTACCATTTATTTGGTATCTATTAATCATTAATTTATTCTTGAGCAGTTCTTGACCTTTCGACAATTCTGTTCTATCCCTACCTGTTATTTCCTCAGTTGTGTATGTATGCTTCTGTGTTTGTTTTCCTCTCGTGTTCACACACTAAATCTGTAGAAAGAGGGTATCACTCAGAAAGAACACTACTGGTATAGTCACATTTCACCCTTTTCTGCTGAAAGAAAAACTAGTAAATAGAGGTTTAAAAAATAATTGAACAAAGTACATTTTGGAACAAGTGATAGTGGCAAAATAAAGCGTGGGTAAAGAAATTGATTGTAAAGAAGAACAATTACAAAGAAGACATGAGTAGGCTGCTTTTTCCTTTAGCTAGGTTGGTGAAATATACTTCCCATTGTTCTCTATTGCGGTCTAGGCATCCAGAGTTTGCTTATAGCTTTCTGGTGATATATTTTCCAAAGAATAAATGAAAACATAAATGAGACAAATTAAAAGTAGAAAGCAGATAAAGGGGATTTATTCAGTGCAGCCACATTAATAAGAAGGACAAATATACCCAGTTATTCACCCAAGTGCCTCTTCAGGATTCTAAAGTGATGTAAAGTTTAGAGGGACAAGAATATGCAGATCTAAGTGGTCTCAGTCAAGGTGTGGCCCTGCCTATTGACCCATCATTGAGCATCAGTCTCATCATGTAAAGTAATTGGTAAGATGTTAGAAGTTCGTGAAATCTCATTCCAGGAGGAAAGTTTCTCATTTGATTGAGGACTTTACCTTTTCCAAGGATGAAATTTTGTGGGGGAAGTTATCATTTCTTTGGGATCTGTTGTTTCAATAGTTTGATAGTCAAATTGAGAGGCATCTCTTTAGAATACCTTCATTTCTTTTAAACTTGTTACAACAGCCTCCTTTCACGTTCTTTTGGCATACACAAAATGAGAGCTATTTAAACAATATTCAAGGAGTTACGCTACAAGTATATTTTCCCTAGGGCACTCACTAATGAAAATGTTATTGGTTATTATAGCTAAAAGTATATTGATCTGGATAGAAAATGCTATCTACTTATGTATTTGGTACAGTAAAATTAATTTTACCAAGAATTTTTTCATGTTATATGCAAAGTTGAATTCTTTAGTCAGAAACAGTCACGCTCTGTTGACACTAAGAAGTGATATTTAGAATTTTTAATTTGAGCTAGAAATACGTTATAAATTATTACTATCCTCTTTTTCAGCCTTCTAAACATTTTATCTATTTTAATGTTTCCTTCTTAGAATGTTTCTTATAATGTGAGATTATTTGTATATATATATCAAGATAGAATATTATTTTAGTCTTGGAACTTAGGAGCACATGCAAAATTTTCAGAGTAAATACATTTTTGGAGAAGGTACTTCATAATTTTTATTCTGTTCTTCAGAAAGTTAAAAGTTATTAGCATTGAATAACTCCTCCTATCTTAGATTAACCTTAAGATTTTCAGTTGTTGCTCAGGGTTTGAATAGCTGTAATAGCTACAGTGGAGTCCTGTAGGGTCTGAAGCCCCGAGACTGATGATAGTGGAAGCCAGGACCTTGATGGAGATTGGAATCTCAGATTCCTCCTCAGACTTGTGCATTCTGAGAGTGCATGTGGATGCAACAGTCTGAAAACATCACAGCATTGCATATCCTTTTCGGACCCTGTCTCTGCTTTGGCTGGTCCCAGCTCACATAGCTGCTTCCTGAACCTTGGCTCCTAGGCACACAAAATGACCCAGTAACTTCAAGCATGTTTTCTTACAAATATCACTTAGGCCAGAGCTTCCAAAGTGCCCTGGGAGAGAGTATGATTTTGAGCAGTTGACAAATGCATTTTTTTTGGGGGGCATCAGCAGAAGAAATCCTGGATTATCCACACTAGCTGTGCTCTGAGAAAGAATATCATACTTACCCTGAGCTTTATTTACTTCATTTATGCTATGGCTATTTCCTGTGCAGACATAGGAATCGTCACACTTCATATCTAGTTTCCTTCCAGTGACACTGAAGGGGTCTCCTTTGGACATACATACATGTATGATACAAATATTTGGCATACAATCTAACCTGGGAGTTCCACTCCTAGAATATGTCCAAGAAATAGAAAGTATACTATGTGTGAAGGTTTTGATCAGAAATGTCCCGCAGAAGCTCATATGTTTGAACACTGGGTCCCCAGTTGGTGGCTGTCTTCAGGGAGGTTATGGAACCATTAGGAGTTAAAGACTTGCTGAAGGATGTATGCATGTCACTGGGGGCAGTCTTTGAGGGTATATAGGCCTTTCCTTAGTCTGATGAACTCCCTTTCCCTCTCTCTCTCTCCTTTTCCCTCTCCCTCTCCCTCTTCCCCTCTCTCTGTGTATGGATATAAATTTGATAAGCCAGCTTCCTATTCCTGTCACCATGTCTATTTGCTATATTGGTCAGATATTTTTGTCAATTTATCACAAGCTAGAGTCATCTGGGAAGAAGGACACTCACTTGAGAAAATGCCTCCATCAGATTGGCCTTTAGGCATGTCTGTGGATATTTTCTTAACTGATGATTGATGTGGGACCAGTCCTCTGTGGGCAGTGACACCTCTAGGCAAGTCCTGGGATGGTATAAGGAAGCAGGCTGAGTAAGCTTGAGGAGCAGGTCAGTAAGCAGTGTTCCCTCATGGTCTTCAGTTTCTGCCTTGAGTTCCTGCTCTGACTTCCCCTCATGATGAAATAAATCCTTTCTTCCCCTAGCCAAAAAGATTTTCAGTTGTTTTGTAGTTGATTTTTATTGCCACTACAAATACTTAGCACATAGACTTTCAATAGCTATTACATAAAAGAGCTTACTAGATTCTGTATTTCTACTACCTTGTTTACAGTTGTGGATTCTTCATCAGTTGGTTATGAAGCCATTGGTCATCAAAAGTCCTTTGAACTCAGCAAATATACTGCTACCCAACAGAATTACATTTTAGGAGAGAAAATAAGTTGCGTGAATGAAAAAAAAATAACATTGTATTTGTAAGCCTCAGATTATTACTTCACACAAATAAGAGTTATGTGATTTGGAGAGATGGATTTGAGTGAGCCAGTGGGATTTGAGATAGTCTTTCAGAGCAGGTCAGAACTAAGTAAGTGTATTAACAAGGGCTACTTTTGAGTACCTGCTATTTGCCAGGTATGTTAGTTGCAGAATTTGGGAGGTCATTCTAGTAGCAAAGATGAAGGGAGTCTATGTCCTGAGAGAAGAGTGTGCTTTACATGTTTGAGGTCTGGAAAGATTCATTTAGCTAGAGTCAAAGGGTGTATGGGCAGAGATGAATAAAGATGATTGCTGAGGTGGGAGGACGAAGCAGTAATTTAGACAGATTAATTTAGCAATCCTATACAACGTATTTGTTTTGAAAGTTTGTAACATATAAACCTTGAACCGAAAACAACTTGACTAGCATCTTGAGTATTTCTATGCATTATTCCTTTCATCTATCTGTGTGAGCTGTGTAGATCCTCATTTTCCCCTGCATATAATGCACACATATGTGTGTGAAACCTGGCCTTTGGGTGGTTTTTAAAATAGAATTGCTGATTTTGACAGTGTATGGTATTTGTCTGATCTTAATATCCATAAACTGAATATAAAATTGAGTTTTTTTTTGCCAATCTTGTGCTGTTTCTGAGGGATTCTAATTATATTGACTACATATGTTTTTAATTTTATTTTCATACTTCTTGGATTTTTATCTAAGATACATTTTCAAGTACCACTCAGTAGTAACTGCACCACCATTCAGAGTCATAACAAGGTTTAGAAATTCCAAAATAATTTAGTGCTTTCACATAATATTTTAATTAAAATATTCACTTTAAAATATGTTATCATTCTGATTCTATTATTGAATTATACAGCCCCATTAAGCTGGGCTGTTTGTTCTGGTTATCTTATGATTGGCCTTTTAAGTGCTAGAGCTTTAATCTTTATGCAAATTAATCTCACATGTACCATGCAATTCCTATCCATCTTAGACTAGGGAGTTAAACCCATTCTTCATCACTCACTCTCTTCTGCTTTTCAATTTTGCTAATTGAACTATATTGTGGCTGTTATAATATTTAAATTAAGTAGACCTGAATGGATAATTGAGCTCAGAAAGAACCTTAGAAATTGCTATCTCGAAAATTGTTTTAGTGTTTGCTTTTTTTCTTTCTTCATAAATGTGAATTGAATGTGTACAACTTGTTGGCTTTCTGGGCAGGTTGGGTGATTTTGAGTGATCTGTACAGTGAATAAGACAGCCTTTCTCCCCAGTGTTTTTTAAGTCCTTCAAGGGCTTTATAGTGTAATTGTATCTATTTACTTATTTGACCCATTCAAAATATTATGTATACTTTCTGCACTCTTAACTTACTTTCTGATGCATAGTAAGCATGCAGAAAATTTTAATTAGCTACCATTTTTCCATCACAATGTATTATTAAACCACAGTTTTGTGACTACATTCTTCCTAAGATGTGTCATACATCACTACTTGCTGTCAGTGTCTCTTAATATTTAGATTCCAATACCAGCTCCTGTGCACATTTTAAATGACATTTGAATGTGGGCAACAGAGTAGAGAGGTGGAAAAAAATGTAAACATTTTTTAAATAGTAGAAAGCAGAGAAATGATTTATTTAATGTGGTCACATTGGGAAGAGGGACAAAGAAATCCAGGGAAAACCTACAATTCCATCTTTACAAACCCCCAAGTCTGTCTTGAGACCTGAAGTGAGATTAAAGTTAAAATAAAAGGTCAAGGATTTGCACAGCTAAGCAATTCCAGACAAGCTATACTCCTGCCCACCATTAGTCCGTCCATGTTTGTGATTTAGTCTTATCCCTTAAGATAGTCCAACACTTTGTTGATAAATTGTGTGAAATCTCTTTCCAAGACACAAGTTCTCTCTCTGATTTGGGCCTACTCCTTCTTCTAGCATGAGATTTCTGGGAAAATTCCCATTTCCTCCAGGGTTCATTGCTTCAATTGTCTGAAAGTCAGTTTGAGAAACACAAATGTCTCTTTAGGATAGCTTCATTTTCTGCCGTGCCAACTATAATTCCCCACTTTCTGTTTAAATATCCTAATTTTGAGGTAGACTATGCCTCTTTGAAACAAATAGAATAAACAGAATTCAAGTAGAAACCAACATTAAAACACATTTAGTTAGTGCCAGGTAGCAATGGATAAGAACATTATATAATATACCTATACCTTTTGGCTTTTAGTTACTTTAGAAGAGCTGACAAAGCAAATTCAGTTTGTTCATTAAAGATAGGGTGTGACCATGAAGCCTACGTTGCCTTCAAAGTGAATGACCTCATGTCTCAGTTTCCCAAATGCTGGGATTATGGGAAAGTATTACTATGTCCAGTGTGACTTTATTTCAGTTTTGACAACTTCCCCTTTGTGTCCAAACAATATTCTCTGAAGTCATAACTGATTAACCATCTGGTGGTTTCTTTCCATTGTCCTGTGAAGTCAGAGAAAGGTTTGTCCTGTTTGTCTGAATTGATCCACATTGAACAGGGCAGGTAAGTGACAGATTTCAATGAATTAGTTCCAAGAATCCCTTTAGGCTCAATTTTAAGTACCTGAAGTATAGAAGAATCAGCTCTGCTTTCTGGCATACCTGAAGTTCTTTCTGCTTAGCCTGTGGGTCATATTCTAGCATTTCAAAAGTGTTCAGGGTCTTTGTCAAAAGCTGTAATTCTGTATAGTGTTGACAGTTTAGTTATAAGGCTTTAAAGAAACATAACCATCAAGAGTAAAATTATTTTGAAAATTAATTGTAAATATTTATAAATATCCAATACTTGTTAAGATTTGTAAGATTTACATAATTTGGGGGCATCTGTACATGTAAAACATTAAGCAATAGTTAGCATAATTTACAGAATTACTGTATGAAATCTATTTTAAAACAAAACATAGAATCTTTGGTTTAGTTGAATAAGCTTATAGCACTGACAATCAAACAAAATCTCTTACAAATTTGAGGAACTGTGCTAGTTATTACAAATAAATTATATACAAGTATATCTCATATATAATAGCAAAGCACTTATCACTGTATATATATTATATGTTAAATATTTTAACAAATATATAAGAATATTATACACACTTATATGTATAATATCTCCAAGTTTTAATTAGCAAGATTGTCCAATATGGCTATTTTAATGTCTTTTTAAGTATTAAGACAGTAAAAGGTCAGCATTATACCGTACACATAATGGAACCATTGTATCCAGAGAGTGGGAGGGTCTCTGAAGTCCCATCATTATCTGTTTTAAGGAAGTGCCAGTTGGTTTTAAGAATCAGCAACTTAAGAGACTAAAGAACAAAATGCTAGTGAAATCAATACAGCCTGAAAAGATTTCATCATTTGTATTGGTTGTTTCTTTAAAGAATGCAGTTAGGTAAAGCTGTGTCGATAGGAAGAATATTTTTGGCATTTGAAACAGCTCATTTACCTATCAATCAAATTATGTATTCATGCTTATTAAGTATGTACGTCATGCTTATTGCTGCATGTACCAGTGGCCAAGATAAATATCATGCACTTTACTAGGTATCGGAGAGAGAAGGGATGTTTTTGTAAGTTGAAAAATGCAGAGTGTATAGAGGAAACATTTTAGGGTTATGTAAACCAGACTAGGGCCCTGGGGAGTCTTTCAGGATGAAAGAAAAGGTTGGTAGGAATTTTTTGCTAGACCTCCATAACACACTGTTTCTGAGTTGTCTCTTATTCTTATCCAGGATAATGTCTGGCCCATAGTCCGGGACAAGCTTTGCATGTTCTAGTATGCTGTGCCCATTGCTCAGACTGGCTCTGGCTGACTATATCCTTCCACACTTGGATGCTTAGAAGGCACTGTGCTAAGCAATAACATTGTTGGATATTTTACATGTATGAACTTTACATGCTTTTAAGTTTGTAAATTTTGTATAATATAAAGCTTAGATGCACAGCTGTATGTTTCTAGTCACAGATACGTGAGACATCAATTATGGTAGAGTCCACTGAAATTATTTACTTTAAAAATAGTCATTTAAAAGACTTCAGTTCAAAACTGATCCTGAAATGAAGTTTTCTTTGTTAAGACACTTTTCTAAGTAGCCACAAGTCAGAAGCACAAACAGCAGAATACATAAGTCAGTTTTTAAGCAAAATGTAAAATCTTGCCTTAAATTCATCACAAAGAGTAAGAAGATCTTTTTCAACAACTTTTTTTTAGACATAAGAATGAATTACTAATTTTACATTGGCACCTTTACATTAGAACATTAATAGTTGTGAAGTAAGTGAATCTGATTAATTCTCAAACTGTGGATATTTATACTTGGTGATACCAATTTTTATTTCATATTATTTTAGCCTTGGTATAAATGTGTATTAAGAACAGATTAGATTTTAAAAATAAATACAATAATATCCAACACTATTAAGTTTTAAATTGTCAGACATTTAAAAAAATGTGTGTATGATTCCATGTGTATATGGTCTGACCATGGAGACTAGATTCCTTGGAGCTAGAAGTATAGACTATTTTGAGCTGGCTGATGTAGGTGCTAGGAACTGAACTTTGGTCCCTGGAAGAGCAGGGCTTAAATCTAAACAATTGAGACATGTCTGTAGCCCAAACTTAGATTTTTTTTTTAATTTATTTTTCTTATTTTAAATATCGATCCCAGTTCCCTCCCCCTCCTTCCCTTTTTCCCTCTCACCCTCCCTCACATGCCCCCTTACCACCTCCCCATCCCATTCCCCTCCACTCCACAGGGAGAGTAGTGACTTCCAGGAGGGCTCAACAAAATCTGTCAAGTCATTTGGAGTAGGGGCTAGGCCCTCCCTCCTGCTTCTAGGTTAAGGGAGTATCCCTCCATGGGGAACGTGCTCCCAAAGTCCTATTGTGCACCAGGGATACATCCTGGTTCCACTGTCAGAGATCCCTTAGACTGCTCAGGCCTTCTAACTGAGACCTGTGTTCAGGGGGTCTGAGTTGGTCCAAGGCTGGATTCCCAAATATCAGTCTGGGGGCCCATCAGCTCCTCCTTGTTCAGGTCAGCTGTCTCTGTGGGTTTCTGTAGCCTGGTCTTGTCCTTCCTCTCTGTATCTGGATTCCAGTTCAGCTCAGTGTTTAGTTGTGGGTGTCTGCTTCTGTTTCCATCAGCTACTAGATGAGAGCTCTATGATAGTGGATAAGTTAGATATCAATCTAATTATCAGGGATGGGCATTTAAGGTACCCTTTCCACTGTTGCTCAAATAGTTGGGATCAGTCTTGTAAGTCTCTGGACATTTCTCTAGAGTCAGTTTTCTCTTCGAACCTATAATGGCTCCCTCTTTTATGGTCTCTCTCTCTGTGTCTTTTTCTCCCATTTATTCCTCCCCTGATTCAATCTTCCTAGTCCCACATGCTTTCCTCACCTCCCCTTCTCTTTCTCCTAGTTCTCTCTCTACTCCCTGCCCCTCCCCACTCCCAATATGCTCAGGAGATCTTGTTCCTTTTCCCTTCTGTGAAGAACCTTGTATGAAACTCTTAGGTTCCTCCTTGTATCCTAGTTTCTCTGGCAGTGTGAATTATATGCTGGTGATCCTTTGCTCTATGTCTAAAATCCATATATGAGTGAGTACATACCATGTTCCTCTTTTTGTGACTGGGTTACCACATTCAAGATGGTTTCTTCAAGTTCCATCTATTTGCCTTTGAATTTCAAGATTCCATTGTTTTTTGTTTTTGTTTTTGTTTTTGTTTTTTCTGCAGAGTAGTATTCCATTGTATAAATGTGCCAAACCTTCTTTATCCGTTCTTCAGTTGAGGGACATCTAGGTTGCTTCCAGATTCTTGCTATTACAAATAATGCTGCTACAAACAAAGTTGAACAGATGTGTTTGTTGCATGAATGTGGATCATTTGGGTATATGCCTAAGACTGGGATTGTCAGGTCCTGTGGTAGACTGATTTCCATTTTCCCGAGAAACCCCCATATTGATCTCCAAAATGGCTGTACAAGTTTGCACTCCCACTGGCAGTGGAGGAGTGTTCCCCTTTCTCCACATCCTCTCCAGCATAAGTTGTCATTGGTGTTTCTAATTTTAGCCATTCTGGCAGGAATAAGATGGTGTCTCAGAGCTATTTTGATTTGCATTTCCCTGATAGTTAAAAATAAGATGTTGAGCACTTTCTTAAGTGTCTTTCAGCCTTTTTGATTTTCTCTATTGAGAATTCTTTCTTCAGTTCTGTATCCCATTTTTAATAGGGTTATTTGGTGTTTTGAGTTCTTTGTATATTTAGGAGTTCAGTCCTCTGTCAGATGTAGGGTTGGTGAAGATCTCTTCCCAGTCTGTGGGCTGCCATTTGGTCTTGTCAACTGTGTCCTTTGCCTTACAGAACCTCTCAGTTTGAGGATGTCCTGTTTATTAATTGTCGATCTCAGTGTCTGTGTTCAGGAAGTGGTCTGTACCAATTTGTTCAAGGATACCTCCTACTTTCTCTTCTAAGAGGTTCAGTGTGGCTGGATTTATATCAAGGCCTTTGATCCATTTGGACTTGAGTTTTGTGCCTGGCGATAGACATGAGTCTATCTGCAGTCTTCTACACATCATCAACCAGTTGTGCCAGCACCATTTGTTGAAGATGCTTTCCTCCTTCCATTGTATACTTTTAGCTGTTTAATCAAAAATCAAGTGTTTGTACGTGTGTGGGATAATATGATTTTTAACTCGATTCCATTGGTCTAACTGTCTGTTTATGTGCCAATACCAAGCTGTTTTCAGGACTACAGCTCTATAGTAGAGCTTGAAGTTGGGGGTGGTGATGCCTCCTGAAGTTCTTTTATTGTACAGGGTTGTTTTGGCTATCCTGGGTCTTTTGTTTTTTCATATAAAGTTGATTATTATCCTTTCAAGGTCAGTGAAGAATTGTGCTGGGATTTTGATTGGGATTACATTGAATCTTTAGATTGCTTTTGGCAAGATTGCCATTTTTACTATATTTATCCTTCCTATCCAAGAGCATGGGAGATCTTTCCATTTTCGGTATCTTCTTTAATTTCTTTCTTTAAAGACAAGGCCACAATTACCTTGGTACCCAAGCCACACAAAGACACAACTAAGAAAGACAACTACAGACCAATATCCCTCATGAACATTGATGCAAAAATACTCAATAAATTATTGGCAAATAGACTCAAAGAACACATCAAAAAATCATCCACCATGATTAAGTAGGCTTTGTCTCTGTGTTGCAGGGATGGTTCAACATACAAATTTCTCTCAATGCCTTCTTTCTCCATATCTCTTCAATATTGTACTTAAGTTCTAGCTGGAACGATTGGACAACAAAAGGAGATCAAGGGGATACAAATTGGAAAGGAAGAAGTCACTATTTGCAGATGATATAACATAACCAACCCATAAAAATCTACCATGGAACTCCTACAGCTGATAAACGCCTCCAGAAAACTAGCAGGATACAAGATAAACTAGAAAAAAAAAAAATAAGTAGCCCTACTATATACAAACGACAAAGGGACTGAGACAGAAATCAGAGAAACACCACCCTTTACAATAGCCATGAACAACATAAAGTATCTTGGGGTAGCACTTACCAAACAAGTGAAAGATCAAGGGTAACGCTTACCAAACAAGTGAAAGACCATATAGCAAACTTAGACTTTTTTTTTTTTGCTTCACCAAATAGTGGTAAAAAGTAGTTGAAGCTGACTGAACTGTAAAGATGGGAAAATGACCCTGGCATAAAATGAATCCAGCAACTGATGGGATTTTCCATTTTTCTTCTCCATTCAGGGTTAGCACAGTGGTAGTGGCAGATACCCCCCAAAAATGTGTCTTAGGATCATCTGAATTGTCATTTTGTTTTTGAACTTTGGGAGTCAAGCCTGTACCCCAAGCCAGGATCAGATACCTTTCCTCAATAAGGTAATCAGAAGAGTCAAATTAATAGTGGAAAGCAGAAAAGCAGTTTCTTCATTTTGGCCACATTGAGAAGAGGGATCCAGGGATCTAGGGATCCAATGAACTCACTCGAGTCTATTTCCCAGATTCTGAGTTCTTGATAAGCCGCTGAAAAAACAAGCCTAAAGCTCTGCATATTTCTATACTTCCTGCTAAAATGGAGAGGAAGGTTTTGCTGTTAAGTCAGTTTTCTGAAACTTTTACCAGCAGCACTTTCAACAAAACTAACTATATTGAATTACCATGAAGATTTACTAACTCCATGTATGCAAAGTTTCCAGGAACATGCTAAATGCACCAAGAACACAGATCACAGTGTCTTCAGAGAACCTGTATGTGACTAGAGGCACTGTTAGTAAGGTATGTCTCAATACCATACTTCTGCTAGAGAACAGAACCATTCCATATCTGATTTTAAATGACTGCAGTTTTCCTTATTTTCTAACTGTTGTGTGCCTCCTCTGCAATCATTTGCTCTGGATCTGTTCTTTCTATTTCTTGTCATTTCTTTCATTTTGAACTAATACGTTATTTAATATAGCTTCTTATAAAGATAGCCACTAGAATTCTTGCAGTCCTTTAACTCTTTCAGTTTGTTATTGGATGTTCAGGGAAAGCTTTTTGGATAGATCTTTTAAATTATGTGGTACTGTTTCTTTTCCCTTAGGATTTTAGGACTTCACTAAAAGTTCTAGATAGCTGATACCTTCAGAATATTTTACATTCACATATGTGTCATATGTCTCTACTTGCTGTTATTACTCTTTAATGCTTAGGAGAAAGAACCTATTTAAGTATATGATATGTGAAAAAGACATTTTCCAAAATGTCTCAACAGGGAAACGAATTTCCTTTGTAATCATACTATTTGATTTTTAAACATTAAACAGATGTGTTAGTGAAATTGTGTATGAGTAAGGGAAATATTTTTCCTGAAGTATATGATTTTCTTCTTTCTTATTTCAGATGATTGGAATTGTACTTGATTATTGTCCCTATAACATTGTTAGGCTGGAAATACAAAATTGGTATCTATATGTTTTATAAAAATATTTTTAGAAAATTCAAGGTAATTGTGAATAATTACCATTGAAAATTATATTGTAAAAAGTCAAGACTAGGTAAAGATGATATAATTACTTTATTTTTATATCTTACATTTGTATAAGAATAACTAAATGATTTACTATCATTAATTTGTACTAAAACATGTAATTGATACAAACCCAGGGATAAATTGGCTGTAAAGCTTCTTAGATTTATTTGCTTCAATGTAAGATGAAAATGGTGAGGTTCAAAGTAGCAAATGAAACCAAATATAATTAAGGGGTTGTGGGAAGCTTCATTATGAGCCCTGTCTAGCAGTACTTGGGTCTGTGAATTAATTAATATGGTAAAAGAACCAGTAGAGCAAGTCTGCTGACCTGAGTTCCATCCCAGAACCCACATAGGTTGAAGGAGAGAAGAGACTGCAAACTTGTTCTCTGACCATATTGTGTGCACTGTGGCACCTGTACTTGCCCCTAACCCCTGTCCCCACCCCACATAAAAAGAAAAACAGAGTGATCTGTTCTCAAAAATGACATTTTGTGGGGTAATTATGCAGAGTTTAGTCAGAAGAATGTTGAAGGAAAGTACTAAAGGAGACTAGGAGCTAGGAATATAATGGATGGTGTGTTTCCTCAGAGATGGCACTCAGGGAGGAGGAAGCAGTTTGTTTCTTATGTTTATATCCCCAGAACAGTATCCATGCTTTGTTTAAAACCGAGAAAAATGTAAATAAAATATATTCTTTTTATGATCACCATTCTCTGACTTAATAGAGTTAGGCCATCTTTTCAGGAAAACACATCCCATGTGAGGATAAAATTTCTCATTTTTAATATTTCCCTTATTCCTTCTTGGAAGAATAACACCATTGTATTTCTTCATAGTGACCACGACTAGCTTTGCTCCCACTTTCAAGGCAGCATTTTTATGCTCGGGATGGATAGATAAAAAGTTAAAATTGATATGAGAATAGTTTAATCTCTCCTTTTTGAAAGAATCACCAGTTATTAAATGTTGCAGCTCCAAAGCAGCACTGTTTAATAAAACTGTCTTTGATAACAGAAGCTATCTAAGTATGTGCTACCCAGTAGAATAGCACCAGAGACACATTTATCTACTGAGGTCTTAAAATGTGGCTTAGTGATATAGAGGAGCTGTCTTTTAAATTAATTTTTATTTTAATTGATCATAGTATAAATAGCACCTGTGATGAGGGCCCTAAGTATCTGCCCTAAACACTTCTTTTCACAAATAAGACATGACTAACTAGTTTTTTCACTTTTGCTTAGGCACAGATCTGTGGCTTAAGGCACTTACCCTCCATACCTGCAGATCTGACTTTGAACCCCAGAGCTCACATGGTAGAAGGAAAGAACCACCTTCTGCAAATTATACTCTGACTTTCACATAAGTGCATGGCATGCACCCATCACCAGAACACACACACACACACACACACACACACACACACACACACACACACACACACACACTAAATACATGTAATTTCAAAAGAATGAAGAAAGTGGGCCTTCAGAATGAAGTTTTCAAATAAATTTTGGGGAATAGTTTTTAATTGTATAAACTTAATATTCTTTATTTCATGTGTATGGGTAATTTGCTTCTGTTTTGTGTGTACACCACTTGTGTGTCTAGTGCCCACAGAGGCCAGAAGAGAACATGAATCTGGGCTTACATATGGTTTGATGTGTATCATGTCTGTGCTGGGAATTGAACCCGGGTCTTCTGGAAGAACAGCCAGTATTCTTGACCATTGAGCTATCTCTCTAGCCCTCTAGCCCTTAATTTAGTGTTTTAAATTAGCATACAAAGTATTAGATATTATAATGTCTTTTTACATTAAGTGTGTTACATGTGGTTCTCTACTCCCTCATTTGTCCATTTCTCTTTCCTTTCCTGCTGTTCTCTTGTATTCTCCCCTCTCTGAGGCTTCTTTCTGCTCTCCCCTTCTCCCTCCTTCCAGGGCACCTGTTTTACTAGTAACCTTTATTTCTAAATTATTAAAACTTCCCTGTAGATTCTATATTCTCGATGTTTGATGTGAGTAAAACTTAGGACATCATCAGTGCAACATCACTAAATATAAGGTGATTACTTCTGGTGACCCCTCTTTTTGAGGAATGGGGTGACAATAGCTTATTTGCTACAGAATTATATACTGCCATTTGCCATCATACATTGTCACAATTAGAAGACACTTTGGATGTTTTGTAGTGCAACCTCCTTTCAAATGTGGGGAATCTGAGGCATAGTATATACAAAAGGTCACATAGTGAATTAGTAGCTGACCTGGAGCTAGAACCCAATATTTCTATGTCACAGCCTTGTGTTCCTTCAATGATGGTGCCATTTTTACCTTTGCCTTTTAGACCTTCACAAGTGAACCAGCCCCAGGGCACTATAGAGTATGAAATTCTATTAAGCTGCTAATGGCTGTCCTGTATTTTGATGACTAATCTCAACTTGTCACAGCTCATTAGGTACTGGAAATAGACTCACTAAGTTCCTGAGCCTAATAGTTAAAAGCATTTTATACCTGCAATATTGCAAGCACAATTGAATTTTACAAATCTCAATTGAAGGACCAGCTGGCTGTTTGCATGAGGTACTTGTTGCATAGCTATATTCTAGGGTGCCAGCAGCTTCTGAGGCATGTTACCACAGGTGTCTGAAATATGATTTCTCTTTCTTTGAGTGAGGAGAAAGCACAATCACTTCTCTGAATTTTATTGATCAAAAGGCTAAATATTGTGGTTGTAATTCTGTGAAGACAGATTATAACGTAGGTCAGCTTCCGTTTTCTCCAACAGTGCAACTGTTCTAACCTGCCCACAGCATTTGCTGCTGCTATTAGATCTGACATTTTAAAATGTCATGGTGGATTTCATGAGCAAAATTCGTTAGAAGTGAAAGATACACTTGATTTTAGCCAAAAGGCTGTGAAGCAACCAAAAGTAAATGATAAACAATTAACTCACTGTTTTCCTGAGCCCACATCTTTCCTATTTGAATCTCCATATCTATCTAGCTAAAGCTGTCATTGCTGAAAAAAAAAAAAAAACAGTAAGTATATCTTTTCCCTCTGTCCCTAAGGAGTTAATAGGCTACTTGGGAAGTAAATGGTCATGCCAGTGACACATGAAATAAAAAGCTCAGGATAAGAGTTAGGGAGAAAGACGACTGCCTGTATAGATTGGAGATAGATTATAGAGAACATGAAAGTTAAAAAAAAAAATGGTTTTAACGTTTATAAGCAGTGTGTTAGGAAAGAGGAAGCCAATTTATGTTCTTGAAGCAGGATGGTGATCTGATTGACAATAAAATTATCTTGACTTGACAGAGGCAATTATACTTGGCTGGAGTTAGATGAGACTAGAGTTGTGGCCATGGGCTAGGAGAGAATAAGGATGACAGCATTGATGATGATGGTGGT